>OY804607.1:43651889-44152692 GCA_963680895.1 Fragum sueziense
AAAGTTGACATTTGTATTTGTAATAATTTGGAAAAATGGGAAAAAATGAGAGTGGTTTTCCAAACAAAATTCATATCTTTGGTTAAGATTTACAAAAAAAGGTAATTGTATGTGGAGTTTCTCAAATGTTTCTATAGAATTGATATAATTACGTAATGATTTTTAAGATTTTTATTCCCAAACAAGATCTAAACTCTTTTGTGAAATAAGCATAATTTATTTGTTGAACACAAATCCTTGAATGAATGCTTGTTTATACATGCTTAAATTAATGATAACTTAAGTTCTATGTCTTTATTTTCAGAGAAAATGTTAAGTATTGGACCACATTTTAGTGAAGCTAAAGCTTTGTTAATGATCAACCCTTTTAAACAGCATTTTTTTCTGACCAGTCCATTTTGAAAACTATTGCAAATGACAAAAATGGTACTGATAGAGGTAGAATTTGTGTATAATATAGCAAAGGAAATATTGAGGTCAAAGGATAAAATGCTGTTAATCAGCATTTCTTCTTCTGCCTCAATTTTTTCCCAAGCCACTTCTATCAGGGACGTCAAAACCAGGTACTGTTTTGGGGAAGGGTTAATTAATCTATTACAGTGACCATAAAAATGGACATTATTTAAAACATTAAATATGAAACATACAAAATGATAGAATTGAACAAACAAAGTAATAATCTGTAAAATCTGTATTTTTCAGACAAAATCCAAAACTCCAGATAATCCATCCCCAGTGAAACAACAAGAAGAAGAAGAACAAAAACCAGAGAGGCAAGACGATGTTCAAGAAGAGGCGGAAAACTAGACTTTAGCTTACAAACAACTTAACCCATGCCCAAACGACAAATATTTGGGGTGTTCTAATTCAAAAGCTGCTATGTATGACAAAACATTTGTTAATAAAGACAGAATTTGTGTATAATATGGCAGAGAAAAAATTGAGGTAAAAGTAGAAAATGCTGATCATCAGAATTTTTCTTCTTTTACCTCAATGTTTTACGAAGGCTTTTCTATAGTGGACGTAAAAACAAGGTCTTGTTTAGGAAAGGGGTAACCTTTTACCTCACAGTGACACTTTTTGACTCCCACAAAAAAAGGCTTTGGAAAATATTGTGGAAAATAAAGAAATTGCTTGTTACAAGCAATTTCTTCATTTTCCACAATGTTTTCTACCCTAAAAGACAAAATTGTGTAAGATTTCATTCTTATAAAATTTGTTGTTTGCATCATCTTTGAATGTGGAATAGTAAAAAATTTTGTGGTTTGGAAATGGGTTAAAACAAAAGACTTTTTAGCTTACAACAACCAAATAGACCAACAAACAAAATGTCATATTATTGCATTGAAGATTCAGAGATGTGTGACCCATCACACCAAATGGGACCTTATAGGACGTGTGAATATCAACCCTCGTCAGTCTGCGCAGTCCGCGCAGTCAGACTAGGACCGACGCTTTTCACTTGTATGAAATTTTCTAAATCAGGAATGTTTTGCCTATCTTATTATATGTTCATTTTTCGCATAGGGGCCTACAGTATTTGGTTGCCTTGTGCCGAGTCAGACAAGATTGATTAAAATGTGGATTTTTTACTTCTGATAAAGTCCTCTTTAGTGTGACGGGTCACATATGTCTGCTCTTTCCATCTTCTAACTTTGTCGTCTAAAAATTAAGGAAATTTTGCTACATAAAGTACATTGCATTACCCCAGTAGTATTTTTGTCAGGCTCTGGTAATTGGTTCCTTTTGGCATTTCAGACTATTTGTGCAGAACAATGAAATTTGATCATGGTATCAATTTATCTAACATACTACACGGGTGGTAAACAGAGAAACTAGCTCCAAAAAGAGGTAGTTGCATAGAGCGAAAATTTGTAGGTCACGAACACATTTTCTAAAATTATTTCTTTTAAAGCGAGTTTTTGAGAAATCTGGCGATGCTGTAATATGAAGAAATGGTCGAAGTTTGTTGTGCACGAGAGTATACGGTATTAGTAGCAGGGTTTTAATACAATCATTGAAAAACATTTCAAAATCGAAAGTAAAGAAGTTTTAACTTTCAAATTTGAAATGTTTTTCAACGATTGTATTCAAACTCTGCTCACTAACACCGTATATTCTCGTGCACAACAAACTTCGACCATTTCTTCATATTACAGCATCGTCGGATTTTTAAAAAGCTCGTTGTAAAAGAAATAATTGTAGAAAAAATGTGTTCGTGACCTACCTTTGTTTACAGATTTTCGCTCTATGCAACTACCTCGGTAGAGGCCGGATGTCACGAGGGAACAAAATACCGTTGACTCTTTTTGGAGCTAGTTTCTCTGTTTACCACCCGTGATACTAGGGTTAATTCAGAAACATGGTTCTAGTTAAGATAGCACGTGCATCGGTGGGATTAGATCTGTGTTAGTCACAAATGCCACTATTACGGCCTATTCTCTGGATCGTAGCTCATTCTGTTTAAATATACACCTAATACATATTTGGAATGGTCTCCATATAGAAATATTGGGATATCATTGCCTACCTTTTTGTGTCTGTCTATCCATCTAGTGGTCCATATGATTTGGTCTATTTGAACGTAATATTTCCTTATCCAAAAGACATCTCATTTTTCATGTCCGTAAACGCATTTGTTGCAATATCTTTGAATTCAGGCACTTCCAACATTTTGTTGTTTTGGAAAGGCTTAAACCAAGAATGGCATGGCCTTAGCATTTCGTGTTTGGAATCACATATGATTTTATGTATGTAAATCGTCCCTTTTCAATAAAGACATCTTAACTGCAGCTTTTTTATGCAGTTTTTGTCGAAAAGCGATGACAAGTAAATGGTTGTCTCTGTATTCTAACTCATGTTTATTATCACGTTTTGGTACTTAAGGCCTATGGCTATGATTGAATCATGTATGTCATTTTTCTTGGTTATGATAAGAGTATGTCTTGTTGGAATCACACACATATAATAAGACAATAACAAGAAAGTAACAGGAAAAAAAGAAACAGGAAAATAAGTAACAGAAAAAAAGTAACTGGAAAAAAAGTAACAATCCTATTAAAACAGTATTTTAGGTATATAAATAAATGTTTGTTGGTATAGTTTTTAAAAATCTATTTCAAAGGAATTATTTATAAATGCAAAATGAGTAAAATTGGGTTTAATTTTGAATTTCTTTTCTCTTCACACTTAAATTGTTTACTAGTTTATCATCAACATATTGGTAAGAATGTCAGTATATTGTCTTATCATGTGTTAATTAGGGATTAATGGGTGATATGTCATGTGAAATGTGTGATATTAGTGTTTTGATTTGTCATTCTTTTTTAGTCAAATGCTAACTATGAATTATCAATTAAATAATAGTTTTTCAATAAAGTACCCTTAAAATTTATTTTGTATTTAGAAAATTAGAATTTTTACAAATATAACCTCAAAATATAGAATAAGATCAGGCGAAAAAATAGATCTTTTAGTATTATATTTAATAGTTCTAATATTTATCTAAATATCCATTAAATTTTCTATTTTGGAATTAAAATAATAAAATATAAGTAGAATAAATCTAATTAAAGAAAACATGCTTCATAATAAGGTTTACTAAGATATATATATTCTTAAATAGGGCCTAAACAATATGAATTGTTACTTTCTTTCCAGTTACTTTTTTTCCTAGGCAACATTGTGACTTTTTTTCCGTTACTTTTTTGCCTGTTACTTTCTTTCTGTTTACCGACAATAACAGATGGCTATTTTTTAAAAATTCAGAAATTCAATGAGACAATAATGGAAGTAACAGCAGAAACGAAGACCTAAGTTTTCAGACATTTCAAGATTTTGCAAGATTACTCGCTCGTTAATTATTTACACAAATGTCAAAAATATTTTCTCAGTATTAGTTCATTAAGACCGTAGTCCAGTTTGTTTTTTTACTTACATGTTTGTCACATCTTACTCTCTTTCATGTCACATTATGTTTTCATATTATCAACAATGTTATCGTAACTACATCTTATTTAAGCTGTAGTTACGACGTTTTTTAACGTAACCAACGCTATCATTTTAATGTATTGGAATTTATTAAAGGAAAATAAGAAAATGCTGGTAGTCGACATTTTCTCTCTTTGTCTCAATATTTTCTGTTCTATACTTAGAAAATACCTAAAAACACCAATTTTCGTCCGCAGTTTGTTGCAAAATTGAAATCAGGTCAGTCTGAAATTTTGTAATTATGTTAGGATAAATGACAGAAGATTGGCTTATTCACATTATGAAAAAGTTTTGAAATGACCTTTATATATTTATATATTTAGACCCTATACTCTGTAAATGTTTGTGTTAAGGATTAGTTTAATGACATCATTTTTATTTTCCAGAAGTATTTTATAGCTCAACTGTGATAGGGTGTTTTATTATGCATAATTTGAATATATTCATTTATATAGATAATTATATTTACACTTTCTGACCATGACGTATACTAGACAATTACATTGTGTTGCTGCTTTTCTACTAGCAACATCTTAAGTACAGCTTAAAACAAACAGTAGTTACGGAATTTTTGAAGAATTTTTGAAGAAGGCGACGACACCAATCAATTGATTAAACAGAAATATTCTCTATGGACTGTTTAAGAGAACGGCAAAATCTGAAATTAATAATTTTATGAAATATGTAAACTATTCTACAATTTCGATTTCACCATGGAAACAAAACGGTTTTAGATCCACTCAAACTCTATTCATCTACATCTCCCTGTTCTAAATGTTACTAACAAATATCTGTGTGAAGATTGAAACGTTTGTTTTACAATAATGTATTATTATTGAAGATTATGCATCATTAAAAGATAAACTTACAAACTTATTTCAATTATTTTAATCAACCCTTTCCCAAAGGACCGAATCGAAGGATTGTCCCATTTGATAGCTGCTGAAGAAGACAAAATGAATGCTGTCAAAGAAAGGATTTGTGTACAAAATAGTTCAGAAAAATATTAAGGCAAATGGAGAAAGAGCTGGTTATCAGCACTTTCTTCTTTTGCCTCAATGTTTTTCCAAGCCACTTCTATTAAGGACGTCAAATAGAAGCCTTGTTTAGGAAATGGTTAACAGTTACAGTTTTCACTCTTTGTGTCAAAGTTGTTAAATACTTTTTTTTTACTCTGCATCGGCATTTGCGTATTTTTCATTCTTGACGATCGAGCCCGGATATCTAAGTCGGTAACGTCTGTGTCTGTCAAGCCAGGGTTCAAACCCCTGTTCGGCAAACATCCTTTTGACATTTGTCTCCTACCAGTTGATGATCATGTTCATCATCTCGGTGAGAAAGCAGCTGGACGCTCGGATTGGATACTGCTTTATTCAAATCTCTTGCAAACGACATATTGAATGTAATGAAAGAAAGGATTGATGTAAAATATAGCATAGAAAATATTGCGGCAAATGGAGAAAATTATGATTATCAGAATTTTCTTCTTTTGCCTTAATGTTTTCTTAAGCCTTGTTATGAAGAACGTCAAAACCAGGCCTTGATTCGGAAAGTGTTAATGGCGCGGAAAGATAACCACATTAGTCATCAAAATTAAAGAAAAATTTAATGGTCATTTCATGTTACGTTTGAAACAATTACAAAACAATAATCATAAAATAATTTAGAAAACGATGTAAAGGAGATATTTAAATAAGAACTAAAATGGATTCCATACATCTATCAACGGAAAGTGGTTTCAGAAGGAAATTGAAAATACAAAAGAAAAAGAAAACACAATTTACCTTGATCAGATTTTTTGTATATACTAGAGGAAAGAAGAAACTCAACAGTTTTGTTATAAATCTTTATTCTAATATGTTACAAAATTCCAATTTTACTGGTAGTTAGTCACTTACAGGCAATTCTACCTGGACTTTGATGTTTGTTTTTTCCTCTAGTATACAGCTTCGCAAGTCACTACCTCCAATGTGTTCAATACGAACGCTCGTTTGGAACACATTGGATGTAGAATACAACCATATAATATAGGATGTGCAAAACATGGTAACCGCCAATGAAAAAATAGACCAATATAAATATGTCAAAATCAAATAGAATTTGAAAATTCGTGATCAAGATTAATAACCTTTAAAAAAGAATAGTATAGTTATAATAGGATATTTCATTTCTCAGTGTTCCTAAATAACATGGCTTTTAAAACCAAGAGAGAGAAGAAATGCTAACAACAAGCATTTCATGCTAAAACATTATCGTTATCAAACAGATTTTAACGTTTCTTCCTATCATTATAAATATAACTAGACACCAAAACCTTAGTGCGATTTCGCCTTCATCTTCGACGTTTCCGGTCACAACAGACATAGGCAAGGGTGTCTGGATTTTTCTCATCGCCACGAATGGCAATAAAGCACCAATACGTGCTTGGTATCTTTTTATGTGTTGAATATCTTAACCCTTTTCCAAACGACAAAACTATTAGGCGATTTTACAGCTGCTGTGGTGAAGAGATGGGTGTTGATGAAGATAGGATTTGTGTATTATACAGCCAGGAAAATATTGAGGCAAAAGGAGACAATGCTGCTTATCAGCATTTCCTTCTTTTGCCTCAATGTTTTCCCAAACCCATTTTATTGATGACGCCAAAACTATGTCTTGTTTGGGAAAGAGTCAAATTAAAACATATCACAGATTTTTCATATAATCTAGGGTTTAATACTCATCAATGAGCATTTGAAGACACATTTTCATTCAACTCCAAACCGTTGTTATTACTTGGCACGTTTGCGTTTTGATCCACATTGTTCTCTGCAGGCTTTATCCTTTTACACCCCACAGATGCTGGACGGCTTGGCTTAAACCAACACAATATTATCGTCACTGCCACAATGAGAATAATTAAGACCACTACCAGACATATGAATACTATACACAATCTATCAAATACTAGAAACAATCTACCACCGCTGCTCGGACACTTGTCTCCGGACGGACTGCTCTCGCATGGTTCTGAAAGAAGGAAACCGTGTAAGACTAGCAGTTAAGGTAGTCTACGCCTATTCAGATTAATGCGACATCGGAATTTTTTTGTGCGACGTCGTAAACATCCCGCGTTGGATCGTTCAACCGTCGAATGTTTACGACGTCGCCGGAATAATTCCGACGTCCCGTGAATCTCATTAGGGTTGTACCTTAATCATTTCAAAAACGGCATAAATTTTGGACTGTGTCAAAATTGAAAGCTGCTTCAAAAGGAAAAAAAATGATGGAGACAGATAGATATACGGAGTAAATTCAAATCCATGTACTGGCAATGTTGATGGGAAAAGAGATATTGCTGAATTGTAAGCTTTTATGCTAAGCAATGTAAGGACAAACTATGCTTATTCTTAGAATCTTTATCATTTATTAAATCAATTCGGTTTTAAAAGATTTTACCACACACTTTTTATTGAAGAAACGACGTAGGCCTGTAGTTCAATGACAATATTATGACAAATGTTTACAAATTCTACATATATAATTGAGCCGGGATCTGTAAAAATGTCCCTTATAGCATTTTAAAAAGTTGAGTTTGAAGATCAGCCTGTTGTCAAATGCAGTCCAATATGCATCCATGCTGCTCTCTTTAAGTTACTAAATGTCACGAAGAAGCTATTAGAGAACAACGTGGATCCTGATCAGACTGTGAGTATGCACAGGCTGATCTGGATCTATGTTGGGCACATAAGCCTTAAGGGACGTTTTCCAGATCCTGACTTATATATATGTTATCAATGTGGAAAAAACGCACTTTTTGATACAAATTTGCATTCCTTTGTTTTATTGGAATCAAATTGTTTATTTGAATCTTGCAAGTGTCTCATATTCAAAGTTCTAACCCTCACATGCAAAACAAGAATATTTTGTATAATATGTATGCAATTAACCTTAAGGATCAATCTTTCATGTAACAGTCTAACAATTGAAGCAGTCTCTTGGGAGTATCTATTAAACACGTACTAAATTATTAGACGGGTCAATATACTGATTTACCCCCAAAAAATTACAACAAACGATTTTTAAACTGTTTTGGTTAGTATAAAGGGTCCATAACAACATACTAAAAATCTACCAAAATCTGGGTCAAGGAAAAGGGTTATTTTCAAGATGGCGTCCAAGATGGCCGTCGAAACACAAAAATCGCCATAGCTCCATTACTATTTGTGCTAGGTTGGTAAATTTGGTGTCTATCCATAGGTTTAAGGGGTCGAGAAATTCATTTAAAGCATCAAAACTGGTACAAATTGATTACATAATGAGTAAATGGTATGTAGGACCAATGCTGGTCAACGAGGCATTGCTATAACTGGGATTAATTTACGGCGGGCCATGCATTAATTGAATCAGGCGTCAATATATATTCATATGAGGCATTACCTGAGAAGGGGTCTGATATGACATTTAAGACTAGCATTGACCCAGATCAGCCTGATCAAGATCCATGTTGTTCTGCAATAGCTTTATCATGACAGATAGCAACTGTAAAGTACCCCTTAAGACCCCTTAAACCTATGGATAGACACCAAATTTACCAACCTAGCAAAAATAGTAATGGAGTTATGGCGATTTTAGTGTTTCGGCGGCCATCTTGGACGCCATCTTGGAAATAACCCTTTTCCTTGACCCAGATTTTGGTAGATTTTTAGTATGTTATTAAGGACCCTTTATACTAACCAAAACAGTTTAAAAATCTTTTGTTGCAATTTTTTGGGGGTAAGGGCCTTATTTTCATATATTGACCCGTCTATATATTGTTTGTCCGAAGTTAAGTCACGGTTACCTGAATAAAAATCGTTCCATATTCTGTTTATCTTACTACATTTCTTAGTTCTAAATGTTACTTACAAGTATCTGTGTGAAGATTGAATCGTTTGTTTTACAATAATGTATTATTATTGAAGATTATGCATCATTAAAGGGGCTCATGCTAGGTTGTTTATGCTTCCGAACTACTCGGAAACTCATATTTCTACATGGAAAAACAATTTGCAATGCATAAAAACCTCAATCACGGCGAATAATTATATTTTCTTTGATATAGATTAACCCTTCACAACCGTGTTTACAAATTCTATTTTTACTTCAAAACAAGACAATGTCAAGGTCAACGAGACATCCCACGGTATTTCCATTACACACACCGTACAACCGGCTGCGTCGAAGACAGACCCGAGTCAGCGATTGGAAATACGGCTTCAAATTCGGAAGATATATCGTTGAATGGTTAAACTTTATTCGTTTACAAGTTCAACTGGCACATATTGAGAGATAGCGAAATAATTGAGCACGAAGTCAAAGGATGGGTTGCAACAAGGGCTCAAAATCGTTGAAGAAATAGATTTTCTTTAAATTCTTCGAATTGATAGGGATATGTAATATCTTAAATCTGTATGTGTAAAAAATCTGATGAGGGCTTATTTTTGGAGATAATGGCTTACAAAGTGGGTGGGGCAAATTGACACGAGAAGCAATTTTTTACTTTGAAGTTGATTAACGTTTTCTGTATAGATCAGATCAAAATGAAAGTTTGCATGAACTTTCAATATATCAAGTACATAATTTTTTAGGAATCATTTATCATATATATTTGTTCGTTGATTTTCTATTTTCGTTCTTTTGTGAATCTCAGATTTTGCTTATTTTTGATATACTAACTTTTCGTAAAGTTAGTACTTCAAAAATGAGCAAAATCTGAGATTGACAGAAGAACTAATACAGAAAATCAACAAACTGATATATACTAATGGACAAAAGTCGTATCCATGTCTAAAAGTGTAAATAATTCGGTAACCACTTGAGGTAAGTCGATCAAAATTTACATGCATCATGTGCATATACTGCTACACATGCCACAGCAAAAATTGTAGACAAATTTGATCTATACAGAAAAAGTTATTCAATTTCATAGTAAAAATTTGCGTCTCGTGTCAATTTACCCCACCCATTATGTTAGCCATTATCTCTAAACATAAGCCACAATCAGTTTTTTTACAGATGTGTATACAAATTAAATATAATAAACAGCCTTATGAATTCACAGAATTTAAAGAAAATCTATTTTTGAACCCTTGTTGCAACCCATCCTTTCGTAACTTTTTGTAGGAAACCTCCGAAATGATTACTGACTTTGACATTATTAGCGAAGGATACGTGGAAATGTCTATTTTGTAGAAGCACTGAACACTTACACGCGTATTTATCAACTATAGAATATCATAGACCCTTTCGTTTACTTACAAAAGTAAATTAATTTGACATACCGTGCACCTGACATCAGACGCAGCCGGTTGTACGGTGTGTTGAATTTCGCTGAGGACAGATGACGTCCCTCTGAAGTAATGACTGTTTGAAGGTTGGGCACATGTAACCGTTAAAAAAGAAAAACAAGAACAATAAAAATGGGACGCACTTTATTCATTGACTCGGATTTGTATACATAATAAAGCTCGGTGCCTGCTTTCGTTCAAACATAAATAATAAACCTACCCCTTCAGGTTGGTAAATTCATACGTTATTTCTGGTTTGTAATTTTTGTGCCATTTGCATTTTCGACAGCCTAGCACGGTCTCCTTTAAAATATAAACTTATAAATAGTATCTATCATTTCAACGTTTTTTTTTTCAAACGACCAAGTTTTAGGATAACCTGCTACAGATGATAGAATTAATGCTGCCAAAGAAAAAAATCATGTTAAAAAATACTTGGACATTTTTATAAAAGAGAAAGTGTATAAGGAAGAAAATATTATTTTATTTTATTTCTCAATATCCTTACACAAGATGGCTTTCAAACAAACTGACATCTTTCTGCTTCATCATGATGTGTTTTTATAATAAATAAACATTATCATTTTAACGGCTTGTAAAGTATTCCCTCCATTAATTTATTACGAGTATCTTAGACACCAAACACTTCTTGCAAGTTCGCCCCCATCTTCGCCGTTTTCCGTGACAACGGAAATTGACGAGGTTATCTGAATTTTAAAATCTGCATACCCTCGTTAATCTCCATCGCCATGAGTGAGGCTGAAACAGCACGAGATGTTTGGTTTATAGTTATATATGTATGTGGAACCTTTCCAAAACGACATAATATTAGCTTGCTCCGATTTCAAAGCTGCTGTGCATGGATGACAAATTGGGTGTTGAAGACCAGGGCCCGGTTTCTCGAAAAAACTTAAGTACGTTCTAAGACTCAAATCTGAGCACCGTGCTCAAATCGCACGAAATCCACGTGAACTTCAATCGAATAAAATTTAACGTTGGAGAGTATTTTGAAGTTGAGCATGTTCTCATGAGAATATACTAAAGTTTTTTTCCGAGAAACCGGGGCCAGATTTACGTATTATACAGCCAGGAAAATATTGAGGCATAAGAAGAAAATGCTACTCTTATCAGCATTTTCTTCTTTTGCCTAAACTTTTTCCCAAGCCCGCTAGGCCTTTATAATGGACGTCAAAACAAGGTCTTGTTCGGGAAAGGATTAACTTAAAACATATCACAGATAAGGTTTAGTATTCATCAATGAGCGTTTGTCGTCTCATTTTCTCTCAGCTCAAAATTGTTGTTATTTTTTGGCACGTTTGTGTTTTGATCCATATTGTCCTGTGCAGGTTCAACCCTTTTACACCCCACAGACGCTGCACAGCTTCGCTTACAAAGGCAGCACCCTATCGCTATCCCACCAAGAATAGATAACATCGCTCCCAGACATATGAATATTATTTCTAATATACACCATAAATCAAATACTAGACAGAATCCACCACCGCTGCTCGCACACTTGTCTCCGGATGGACTGTTCTTGCATTGTTCTGAAAGATGGAAACCATGTAAGACTAGCAGTTAAGGTAGTTATCCCTATTGAGAATCACACGACGTCGGAATTTTTGTACGGTATCGTTAACATTTATTACGTATCCGAGCATATTCAGGCAGCAAAACAACAACGCCGCCTGGGTGGATATTATACACGTATTTTGAGAAGAGTCATCAATCTGTCAAGGAGGAGCCATCCTACTTTTGAAATGATATATGGTGACCTACCCAGAGTATCTGACATAGTCTGTAAAAGACGTGTCCAGTTTGCTGGACATTGTGCACGTACCACGGATGAACTTGTATCATCATTTGTACTCTGGAGACATCAGCCAATCGGTCACGCTAATTAACATTTCCAGATAGGATAAAGCAGGATACGTCGATCCCTGAGGAAGATCTCCTTGTAGCTATGACAGACAAGCGGTACTGGAAAAGTGTAGTGGATTCAATCTCGGTCGAGGCCGCAAGATGATGATGATGATATTCAGGCGATGTCTTTCCACCGTCGAATGTTTACGACGTCGCCGGAATATTTCCGACGTCCCGTGAATCTCATTAGACTTGCACCTTAACTGTTTTATAAACCGCAAAAGTTTTGGACTGTAACAAAAACTGAAAGCTGCTACAGACGGAAATGGTTGAGACGGATACGGTGTCTACAAATTTAGTAAATTATTAGCTTTTATGCTACGAAATGTAAGGACAAGCTATGCTTATCCTTTGAATCTTAATTATGTATTAAATCAATTCGGGTTTAAAAGATTTTACCACATACTTTTTATTGAAGAAACGACATAGGCCTGTAGTTCAGTGACGATATAAGGATACATGTTTACAAATTCTACATATATGTAAACAACGTGAAAAAAACGTTCTTATTCTTAATACAATTTTTCATTCCCTTGTTTGAATCTTGCATGTGTCTCTTATTCGAATTTGTAACCGTCACATGCAAAACAAGAAATTCTCGTTTAACAAGTATGCCCACTTACGGGTCAACCTTGTGGAGATGCGCTGCTTCGACCTCTCATTGACAATATCTTAATCTGTCGTCGGAATTTACAATTCCCTTAAGATCGAAATAACTTAATAACAAATGCATAGGAAGAATGGAAATCCGCGGTGCGATTATGAAAACAAAAATAGGTTTGCGAAGCAGAACGAGATTGGCAATACGCACGCAAAGAGCCGATAGTATGTGTATCATGGTTGAAGAGGACAGGCACTGGAAGATGAGGAAGCTTTTTGAAGGAACAGACAATTCTCTTTATATCATCATAAGGTAGGCAGTGGGCGATTTAACGTGGCAACATGTAGAAATTGAAATCGCTGATAATATGTTTTGACCCTGTACCACGAGATCTTACCTACGATTTACTACCTGTTCTTATTCTAGAACCCTGCATGTAAGACAAGTAGAAAAATGCTATGCCGATAGGTACATGATGATATAGTCGGAACATATATTTACACATAAGATCTTTTACAAGGCAATGTTGGGAGTAATAAAAACAAGGGAATTCTGTTTTTGTTGTATTTTATCATTTGATAGGATACTTTTATATTCTGGAAAGTTTAGATAACGTCTACTTAAATTAATAACATACGGGTAACTTTCTAACAAGCGTGCTGGGAAAAAGCAGATAGACGAACAGATTAAGCATATTAATCATAGTAGACAGTATCTGGGATAATTTCTATATAACAAAAAAGGTATCAAAGCTAATCTCTGTTTAAGATTACCTGGATTACGTATAGTCGTTGTTTTTTCTGGATCCAAAGTAAGACAAAAAATGCATAACATGTAAAAGATTAAAACTGATTGTAGTGCCGAGTTGGTACGTGTAAAATCATGCTAACCATTTCAAAAACGACGAGCACTAGGCCGTTCGAATTGAATTAAGATTTATTGCTCAGGCCCGTAGGAAGTAATTTCATATTGGGCGGGCTAAAGCCCCTGTGACTGAATAGGGGGGGGGGGGGGGGGGGCTAAATTGGATTTTGACTAAAATTTCAGTATAAACTAAAGAAAAATTCGGGTTTTTTGCCAACTTTAGGGGGGGGGGCTTAGCCCCCCCTGCCCCCCTCCCCCTGTTCTTTTAGGCCTGTTGCTCTAAAGAAGTAAAAATAATAATAATGATAAAGACTTTATTTAACGAGGCTACACAGTTGGGATAATACCCAGTCTTCCCTGTGGGCCTCTAAAATATTTACAAAGACAAAGCATAAAACATATATGAATATGTACAACAAAAGAGAAAGAAGAAATTATGTATAATGCAATTTGGAAGTAAGCCATAAACTCTTCCTCAAACAAGATCAGTTTTGATGCTAAGGATAAACTTAATAATTTGGTAAGCATCCCTTTAAAATGAATACGAAAGAGAAAGATTCATAATTTCTTTTTATATATTTTGATAGGTATAGGCAAGGAGCAATTCGGACAATTAAAACAATTTGTTCCTCAGCCATTACCTCTGTACAGCACCCATATTGTATGGCAATGTATAGTTTAATATTGTGTCCCAATTTGAATAAAGAATATAGTAATAATTATAATGAAAATGTACAGTTTAGATATTTGAAAGAAGATAACAGAACAAATCACATATTGTCGGCTGTATTGGAATGCACTGTAACAACAGCTAATCCAAGCTGTAGTTACAACACATGCCAAGACTGCCGACAATTGATAAATTTCAATCGTTATTTATGTACATACAGGCATGTTTTTTCCACTAGAATACCACCATGCTAAGTAAGCAGATTTGAACCTTTGTACATTTTCACTTTCTCTAACGCAGATGGGGATCTGGTTCCATAATTTTGGACCTGAATAAGAATGTTTCTATAGATTCTAAGTATATAACTTAAGATATTCCCGGCTCATTGTTTTTTCTTCATTTAATAATTATTATGCTCTATTTTGTGATAGAATAGAAGGTTTGACAAAGGGAAAGCGAGGGAAACTATACGCTCGTAGAGCCTACTAGAGACTACTCTCCTTTATAAAGCCACATTTATATACCTATACATTCCTCAGGACCTTGTACAGTGCTGATACATTGTGTAGGGATCTTTGTAGGTTCTCTAGAGATGTGATTTGTAGGGGTTTGTGTGGGAGGTTTGGTCGGAGCTACTGGAATACGTCAATTGAATCAAGTTTTGACGTGCTTTCCAGATCATAATGACTCTTGGATTAAATTCAAAAGTAAAAACTTATCATCATATTAAAAAGAATTATGAAAGCCAATAGTCGTACATACACTTTCCAACCAAGAGGGTCCTTTCTAGCGTGGCGAGTTACATTATTTTCCAACCCAATAACAACATCAATTAAATATAGGAAAATCTTTTACAGTTGTGCAGCAATCAGCGATTTCATGGAAAGGAACAGCTAGATACTAGACGTAAAACAGACTAATTTTGCAACAAGAAAACAAAAAAACTACGTGTAAATAAATATTAAACAATTGCTCTATCTCAATATTTCGGGTAGAAGCCTTTTTCTAGAGAAAAATGTAAAAATATATTATTGTTTACGTTAACGCTTACAGTAATGGCGGCGTATAGCTCGCCGCCATTACTGTAAGCGTTAACGTAAACAATAATATAATATAATAATATTATAATATTATAATGTAGCGTTATTTTTTTTTTTTTTTACAATTTTCTCTAGAAAAAGGCTACTACGCCGAAATATTGAGATAGAGCAATTGTTTAATATTTGTATATCTATTCCCTTAGGAATACCATTTAAAAAATTACGTGTAAATATATATGATATGTGTAGTAACTAATAAACTGGTGATCTACAAGAAAGGATCCCAGTGGAGTTTGAGAGCATTATCGATCTGGATCAACTTGCTCCTTTGTATAGCCTATCCAGAGAACCGATCACGATTCAACGAGCAATGGAGATTATGATTGAAATGCCGGTTAGCGGTAGTTGGTCTAATCGACGAAGTTATCAAAATCCACAAGGATCCTTATTCCCTATCCGAGCTACAGAATAGTGACCTTACCATCTGGAATTGTGCAGGCTTCTCCTGTACCATACAATCTTAGACTCCAACTGATTAATGTGGCTGAAAATACAAAGTTGAGACTCAGGAAGGACATATAATACAACATACAATACATGAAAACATGGTCACCTAACATAAGTGACGTAATATGAACGTCATACTTATCTTAAGGTATCTAAATATACATGTAATTTATGACCAAATAGAATTCGTCAAAACTTGTCTAATCAGATTGATATAATATCGTGATGATAATGCATTTTTCCTATAAAAACACATGGATCCATTTTAGACATCCATAAAGGAAAAGGCCTGTGGTAACATCTTGACAAACGCTGAAAATGTTGATATTCAACATTCCTTTGTCTCAGTGTCTTCTGCTCTTTATCGTGTATGCATAGGCCTAATCCTGTTTTGACCACCAGTATATGTTTAGTTTTAGAGAAAAAATGGTGAGACAATTTACCACTCTCGCCTGGATCCCTGTTTAGGTCCATACTCAGTGTCCACGTGCCGACAGGATCTTCGTCCCAGAATTGTGTGGACATGTACGTCCAGTCTTGTCTCAGGTTCCCGGCTCTGTCGTTGTTCCTCCGCGTCAACAACTTACTGCTGGTACCCATCGGAGACTGGAGTGTTAATTGTACGGCTCCTCGGAGTGAGGCAGTGAAGGAGATGACGGCCTCCACGTGCTCGAGAGAGTTAACACAGGTACTCGTGTTATTACATCCGTCTGTTGTTATGGTGCTGTCTATTCTTCGATTGATTCCATTGGCAACAACCTGTCTGTTAGAAATGAATTCAATTAAGGTATTTCCTCCCATCATTAGATACCAAACGCTTCGTCCAACCTCTTTTAAATCAATTTGCAATACATTTTTGCACATGTTGGTTCGAATCTTTCAGTTTTGACAGTCCTTAAAGATTCAAAACATCACATGCAAATGTAAAGTAGTTTGTAGTTCTGTATTACTTTGTCTTCATAGTTAAATTGTAAACATGCACCATGATATCGTGCTCGGACTATATATGTATTTATGAAGGAACCTGCAAAGATATTTATTAATATACTGGCAAATACTTGATTGGAATGGAGTTACGATATCGTCAACATTGGAGAGAAAGGATTAGATTAATGTGAAGGATGTTGTAAACAACGTATGATATAAATGTTATCGTTTTGTTTGTCAATATCTTTTTACCGGATGTTGTTTGAAAATACTATCCCATCTTACAACTCCCTGACATTTTTACAATTCTCTGTTTCAAACTAAATTCAAGCCAGTTATAACTACGAGGTACAGTCAGAAAGTTCCCGGACTGCCGTTGTATGGGAACTGAACGCATAATGATTTTGAAAGAAATTGTATAAATGAAAAGAGAAGATCAAGACTCATAATTACATATGATATTTGTATTGATAAAGTTTATAAAACCTGATATTTTACTGCTCTAAAATCATATACCAACACGCGTACGGGTCACTTTGACGTCGACGTCTAAATAACGAAAACATATTCAAAATCAATTAATTCATGTCAGTTCGCAATTTTTCAAATCCTTTACCAGAATTTTCTAAGCACTACCCATTGCGATGGGTCAAGTGTTTTTAATTGAATTCGTTGTCACAACCTTTCACTGCTGACCTGGCCGAAGGCCAAACCTCTTCATTTGAATCAAACCTGCGACCTCAGAGAAATTCCTTTAAACAAGGAAATGCCAAGATAACATTTTACTGAGTCAGTGATGTATTATGCGTGTGACAGTCTTTCTAAGCATATAAACTCTGTGGCTCATGTATGTTCAAATCGGCACGATGGGTACGTTAGGTAGATAATGTCCATAATCTCAATAAACATCAGAGTAAGAAACGACGTCGAGTGCGCAACGCGGGCCTTCTGATCGTCGTCCGTCAAAAGCCACAATTAAGACATAATTTATTCGGTAGAAATTACGTGATTCACTGTACCGCGACTAATTCCAACACTGTTAGCTACATCGTCGATTGACTTCTTTTGGTCCGACAGAATGTTGGTCTTTACTTATTCATGAACATGTTTTTGGTCGTTTACTGCGAAGGTCATCGCTTATTTTCATGCGGTAATTCAGAAATTTCTTGTAACAATTAAACACTGTTCTCCTTGAATATGTACTGCAGTCGTTGATAGGGTCGAAGAGCTTCTAAATTTCCGTAGGCGCTATCCCGACCTTCACATGACTTTGATGGCGGTGATTTGTTCCGTACGCTGTGGTAACGTCGGCCCGATTTCAGTTGATTTTGGTGCATTGCTTCGTGAAAATATGTAAAAAAAAAACGCATAATTTTTATGTGACGATGTTAAAATTTTGGATTTGCTCTGGAAGTTGGTTGATGTGATGCCCTATTGATGACACTTCATGTCAAAGTAACTGTATTTCGTACGATTTGGTCCTTTGAATAGTAATAAGAATATCGGGCGTAAGCGTTATTTCAAAGTGATCCGTACTCTCGATTACTATGCAAAATGTTTTAGAAAAAATGACTTTTACCAATTTAAAAACACAAAAATTGTCAAAATGGTAGATTATGTATCAAAGTTATTATTTGAATAAAGAAATGAAGCAAGCACGTCGAAATAAATACAATTCGAAGGCAGTCCGGGAACTTTTTGACTATACCTCGTACATTAACAGACTAATTGAATATTTTCAACAATTGCTGTTGTTGTTGTTTTTGTTGTTGTATTGTTTTGTCACGTAATTCTTACCCACATGACTGCTCACCTATTGACTAGACTAGATCCAGCATTACACAGATGATGTGGGTCTACAGTTGTCCATGTTTTCGCTTCTTGTATCAGGGCTGTCGCATTTATGAGACCGTAACCATATGTGTCACTAACTAAAATGACAAAAACGATCTACAGAAAAGAGGGGGGGAGGCTTTTCAAAATACGGAATTTCGTTTATTGTTCATCAAAAGCTTATGCTGTGGGTATTCATTTAAAGAATGTCTTTATCCCCTGCTCTGTCAAAATATTAATCTTTGTTAACGGTCTTTTTCTGCTAACAATTGATTGCAGTACAAACAATGGTCGAAAGACACTCATTATTTTCTTTAGACACTATATAATGCTAAAAACAAAACGAACAAAACAAACAAAACTGTTACATGTATTAATTCAAATTTCATTCTACATTGGCTTATCATGATATAACAATCTTTAACAAATTCATACTTGCTGGATAACCAAGAAGGGGCACTGGTCAACGTCTGATGTCGACCTTTGCTATTTTAGCCGGCCGACTTCATTGGTGCCGCGACATGCCACCTATAGGCTAGGGGGTATATTATTGACTTTTAAGAACTGAATTCACGTCGCGTGGTTACATATTACATAATGCTATATGAGGTATGTGTAAATGTGACATGATATATATTAATTGGTTATTAATGGCGTCTGAGACCAAATTTGATCCAGGTAAGCACTCGTACATACGCAATCTACTCCGGGTCTGCAATTATGGTGTAATGCACTTGTTTAAGCAGGCTCATCTGGTTCAATGTTGTAAATATTATAAAACATTTATCTACATGTTTATATACATGTATTTAGTCTTTAATTGTTTATAAAAAAACAAATACGTATGAACTAGTCTTTCGTCGAAATAACAACATTAAGCTATACACACCTGACCTCCCCACACCGTTCGTAAAGAAGTCCCCGTATGTAAGTCCTGATGTGATTGAAGTTCGCACAATTAGATACTGGACGTCCCGCCAGGTCAGTTTGGGTCTAAATGAAATGATCTTGTGTTAGGGTATTCCACACAATATTACATACCAAACTTTTCGTGAAATTTTGGTGACATCCGTGACAACGGATACTAACGAAGTTATCCTGATTTTTTAGAATCAGGATAACTTCGTCAATTTCCGTTGTAACGGAAAACACCGATATATTGAGTCGGAATTGCACAAATTGTTTGGTATCCAATGATTGGTGGAATGCCTTACCTTTGTCAAATCAAACGTGCAAGTTCATTAATTTCTAATATACTAAGCACAAAAATATAGGGATAATGAAACTCAATGACAAATAAGAATTAAAATTTTAAGTTTCTGGGAAGTTGTTATACTTTTTTTGGTAAAACTACTATTACTTAGTGTGAAAATATTGTGCAGTCACAGGTCGTTGATTTCATAACATAGGAATATACGCTAAAGAGGGGTCAGCATTGAAAAATCACAAATGGGCCAAATTTGTGCATACACATGCGATTTCCGCATTTCTGAATGAAAATTAAACAGTACACATTCGCAAACAAGTCCCTAACTGTGGAAAGATGGTTCTACATTGGCGTCTAACCGACCGCCAACACTGGTAGATGTAGGAAAGCTCGAGCTTGCAGTTAACCAAACTAATGTTGCATTAAGGATTGCTGTGTCACAAAGCGTATAATTGTGGGGCTGCATTGACCAAGCAACCGATCGGCGAGTTATTCTGTTCTTTCGCTAACATAGAGATTTTAACGTTTACTTATTGAAAATAAGCGGCATCAACATACCGGGATCTTTCAGGACCACTTCAAACATGCAGGCATCCAAGTACAGGGATAATCTCATGAAACACAGATTTTGACCCGACAAGTCGTATACGCAGTATTGACACTATTATGCGATTTTCGAATTAGACGGTACTGCTACATACGCCCGATGATTAACCAGTCTATAATAGTGCGACCGAAAACCTTTTGATTTTTTGTTCTTTAAGATGTTAATGAACAAGTTTATTGAAGAAATTTGAGTAAATTTTGGAAATTTCGTGGTAAAAAATTAAACCAATTCCGATATCCCTATATTGTTGTGCTTAGTATATAATCAATCTAGAAAATTTTACTACCGAGACGGGTTTATCTTTAAATTTTCCCAAGGGGGGGGGGTCAATTTAAAATGGAGATGTTATTTACATTACATGCGTAAATATATAATCGAATGGAAACTGATTTATTTTGAATTTAGTGTTCGACCTACTTTTTGGACCAATGAAATTGCAGTATATTTAAACATTTCTTCGCTCTTTTTCGCATAAACGAGCTGCCAGTTAGTTTATGTGACGTTTATACATAACCACGCCCAGTCTCTAATGAACAGCTAGCGAACACTAAGCTAGATAGAGTCTGTATAGTAGATTCTACGCGGTATAAACATTCAATGAACTGTCGGACCGTATTTGGTACAAAAACGAATATGGTACAAATTTGTACCATATTCGGCCGAACATGGTACAACTGTCTAATTGTACCATATACGTATCTGCAGTTTTGGGGTAAAATGCCTGACCAAATATGGTACAAACTTGTACCATATTCGGATGAAAAATGTACCACATTCGTTCCAATATGGTACACACTCATCATCATCATCATCATCACCACTATCATCATCATCATCATTATCATCTTCATCATCATCATCATCATCATCATCATCATCATCATCATCATCATCATCATCATCATCATCATCATCATCATCATCATCAGCATCATCATCATCATCATCATCATCATCATCATCATCATCATCATCATCATCATCATCATCATCATCATCATCATCATCATCATCATCATCATCATCAGTAATAGAAACAGCTAACCTAACCACACTTTACATGGATTTTGAATTGACGCCAATGATTACCGGCCGCCGATGATGATGATGATGATGATGATGATGATGATGATGATGATGATGATGATGATGATGATGATGATGATGATGATGATGATGATGATGATGATGATGATGATGATGATGATGATGATGATGATGATGATGATGATACTTTTGTCACTTCCAATATTAGGTTAGTACAATTTATTTGAGTTTGAAAAAAAGTTTACACATCCGCAGACTATTTCATTTATTAAGAAATACATAGTTTATGTACCATATGCGTAGGCCATTTTCATTTTATGAGTTTTTTGGTATGTACCAAATACGTTTTGGCGATCATAGAAAAACTTATTCCAACCGAATATGGTACAATGTTTGTACCATATTCGGTCGTAAATTGTACCGTATTCGGTCCGAATATGGTACAAATGTACCATATTCGGTCGAATATGGTACAAATGTACCATATTCGTTTTTGTACCAAATACGGTCCGACAATGCACTGCGCACATCTGAATGTTTATTTCGCGTAGAATCTACTATACAGTCTCTATCTAATACGTAGTTATTTAGGCAGAAGAATATTTTTCGTGTAAATTTTCATCATCAAAATTTATTGTTATTCCACAGGAAATTATAAACGATTTCCGAAACGAAATGTGCATACCTCTAAGTGGTGAAGAAGATAGAAAATATGTTTTTATTTAGCAGAATATATGATGCCATCATGGGAAAATATTTAAGGAAAATGGAAAAGAAATAATAGTAATCAACGTTTCTTCTTTCCTACAATTTTTCCTATAGTAGGCGTCGAAATTAAATGTTTTGCCGTTTCCTCCCATCAAACAGATACCGGTAACAAACACTTAGTGTAACCCTGTCCCCATATTCGGCTTTTTCTGTGACAATGGAAATAGACGACGGTATCTGGATTCCAAAAATCCGGATAACCATGTTACCAGGGATGACACCGAAGTTGCACGGAGTGTTTGGTATCTAACGATGGGTGGAATACCTTTAATAAGGAATTAATGTACAAAAATATGTTATACATATGTGTCATACCTCGCTTGCAGCATGAGTGCAATTATCCCGGCAGCCATTGGTGTTGCGGCGGAAGTTCCGGTGAAGTCACATGGACAGGCATTTCCGGGGGCAGTGGTGCACTGAATACAAAGAAAATGACCCTTATCATGGAATTTGAAGTGTATTACCACAAACGGTAGATAAAGACATTATTCAATTTACAGAAAACGGTCTATACAATGTTTCACTTTGAAATCTGCTTCATCAAAAAAAATCATTCCAATATGTGTGTCATGCATTATTTTGATTCAAAATCGATTGCCTAAAATGATTAACAATGATTAAGAAACGAACATACGACGTCATCAGGTGTAGCCCCTCCAGGTCCACTATAAGCACTAGCGAGAGCTGCAGCACACGGTTCTTGATATCCTGGCGGCTGTAGAGACTTGGTGACGGCCATGATGGCTATTGTGTATATACTGTTGGCGTATCCATCACAGTTACAGTTGTCCTCGAAACCTCCGTTACCAGCCGCTGTCAGGTAGATCGAACCCAACCCGCCTCGACCCTGAAATTAAAAATGAACCATTTCGTAAATAAAGACGAACATATTGATTGGCAATTAGGCAAATGCTATTTACAATATTTTCTCAAACTTTTTCAACATTTGCCATCATATCAAAGAGAATTTTCATTTTGGCAATTTGATTAATTTTGTTGTCTTCAAATTATTTGAGGCTTAACAGCTCCAAATTTTGTCGTTTGGGAAATTTAAATAAATCTAGACTTTTTTTAAATTAATTGTAAACTGGAAACACTTCTATGTTCATGTACTGGACAGAAAAGAAACGCAACTTCCTTTTCATTTCCTTCTTACGCAAAGACATGAAATCAGATTGAAACAAAATGTTATACATTTAAAGCAATAACATTTCACCTTGTGCAGTTCATAAAATCTTGTTGGTAACAAATTCCATTAATAAAAAAGCACCCAGTTTACACTGGGCGTCAACACAATTTGACAAATAAAATTGTATGTAGGTCGAAAAATACAATCTGTTTCGTTCAGTTTGGTCCGATATTCGAATGTTGTGAAGTCCATGCGATTTATTAGCGGTCTCCGTTACAGTCCTAAACCTATCCTGTAGGTGGTGGTAACCTAGTGATACGGTCCTGCCTTGACGTCATATCTCTTGCACGTCCATTCCGTGCTCGGTCGGTTGTGGTCCCATTGAGAGCCAACAGCGTATACAGTCGAAAATGTGTCGACTTGTTTCCCCACCAATGTGTTGCGGCAACATTTTGACTTTTTCCACCTAACAATACCCTCACTACAGCTTGACGCTGGTTTTCGCGTAGCCATGCTATGCGTAGGGTAGTGAGAAGTGCATGAACGCTTTGGTTTCCTCTTGGTCTATGTTTAAGCTTGTGTTTGAAGAAAATTTGTTTCGATAATAGCCATTTAGAAAGCACAACAGGGGAAAATTTCAATTTTAACAATTTAATACGTATCACTTGATGAATTTACGACATCTGACAAAAATGACACTATCTTTATGCGTATGGATGCAGGTATAGTAAAAATGTACTCAATAGCCATTAAAAACATATTTTGACGAAAATATTATGAAAAATTGGGGTTGTGTATCTTTTTTGTCCTAGAATACATGTATAATAAAATCATTCTCAAAGAAAATCCAGTATTGATCATCAATAGGTCTTTAGTTTGACCATCCACCCCAAAGTAGGAATAAATTTGAATTTCAACATGTTGAAGCATAGATATATAAGCAACACATCACGTTCTTGAAATCAAGAATCATTCGATAGTATGGTGGATACTTATATGTAGGTAGGTCATTCAATATGAAATATACATTAAATTTTGTTTTGTCTAACCGAAAATTTATTAATGATAATAAGACCAATAAGAAGAAAATAATAATAATGATTGTTTACAATATTAAAAGAAAAAGTATGATAATAAAGCCATGCTATTACTGTCCGTGGTAATCTGTGAACTGTACTCACGTTAGATATGCCGTGTTGAAGACCCTGTCTTGACAAAGTTTTTGGACCATCAAAGTTGATACCGTCTGTGGTCCCCCAGCTATTGGAGTATATATCCACCCCACCCAGAGTAAAGGCCTGCTGTTCTCCAGCGTCGGTATCTCCTCGTGGGCCTATCAGACGTACCACTGGAAATAACACGTAGAAAATGACACAAAACTTTGGGTTGAAGCCGCATTTCTAGTCCATTCACAATGTCTGCACAGTTTTTTTTTTTTTCAAATATTATCTGAGTAAATAAGGGAAAACGGTTCTGAATGTTCAATATGATTTTACATGCGTTGGTTTAAATTGTACGGGCATGAGACACCTGCAAGATAAAACAAGTCGTTAGTGTATACCAAATGTTCATTTTGTCAGTTGAAAGTTTTTCCTACGTGAATTTACATTGAAAATATAATTTCCTGACAAAAACATAGACATATTTCTGAAAATGTGTCCGTGGTAAATGGCGCCACATAGTTGTAAGTGTAAAATGTGCTGGATTTTTCTTTAAGCTTACTATGCATGTCATGTTAGAATAGAAGGTTATCCTTTGCCATTCAAGATTCTAATCGCATCATGCATATAGTCTTGGCACCATTTCATGGCACATGATTGCAGCATTTACCTTTGTAAACAACCCAATATTAAACTCAACACTTCTGAACACAATAAGTATTGTTCCATTCTTGCAGGTGTCTGATTTTGTATTGGAAACAAGAAGGGTTGGTATTCACCAACAATTATAAATTGATTTTCTAAAGTAAAATTACATACAAACCAATCAGAGTGGCCGAGACAAACGCAGACAAATTTATCGGTCACTCTGATGGGTTGTATTGTAATTTTACTTTAGTAAATCAATTTAGAAACGTTGGTGAATATAGGCCCCGGACTCTTTTCGCTTGATTACATCAAGTGAAATTTGTAAACATGTACCATGATATCGTGACCTGACAATACCTTTTAGTTTAGCTTTATAAGCTACACCGACAACACAAATGTTATTTTCCACAGCGACCGCAACGCCAGCACACGCCGTCCCATGTCTGAAATAGATTTAGATGGATTTTTTAGTGAAACGGTTTGGTTTCAAGTTACATGTATATGGCATTTGATATTGATTTTATATCGACTAATTTTAAAAGATCTAAATATTACGTTCAGCAAATTCCCGTCGTCGTTTCCACCATCTCTGTTTCAAACAATTTTCAAATTGGTCACGTGGTCACAAAATTATTGCAGATTATGTACAACAGTTCAGATTTATATAAAATTTGTCATTTCTGTTTCAACTTAAAAGGCATATGTTTCGCTTTTAAATTTATAACAACTTCAAAAAACCGATAGCATTTCTACGCATAAGAATAAACAATCTTTTAATCAAGACAAACTTTTGAAAAATGAAATAAATGTGAAATGTCACTTTAAAGCAAAGTAATTCTTTTGGAAAAATGAGAAAATTCTGGTAAGCAGCATTGTCTTCCTTTACATCCATATTTGATAAAGCTTTTTAGAAACAAATGGTCTTGTGTGGGAGAACGTTAAGGAAGTCTACCCTTTTTGAGATTCGCACGACGTAAGAATTATTCGGGCGACGTCGAAAACATTCGGCGGTGGAACTTTCCACCGCCGAATGTTTACGACCGCACCCGAATAAGTTCGGATACGTAATGACGACGCTTGAAAAAATCCGATGTTTTATTAATCTAAAAATTGCCCCATTATGGGTATTTTAACTTAAAATGTCGTGTCTTACTTGTCTCCAGGAGCCGGCATTGGATCGTTGTCATTGTCGTAAACGTCAATACCAGTACCTTGTACCTTGAATAGAAATAACATTAGGAAGGGAATCACGTACCAAAACAGTTTTTTTTAAATCTTGAAAATCGCCAATAATTCAAAATACTATTTGTCGAGTAAGAACTGTGTTATAAGCAAGGAATGTGGGAAAACTTTAATAATTTGTTCAATGTTTTAGGGGTTAATTAAACTCTAGCCAAAAAAAATAATTGCCAACCAAGTAAAATGAACTTGGTCGCCAATAACGTTTTTGATCAGCAGATTTTTAAAAGAGCTTTTACACCCATCAAATCTCTGACGTATTTTCGCTTTCTTAGCTAAAATCTTTCGCTATTTTAAACAGCTGTCGATCAAACTTATTTTGTCCAATGTCTGAATTCGACAACCGCTTCTCTTTAACAGTACGTCTATACACAGATCATTGGTAAATTATTAGACAATGGGGCTCTTTCGAAGAAAGAATTTATCTGAATTCTTACGTAATTATCTTTGAGATCTTGGTGGTTATAGTCTACCCCGTCGTCAACTATTGCTATGGTTACACCGGAACCATCATAGCCCTGTTGCCATGCCGACTTGACGCCCATATCAATGGTCGGACCGTTCTGAAACGGAAGCCAAGTGAATAAACGAGTAAAAATATCATATGGGAATGACCTTAATAGAATTTCAGAAAAATATGGATCAAAATCAGGCTTGCATATTCACAGCGTAATCAAGATCCATACTTTTCTAACAATTGCTATGGAAATACAGAAACCATTTTAGCCTTGGGGCGATGCCTATAACAACAATCGAAACAATACTGTTTTAGCTGTCTTATTATAATTTTATAGAAACATCAGTTTTATATTATTGCATTCGTGAGATGTATGGATTAATGTCAAACTGTTCACACGCGCAGTATGATCAAACCCTATCTCTTTCTTTATTAATTCTATATAGCAACGTGGACCCTTCAGACTTTCAATAAAACAATAAATACTTTATCTAGTCGGTTCCGATGCATGTCAAATTATTTTACACTGTTGTGTTCATTGGTTTTCAAAGTCTCGTACAAGGATCCAAGAAAAAAATACTTTTTCCAACGGTATTTTGTGAATTTTCCATCCGTTTCCGCTTTGTAAATGATAAAACCTTAAGTATTGTTTAATAAAGGACGTGTAAGTTACTTACATAATACCACATGTTTGGCCATTTCGCATCGTTTACTGTAAATGTACCCTGTCTTAATGCGCGGGTTTGCCATTGTTGCTGGGTCGAAGATTTCACCTGGATTGTCGTTGGAAAAAACAACATACATACATACATACATAATCCTTTATTAAATATCTAAGGTACAAAAAAGTACAACATTAGACATAAACCAATATATTAGCTACTTTTGTGGAGAGAGAAAGATCGACCTTGACTTTGAGTTTAGTTGACGTTGAGTTCATGTTTTCGGATTTTTTCCCGTATCGTTTTGTGTGTATTTGAGTTAATTCGGGAAAATCCCAGAAAGGAGACAAGTAGACAAAGGATGGGTTGCAATAAGGGTTCAAAAAATAGATTTTCTTTAAATTCTGTGAATTGATAGGGTTACATAATATCTTTAATTTGTATGTGTAAAAAATCTGATGAGGGCTTATTTTTGGAGAAAATGGCTCACGAAGTGGGTGGGGTAAATTGACATGAGAAGCAAATTTTTACTTTGAAGTTAAATATTTTTTTTTTGTATAGATCAGATCGAATTGAAATTTTGCACATACTTTCAATGTACTAAGGACAGAAGATTTTTGGAATAATCAATCATGTATATCAGTTTGTTGATTTTCTGTATTCGTCCGTCTGTCAATCCCAAATTTTGCTTATTTTTGATGTACTAACTTTACGAAACTATCTCTACAACCTTTATTTTTTGATGGATTTACATTATATTTTGTGAACATGATCCTATATGATGTAGCTAAATATGTGTAAAGTTTGGGTCAAATCCATTGCAAAGAATCAAAGTTATTTGACCTTGACCTTCAAAGGTTATTCTAAAATATTAAATTTTAAGATTTTTCTTGAAAAATTATCATAAAAAATGGTATATGAAGTGAATTTTAAGCAAATAACGTTATTTTCATAATATCCTCGTTGTAATTACTTAGTTTAGTGGAAAATTCACGATTGATACTGACTTTTTCGCACATAATAACAAGAATTTTTAAAAGGCAAGTGGACAATTTCCTTCTCAGTATTCATTATTGTTCTGTATGTCAAGGTCAAGGTCTACTGTTAAATTAGCATTGAACAAACTTAGAACAGCAAAATATTATACATGTGACTTTTTTTATTGAAATATACTTTATAAGCCCATTTTTATATCAAGATATAGCTGAAAGTTATAAAAAGTGAATTTTTAGAATGACCTTTGAAGGTCAAGGTCAAATAACTTTGGTTCTATGCAATGGATTTAATCCAAAGTTTACACATAATCAGTTACATCATATAGAATTATGTTCACAAAATATCATGTCAATGCGTACAAAAGTAAAAGCTGTAGAGATAGTTTCGTAAAGTTAGTGCATCAAAAATAAGCAAAATCTGAGATTGACAGAAGGACGAATACAGAAAACCTACAAACTAATTTACATGATTAATGATTCCAAAAATCTCCTGTCCTTAGTACATTGAAAGTATGTGCAAAATTTCAATGTGATCTGATCTATACAGAAAAAGTTATTCAACTTCAAAGTAAAAATTTGCTTCTCATGTCATTTTACCCCACCCACTTTGTTAGCCATTATCTAAAAAAATAAGCCCTCATCAGATTTTTTACACATACAAATTAAAGATATTATGTAACCCTATCAATTCACAGAATTTAAAGAAAATCTATTTTTTGAACCCTTATTGCAACCCATCCTTTAGAATAATTTTTGTTAGTGGGAGCATACCTAGTGATCTGTGCATACATTCTCAAGCCATGCTGACACTGCTTTCCGTGTGTTATAATGTCGCGCCTGTCACCAACAGGTCACTGGTTACGGTAATCTGGTGGTGACTGACGCTGCATTACTTTGACATCAATTGGATTTATCAATTTTGAATATATGTTTATGACAACAGAGACATAGTGAGAACATAAATAAAATTATTAACTACAGAAAACGAGAGTATAGGACATAGTAATGTGTTAACATCTTCCCAAACGGCAACCATTTTGGGTGGTCTAAATCAAAACCTGCTGCTGGTGACAAACTGGGTGTTAATTAACAACAAGGTAACGCTAAATTTAAAACAAGATTTTTACCTATAATATTTTTATAATAGTTTGGGGGGAGTTGACGAAAATCAATTATACATGCATTGTTGTGCCTAGAAGACACTTAACACAAAAGAACATGTTTCCCAGATGTCTTCGATCATAATTAATCAAAGTATTAAATTAATATTCATGATATTTTCCATAATAACACATTTTTTTTCAAAAATGTAATGATATCATTTCACTACAGCACGCATCCAAGCCCGCCATTTTATCTGTCTTATCTTTCTATGCGATGCAGGCCTAAGTACAAAATAATAAAGAAACACCCCTTACATTTCTCTCACGATTTAATCGTTTGGTGAGGTACCGTGACTTTATCCTCGTGGATCTGGGACTATTGTTCTTGACGAAAAGATACCTGTTGTCAATCAGCTGAAAACATTAAAGGGGTCCATGCTAGGGTAAAACCGGCTGAGTCGAAAGTCAGCGAAGACAGATTCGGCATCTGATGTCAAGTGCATAGCCGGTTTTACGGTGTGTTGAATCTCGCTGAGCACAGATGAAGCACCGCTTACATAATTGCTTTTTGAAGGTTGGGCATATATAACCGTTACGAAACAAAAACAAGGATAATAAAAACGGATCCGCACGTTATTCATTGACTTGGATTTTAATACTTAATAAAGCTCGATGAGTGCTTACAATGGACATAAATGATCTACCCCTTCAGGTTGGTAATTTCATACGTTATTTCTGGTTTGTAATTTTTGTGTCATTTGCATTTTCGACAGCCTAGCAGGTTCCCCTTTAAGGTATGCAACCTATCACTAGCACTAAAGAGCTAGAGGCGAAATTTGAAAAGTGCCAGTAACTCCTAAACTGTGTTACATTTCAATTTCAAATACAAAAGCAAAAACTTAACATCTTGCATGGTGAATCACCTAATGTGAAGTGTATTTAAAATAGTGTTTTTAATGATGGGTTGTATACCTTAAGGTAGTCTAACCCTTAAGAGATTCATGCAATGTCGGAATTATTCGGGCGCGGTCGAAAACATTCCACCGCCGAATGTTTACGACCGCGCCCGAATAAGTTCTGATACGTAACGACGACGCTCGAAAAAATCCGATGTTTTATGAATCTCAAAAAGGCCACATTATGGATTATCTACCTATTTCGAGATATCTGACTATTTCTTTATTTTTATTTCCTTCAAATATTGATGGTATTATTCATGTTATAATATATCAGAAAAAAAGGAAATAAAATAAACATTTCAAGTGACATTTCACATTTATTTCATTTTTTAAAAGTATGTCTTGATGCAAAGATTGTTTACCCTAATGCGTAGAAATGCTGTCAGTTTTTTTAAGTTGTTATTTATAAGCGAAAAATGCGCCTTTAAAGTTGAGACAGAAATGAAAAGTTCTATATAAATCTGAACTGTTGTCCAAAACAATTTGTCTAATTTTAGCACAAAAATATATATTTCTCGTAAACGGTTCAATAGTTTGACTTGAAACTTTCAGAATTTCCATAAGAAAAGATGTTCTTTCAGATAGAATAAAAGTAAAATTTATGTAAAAACAATTGTGAAATGTCACTTTAAAGAATAAGATGTTTATTATATTTGGGAAGAGTTGTGCGGATAAATTATTATGTTGTCTTAGAAATGGTCCTGTAAGTACAGTATCTGCTCTGTTTCAATTGAAAACGTCTGCAACATCTTTGAATTTGGACATGCTTTAAATTATGTTGTCTAGTAATGTGTTAGATGAACATTGATGATAATTGTCGTCTAACGAGTGTGTTGTTGACAAACAGAAACATATTATTTTCAAATGATCATGTTATAACTACCTGTAAACACAGTTGGTCTAGATTGAAAATTGGAAATCATTAAGATAGATTAATTAAGATCTACATGTATATGATATTATTTTAGTGCAAACTACGATTACTTATAAACAAATTAGACGCTTACTTTTCTTATAAACGTAAACCGATATCGTCTGGCAATGTTGGCTATATCCGTCCGGTCGAGATTCCCACTTATAACCCATTGGTTGCTGTAATTTTGAGCCGCCACTCCGACCACATATATTAACACTACAAAACCTAGAATAAAACGCACTTTCCCCATCTGTCCGTCTGTTCAAGTCACCATATTTATCTTTTGTTTGCGATCATTAATTACTGTGATCTAAAAATAAAAACACCGTAAGATTCAATTTCTATCATTAATATGTACAACTTGCATTGTGCCAAATACAACAGATATGTGCAAAATATTTGAAGACCTTAGATTTCTTAGGTTACATAAAGCTTTTGAGTGAACATTTCAAAACGGGAATAAAGAATGACAATGATATTAATTTGAAACAAACATTTTTAGTTCGAAATAATATTCATTATCATAGAAAAGTTTAATTAAGAAACGATAAAAATATTATCCGGAGCCTAACATTATGTCATTTGAAAGATAACGCGGTAAATCAATACACGGTCGCCTGATAAGCTATGTCGGTAACCAATGTCAACACTTGGACACAAAAACACAAATTTCTTCTTATCTTTTGGGGTATTTTGAGTGCATTTGATTTTTTATTAACCTTAATCACAATCAATGACTATTTTTAAGAAATCATAATGAACTTTTTTTTTAAAATGCAGAAGAAAACGAATGTACAAAAAACCATCATTTCTCTAGTCCCCTATATCTGCCTTTTCGAACCGTAAACCACGGACGCACGAGTAAAAGGGGATAATACTTTTCAAAAAATAATATTCAACTTGTGAATCACCAATCCCTATATGTGGGTTCTCATTGGAATCGTCTCGAGGAAACGATGCAAATGAGTACCCACAACATAGGGATTTGATTTAACCCATTACCACACAGTGACTCTTTTTGACTCCCCACGAGAAATTCACTTGGGAAAACATTGTGGAAAATGAAGAAATTGCTTGTGACAAGCTATTTCTTCATTTCTCACAATATTTTCTAAACAAAAATACTAAAGAATGATAAAAATCGTTCACTTTAAATTGTCGTCTGCAGCATTTTTTGATTTGGACCAGTCTAAAATTTTGTTGTTTGGTAATGGGTTAAAGTATCAAATATAAAATGCCTTATCCCCTATATTATCTGTTCCTCTGACCAATACCATACAGATGCCTATTTCTGCCTTCAAACGTTAAAATACTTGCTAGTCAGCAGAACCTTTGAGAAAAAGTTTGTCGTCTGTGGAAAACCAAATCACAAAATTTTAGACATGTCCAAATTCAAAGATTTTGCAGACGGCAATTTAAATTGAATGAAGTTTTACACTTTTTAATATTTTCGTAAACAAAATATTGTGGGAAATGAATAAATTGCTTGTAACAATACGATAAGCATTATCGTGTAACATTACATAACTTTAACGAAGTAATGTAGGCCTGCAGCCCAGTTTACAAACATATTAAAACATATATATATATATATATATACATTGTTATATAGCTCTTGGATTATCAAACCAAACTTGTAAGGAGTCAAAAAGAGTCATTTTGCGGTATTTGGTTAATGGTGGAATTAAAGACAACTAAATAGATGATAACTTGTATATAATTTGATAATACATGTTATTTGTATGCATTATGACCCAGAAAATATTGACGCAAATAGAGAATATGCTGGTTTTTTTTCTCAATGCTTTCCCAAGCCCATTTCATTAGGGACGAGAAAACAAGTAATGGTTTGGTAAAGGGTTATTATTCATAGAAAAATTTGAATTAATTAGATTAATGAAAATGTCTTGTCTACCAGAGGCGCTGACTGTAAATAGCTGACTTGAAACCCAATGATCGTGGAGAAAAGTGAAAGGTCGGTTGTGATATCGTACATTTCAGACTTCCTTTACCTTTTTTCTTTGGTTGGCTACATGTACTTGAGCATATCGTTGCCTTTCTTTTTTTTCAAAACAAACGAAAGCTCGTAATGACAGCTTATTTAAAGCTGTAGTTACGTTGGTTTGGAAAAGAAGTTGCAATATTCATGTTTCACAATACTGATAATGAATCCATAACTTACCAACGCGGATGTAAAGATAGGAGTTGGATATAAAGTAAACACGATCTTAAGATCTATTAGAGTGTCTGCTGTCAAATAATTCGTAATTGATTACTTTATCATGTTAAGAAACTTCAATGGGGTAATAAGGGAATGAACAAACGTAACAGTATTGCTTATACACGGGTGGTAAATAGAGAAACTAGCTCCAAAAAGAGTCAACGGTATTTCGTTTCCTCGTGACATCCGGCCTCTACCGAGGTAGTTGCATAGAGCGAAAATCTGTAAACAAAGGTAGGTCACGAACACATTTTTTTCTAAAATTATTTCTTTTACAACGAGTTTTTGAAAAATCCGGCGATGCTGTAATATGAAGAAATGGTCGAAGTTTGTTGTGCACGAGAATATACGGTGTTAATGAGCAGAATTTGAATACAATCGTTGAAAAACATTTCAAGATCGAAAGTAAAAACTTCTTTACTTTCGATTTTGAAATGTTTTTCAACGATTGTATTAAAACCCTGCTACTAATACCGTATACTCTCGTGCACAACAAACTTCGACCATTTCTTCATATTACAGCATCGCCGGATTTCTCAAAAACTGGCTTTAAAGGAAATAATTTTAGAAAATGTGTTCGTGACCTACAAATTTTCGCTCTATGCAACTACCTCTTTTTGGAGCTAGTTTCTCTGTTTACCACCCGTGTTATAGCGCCGATGGCATGTTATTCAAGCTGTAGTTACGAGGTCCGACCTCCAACCAACGATAGGAACTTTTACTAGAAGAACAATACAAAAAAGGGGCATAGACTTTACAGACTTGATTGGTCTATGGAGATTTTATATCTGATGTCAATGAGTACCCCCAATTTAGGGCTTGACTAACATTTATTCATATTTTGAATTTAAAAGAGCATCTGCCCCCCATCCCCTTCCATCTTGTCTGTAGATCTTAGCATGGTGAACGGCTGGTTCTCGTTTTAGATGTTGTGGTTATCCTGGTGTACGAAAAGTAAAAAAAAGGAACATGGCCAAGTAAGTAAATAAATATATTAATCAATTGCTACAATTAATTGCTGCAAACAATTGCTACAATCAAATTATACAATCAATTGCAACGATCAATTCCTACAATGAAATTCATATCAATTACCATTATATATGCTTCCATATGGATTGGTGCACTGGTCTTCGAAACATTATACCAAGAACGTGTGAAAAACGCGGGGGACAGGCATGGTCTGCTTTTCGTTTGAGATATTCCATGCCTTACTACTCTATGTCTCAAGAGTTTATTATAAATTACTTTGGACACAGCGGTCCATCACCGTAAAACAATATTTCTGTTCTTCTTTCGGAAACGGCAGAGGGTTTGCAGAAATTAATCGATAAATTTGAAATATATTGTCGAAAATGGAATTTAACAGCTAATGTTGATAAGACAAAAGTAACCGTGTTTAAAAAGGGGGTAACCCGAAACGCAGTTGAACATTTCACTTATGCAGGTAGACCACTGGAAGTTAAGAGCTTTAATTATTTGGGGATAGTATTTAGTCATGGAGGATCATTCAATAATGCCATCAAGGGGGGACAAGCTAGGTTGTCGAAAATGCAAATGGCACAATAATTACAAACCAGAAATAACGTATGAAATTACCAACCTGAAGGGGTAGATCACTTACGTCCATTGTTAGCACTGCTCAAGCTATATTAAGTATTAAAATACAAGTCAATTAATAACGTGCAGCCCGTTTTTATTGTCCTTGTTTTTGTTTTGTAACGGCTACATATGCCCAATAGTCTACGGACTGTAATTCGTATGGGCTCTAGAAAATGGTTTTGATGGCATTCTTTGTTAATGCTCGGCATCCATGCTAGTAATATTCTTTGGGGTATGACAACACCTCCCAGGGTGGATGCCCAGTCTGAAACTTCGAATTAAGGTCACAGCAAGGTCAAAGGTCAAATGGGTGCAATTTCATATGAAAATAGTCATTGTGCTACTTTTAATTGCTATACATGCTGTATTATTAATTCCAACTGTGCTAAATTTGCTGAAAACTGAATCAGAGACATTATTCTATTGAAAAGACGACTTTTTGTGAATATTTTGACTATTATGGGATAGAAAAATGTACTTTCCAAAGATTAAAACGGGTTATCTCTGAATATTTCTGACGTTTTCAGTCTTTTTTTCAACGGTATTTGCCACGATGTCTCAGTTATTATAAGCATTTCTTCTTTTGTGACTGTGTCCTCTACATTGTGTAAGGGTCTTTGTACCTTTGTTCTGTATATCTAAGAATTAATTAATCCGAGTACTACCGTGGTCTAACTTTATTTAACCACGGTTCTGAGTTACACAGCGAAATCTATCACAGGGTCCGTTGTCGGTGTAACAAAATTCCATTCAATTTAGAAGGTCGGTAAGTGTCACAAATGCAATCTAGATAGTCCAATACTCATAACATGCTATGCTTATCCTACTTCATAATGTCTGCTGTAAGTTTAAGCTAGATAACTGCACTTGAAATGGCAATATGTTCCTGTGCAAGAATGCGGGGGAAAAGACTGACAATTTTAACTTAGGAGCCCAGAATAGCAAAATTCAATACTTAACATTAAGGGTATGGGCATTTTCTCTAAAAATTCAGGGGCGCAACCCAAAATCTAGGGGCCATGGGCGACTGGGTCCCTGCGAGTCTTTATCCCTGGGAATGACCGAAGAAGTTGCATCTCGTCCAAAACGTTTGTAATATCGTCGAATTATTGTCCAAATTAACCTATCTTTACTAAAAAAAATTCAATGGCAGTGGTCAAAACAGACCAATGAATGTAATCTTTGTTGTTATCTTTTCTAGTCTTCCTATTCAAATGGTTGCTCTGAAGTCTATCGGTAATCAATTATATTCTAGTGGTTGAAGCAGCTCTTGCTATTGTAGAGTCTGATAGGCGGGTAGCTCTTAAGTGGAACTGCAGAATTATATTTTTTCTGTTTCTAGTGTTTTCAGAACAAGAACAGTCCAAATATCATGTTATCTGTATAAGTACATCTACCCTTTCTCAAACGAGACCTGGTTTTGACGTCCCTAGTAGAAAGAACTTGGGAAAACATTGAGGCAAAAGAAGAAAATGCTGGCTATATGATACACAAACGCATTCCAGTACTCATAAAGATTCGTTTTATCGGCTGCAGGAGCTTCCAAATGGGAGCCCCGTAAGATTCTGTTGTTTGGGAAAGAGTTATAGGTACATATAAATATTACGACAATGCAATCATTGAAAAATGATGACACAAGTATTTCTGTTTAGCCCTGGTATCAGAGGCGCCTCAAGATAAGACTCAACGAATAATGTCATGAAATTAGTTGTCTATCCGTTTGTTTACTCCACCATCCGTGTGTTCTTTTGTCCGTTAGCAATTTATTGGGTGCGCATCTCCTCTTACAGTTCATATTGGAAGATAATCGAACTGGGATATATGTCCATCTTAGGGGCATTTTATCTTTAGAACACTCAAAGTACTCGGCTGTCTTTCAGGTCTTTCAATCTGAGCAAATCGATTTCACTATGACCAGCCTTAAATGGAAATTTTAGAAACCATGAACAAACATTTTGGGATAAACAGCAACTCTTCTGTAGTTTTGGAAAGGTACACGCTGTCATAAATGATATGGGGAATCTTTTTCAAGAAGAACATTCTGATTTGCTTACTCTTTACCCGAAGATAATATTCACTACTTGGCTTCTTTTGAATAATGTAAACCAGAATAAGATATTTGTGGTCAAAAGTATTTTAGGATTTTGAAATAAAATATCTTTCTCGAACTTGTTTATAGCTTGAAAATCATTAGGAAGCTACATCATAAAAAGTCAATCCTTTCCGTTTGTATTTGATTGGAACTAAATACTTCAAAGCAGTACAAAGTTCAAGCTTGCCTCAGTTCTAGGAACCAAAAATGCAGCTGCAGATACAAATCCAAAAGTATATGCTATCATAATTGATGGATCAGCTGTGATAATCATCATAGCCGCTTCGTACCAAGAACGTGCAGTCGAATGTGCTATTCCTTCATTTAAACCTTCATTGAATTTGCAGGCTAACTGATTTGGTTTATCGATGTACACAGATGCATCAGCCTGAATGCTGGAAAAATGTCACAACATAGTCAAGACATCAAATAGTGACTGACAAAAGCATTCCGCGTAAAGTATGGCATATATTTTGTTGAGACAATGACAACAAGACAGATTTCAAAACCTTTTAGATTGAAGATTGTTAAGATGTGTCAGCAAGATATTGTCATTGTAAAAGGGGAAGATGGGGTTATAGATAGCTAGTCTTGAGGGAATTGCGCCTAATAATCATGAGCAAATACATGTTTGATAATCAAAGCCAGCAGCACAGAAGTCTTATAATAACCAGTGTATTTCAAAGACTAAATGATATTGGTATTGAGAAGCTTTCGATTAAAGTATAAGTTAAAACCTTATGCTTAATGTCCCTACATAATTTGCACTTGGTGTTTTAGGGAAGAAAGAGAGAGTCTTTCATTCTTTCACTGGCTGTGATGTTGTTTCAGCTTTGCGGTTATAGAACAAGGGGGCCTAGTTCTTTTCTTTTTGTCATGTCTGCTAACAAAGCTATATGATGCATAATCCCCAACTAGCACAGCTTTGGACAGGTCTACTTTTTACCAAGCAGAATACACCTGCGGTCAAATATCTATGCCGATAATGGAAGTACTGAGCCTTCCTGAATAGGAATGAAAGCAATGAAGAATCACATATCATAATATTGTCTTGATTTGGATTAACTTCCGTCAATTGTTGTGGGTACAAGGCGTCATGCAAAGATTGATGCTATCGATTTAGCCTACGCTGCCCTGGATTGTGCATATATAAATGCTGACGCTCCAAGAAATCATAGTTCCGGTCGGGTGGACTCGGACATGGGTGTTCTCTGATCTGGGAGGAGCCCATGTCTATTCGTCCTCACATCGGATTATTCATGGTTCATGGTTGTTTTTGTCTAGTTTTAATATTGTGTTATAATAATAGTATTGATTAATTTCATACAAGGTAACATTATCTATTCTTGAATTAGATATATAGCCACTATAATTTACCTTTCTGGATGTTTATGTAACTATGTACATATCAGTCATTTTGTATACATCCAGGTATGTGTTGCTGTTGCGCCCAATATGACCTTAGTAGTCGACGGGCCTTAAAACACTATTCATTCATTCATTCATTCCAAGAAATCATAGTGGTGAGCTATGCACGTTACGATTTAAAGAGACCAAGGTTAGGTAATTTATGCGTCCAGGCTTACGAGCATACGTCCTACATCACATTATTTCTGACTAAAATGAAAGGAAATATAGAACTGGAATTAAGTATAACACTTCCTATTGAGAAATGTTTCACCATAACCATTACTAGAAATTAAAAGGGTCTTCGTTTAAAAGATTGCGTTTTGAAGTAGAAAGTCTGCATGAATTTTATTACAATTGTCTGGACAGAAACAATGTACCTCCAGGTTTATAAATTCTCTTATTTTTGCCAAAAGTATAGTTCAAAATATTAAAATAGTAATTTTATGCACAGAAAATTTTTGAATTATGTTATCTTGTGTTTAAAAACATAAATTATGTTGTAAAAAAAGCGGCCAATCTTATCAGGTTTTATAGTAAAAATGGTATTTTCCACCTGTCAATGGCTGCCATCTTGAAAAATGGTTGCCATCTTGTAATTTTTATACACAAAACATGTTAGAATTCTGTTTTCTCGTGTTTAGAAACATGCATTTTGTTGTGAAAAGTACAAAAATCGGCCAATTACATTAGCTTTTACGGTAAAAGCAGTATCTTTCACACGTCAATTGTGGTTATCTTGAAAATATGGCGGTCATCTAGACTTTTTGAGTGTCTAATGGGTTTCTATTAAACTACCGTACGTGGTATTATAAATGTGCCAAATGTGATGCTTGCATCACCAAGTGCATGATTTTTGCACTTATCTGCTTACCTATTTGCCAATTTCGCATGTTTGAACGTAATGTACCTGTGACCTACTTCTGACCTGGAATTCGAAACAGACACTAAGCATGCATCCTAACATTGTTTGAAGTAGTCTAGAATATTTCTAGCATTCTACCTTTAGTTACAAGAATGTCTTGGATTATTTGTGTCTATCTATTTAAGTATCATGCTTTATTTTGTTATTGACATGAGCGTTGTAGCATAAATATGGTATAAAAAGTGTTTGAAAATGACAATATAGGCTCTGGGTGAGCCTCTATATATTCCTGATTCAATTTATTTGATTTAGTTTACATTTCTTTCATTTTGTGTGGACGCAAATAATGCTGTTTTAATCTACAATCCATGTTTTCCTGATTTTTGCACTCATTGACCTTTGACCTCACTGTGACCTTAAATCGAAAAACCCCGCTGGGCATCCACCTCTATCTTGTTTGTAATAGTCTAAGGAACAATTATAGCATGGATGCCGAGCATTAACAAAGAATGCCATCAGGAGTCATCGTAGGATTTATAGTCCGTAGACTACAACCTTCAAAAATCAATTACGTCAGAGGTGCGACATCTGTGCTCAGCGAGATTCAACACACCGTATAACCGACTGCGTCGAAAGTTTGAGAAGACAGATTTGGCATCTGATGTCATGTGCATGGTAGGTCAAATGAATTTACTTTTATAAATTAACGAAAGGATCTTTGGTATTCTACAGTTGATAAATACGGGTATAAATGGTCAGTGTTTGTACAAAATAAACATTTCCACGTATCCCTCGCAAATAAGGTCACAGTCATCGACATAGTCGGTTCTACGGTGTGTTAATACCGCGGAGGTGTGTCTCGTTGACCTTGACCTTGTCTCGTTTTAAAGTAAAAAAAGAATGTGTAAACACGCTTGTAAAGGATTGATCTTTAGCAAAGGAAAGGTGGTTATTCGCCGTGTTTGAGGTTTTTATGCATTGCAAATTGTTTTTCCGTGCACAAAATATGAGTTCCCGAACAGTTCGGAAGCATAAAAACCTAGAATGGGCCCCTTTCACACTTTGGCGGGAAGAGGACTCAAATCGCTTAATGCTCTTTTTTCTATAACGAGAGATAAAGAAATACCAATCAAAATTATGCTAGAACTTTTTGATACGTGTGTGTTTTAGGTTATTTATCCTCGGTTGCCGGACATGGGCGTGCCCAGGAAGGAACTCCCTTCTTTTGACCTGTTTCCAGCTTTGAATGGTGGAGGAAGACCCCAAGTGGGCACCTGGGTAGAACCACCGACGTTCCGCAAGCCAGCTGGATAGCTTCCTCACATGAAAGTTCATATGTCCCTGTCGGGATTCGAACCCACAGAGGTGAGGGGCAAGACTGAAGTGATCCTGAGTCAGCGACTCTAACCACTCGGCCACGGACGCTCCCGATGTTTTGATACGTTCGTTTCTTCAGTCCTTTTATACGCATGCGAGGTTTGGACATTTTCATCGCTTGAAGCGATCGAACAAGTTCATAGAAAATTTGTGAAACGAATATTAGGAGTGAACCAACGAACGTGTAACGCTGCTATATATGATGAGTTGGGCAGATATCCATTACATATTACGATGAAGTCCAGAGTTATCATTTACTATTTAAAACTTTTTACTACCAAGAACAGAAATGGTATTTTAATTTAATAATATTTTATTCACAAATTCAAATACAATGACAATAGAATGATTATGAAACAATACATTGGTGAATAGGATCAGAACGAAAGCTTAAAGCTTATATAGTTCCTCTCCTGTAGTTTTTTTGACTTAAGGACCTCATCAATATAGCAATAATCTTTACTTTCAAAAAGATAGTTAATTAATCCAAAATGCATGTATAAAATGTAATGATTTTTGAAAGTGTAAAGAAGTTTTAAACATGAATTTGAAGATAAATATTATCGATAAACATGAGATGCGAAGAAAAAAGATGTTTTGTATTGGAGTGGTAAACAAAAATGGATTAGTATACTGAAGTGGACAAGAAAGGACATATGATATTTTAGTGCAAATATGCTTAAGCACACATTACAAGTAATTACTATTAAGTGAAAATTAGAATTGTTTGCTCTGTCTAATAAATCGGTGCACTTCATCAAAGATCAGCTTATTAACTTGAAAAGGAAGGTTTTTGTCACCATATAAAAGAATGAATATCAATTGGCATTATATTAGATATTCTGTTAATGTTATTTATAAGCTCTGGTCTAATATGCCGATAAATATTACACTCCAAGAAAAAATGTTCACTCGTTTCAACTAGACCACACTCACAAAGAGGAGATTGTACAATGTTTTTTAGAAACAAATGTTGTTTGAGGGAACTACACCTATTACGTATTCTTGAGTGTATCACTTGAATCTTTCTATCTCCATAGAAAAATAATTTGTTTGGAAGAGGCTTATCTTGATTCAATTTGGTTTTAAAACTATATAAAGATTCAGAGTTCCTGATTTCTAGAGGCAAATCGTTCCATTCACGAACAGAAGTAGGTAAAATGAGTTTCCATAAAGACTAGTTCTATAAGCAACGTTGAGTTGATTTTGAGAATTCTTTAGGTTATATGCGTTGACGTTCCCTACAGTAGGTGGTAAAAGATCACATAAATAATTTGGTGCTTGACCATTTTTCATTTTGAACATTAAAATCATTCGATGTTTCATTCTTCTCTCAGACAATGTTTCCCAACCGCTTTCATTATTGAGGTCAGCAATTGAAACTAGTCTACTGCATCCAGTTACTATACGAGCAGCCTCGTTTTGTATCTTATCCAATTGGTCTTTTTGGTTCTGATTAAGATTACACCAGATAACGTCTCCGTATTCAAGAATTGGCCTTATAAAAGAGAAATAGAGAATTTGTAGAGCTTGTCTGTCTAAAGTAAGTTTTAGTCTGCGCATTATATTAATACGTTTCCAAGCTTTTTCTTCTATTTGGTCAATATGATTCTTCCAAGATCCATCCTCAGTAAGAATAATACCAAGATGTTTATGTGACTGGACATTTGGGATATCAGAATTAAACATAGTTAAATCCGGATGGACAGGTTTATTTCGTTTACGTGAAAATACAAGGGACTCAGATTTGCGCGGATTAAAGGAAACAAGCCACTGATTGGCCCATGCTGAGATTTTGTCAATATCAGATTGAAGAAGTGCACTTGCAGTATCAGGAGCGTTGACAATAATAGATAAACATATGTCATCTGCAAACAGGTTTATGCAAGATCCTATGTCTTTCACGATGTCGTTAATATACACCAAAAATAGCAATGGTCCTAATATTGACCCTTGAGGAACACCTGCTTGGACAATTTCCAAATCCGAAGAACCTCCTGGAATCACAACCCTTTGATACCTGTCAGAAAGATAATTCTCAAACCAATCTAGAAGCTGACCCTGAATTCCTGCATGTTTTAACTTAAATAATAAACCTTTATGCCAGACCTTGTCAAAAGCCTTGCTTATGTCAAAGAAAACAACTCTGATTTCGAGGCCATCATCTAAAGCTTTACAAATTCGGTTATAAAGAAAGGTAACTTGATTAACTGTAGAATCGCCTGGTAAGAAGCCTGACTGTGAAGGAGTGAAGAACTCGGACTGTCTAAGATGGTTAAAAACATGTTTAAATATAACACGTTCAAAAACCTTTTCAATTCCATTGAGTAGAGAAACAGGCCTGTAACTAGATGGAAGAGATTTGTCACCTGATTTGAAAATAGGACATACATTTGATATCTTCCATGACAATGGCACTCTGCAAGACATGAGGGATTGGTTAAATATATTACAAAGAATTGGAGCTAACTGAACGGCGGCTTCACTGAGAATACGATTGTTGATACCATCAGGACCTGATGCTTTACCCTGTTTGAGAGTCTTAAGAATATCATAAACTTCATTTGGTAATATGTGGATATTTGATAGAGGAGTTCCATTAAAAATCGGATAGTCTTCGGGGAGATTGTTTAAGGAATCATCAATAGAAGATTGAATAGCAAAGAAACTGTTCAGAACAGTAGCTTTATCAATATCATCGATGACCAGATTATCAGTTACGCTATCATAGAGAGGAGGGATTACTGATTTGGAAGACGGTGATATGAATGCTCGAATTGTTTTCCACCAGTCACGAGAGGAAAGATGATTAGACCGTAACCTGTTTGAAAGAAGCTCGAATCATGCTTGTTTTACTCTCCTCACCATTGCAATTGCCTCGTTTCTTAATTTCTTGAACTTTTGCCATGCTTGAGGATTGTTTGTCTTTTTCGCTTTTCTATATTGTCTCTTCCTTTTACGAATAATTCGTTTGATTTCAAGTGTCATCCAACTAGGTTCTTGTGGCTTTACTGTTACAGTTTTTTTGGGAATACAAAGATTGGTTGTTTCCTTTATCAGGTTAGTTATATTGTCAGACGAGTTGTCGACGTTTTCATCACGAAGGCTGTTCCAATTAGTAAGGGATAAAGTGTCTCTGAGTTGATCGTAATTACCTGATTCATATTTCCAAATTGTACGTTTAAAACATTTATACTTCGGTTTTAGATAATTAAAAACAGCATAAACAGGACAATGATATCGAACATTTTGCTCTAAACAAGGTTCGCCGACACCGGTAGTAAGAATCGAGCTTGTGTTGCTTACAAAAAGAAGATCAATCGTTGATACAGAATTTTCGGTAAAATGCGTAGGCTCGTTTATACACTGTGTTAGACCAAACTGTCTACAAAAAGCTTCTATTTTGCGGGACTGTAAACAGCTATTTGCGTTAAGGTTGAAATCACCAGTTATAATAATATCAGAAATGTCAACACTATCTTTGGCCAAACCAACAGATTCCTCGGTTAACGAAAAATATGCAGCATTTGCATTCGGAGGTCTATAAAAGGTACCATGCAAGACATTTCTATTATTTGGAAGCTTGATTTGCACCCATATACACTCCAAAGAATTTAATTCCAAATCGAAACGTCGGATATAGGAAATGGTATTTTGTCTTCGGTCATAAGTAGCCAATGTAACGAAGTGGAACGAGTGGAACGAAATAATTCAGTTAAGAATTGGTCAAATAAAATTAGAAAGTTGTTACAAAGTTTAGGGTTATTTGAAATTTGGCTTTTCCCGTCATCGGTTAATTTAAATCAATTTAAACCTGTCATTCGTAATAGATTCAAGGACATACACATTACAGATTGGTTTGCAGACTTCGATGCAAAAAACTCAATGACATTGTTCAGATGTATTAAGACAGAATTTGAATTGTCCGAATACTTGATAAGTATTACAAATACAAAATACAGAATCATTTTCGCAAAGTTAAGAACATCCTCACATCAGCTTGAAATTGAAGCGTCATAGTCACGTTGAACGTATAGATCGCATATGCCCCGCCTGTGATTCTGGCGAAGTGGAGGATGAGTACCATTTTGTAATGGTCTGCTCAGCCTTCACCTCGCTCAGGAAAAAATGTAATGACAAACATTATTACCAGAAGCCTAGTATGTACAAATTCAAATCACTTCTAATAGAAAGCAATTCTAAAAAACTAAACAGCCTCGCGCTATATTGCATAAAAGCTTTCGATCATAGGAAATCTACTACTGATAATAATTAGACATACAGAAAAGTTTCCTTTCGCATTTGTATAACATTTTGTAAATATTTATATTGAAAATGACATGTTTTTTCGCATGTATTTGAAATATTGTTTTACGGTGATGGACCGCTGTGTCCAAACTAATTCATAATAAACTCTTCTTCTTCTTCTTCTTCTTGTTGTTGTTGTTGTTGTTGTTGTTGTTGTTGTTGTTGTTGTTGCTGTTGTTGTTGTGCCTTACTATGGGAATGTAATAAATAAATTGGTATTATTAATCAACGGTCTGACACAACGTTCAATTTGGACTGGTTTAAATATTTGTTCGAAAACAAGACCCGATATTGACGTCCTAAACAGAAAAAAAGATCATGGAAAACCTTAAAGAAAAAGAAAAAATGCAGACAACCAGCATTTTCTTATTTTGTCGCGATTTTTTGTACTACATTTCAGACGAAAGTTCTCTTTATCAACATCGTTCTTTTTTGTCTTCTTCAGCAACTTTCAAATTTATCTATCCTATACTTTTGTCGTTTGGGAAGGGTTGAGGCGGCCACGGCGTGTGGTCACTACTTAATCTTTATTTGTTTTTTCAAAGAACTCTTGTTCAATAAATGATTTTCCAGTAAGGGGACTTTTAATACATTGCTTTGTTGGTAGAATCCAAAAGGTAAGTAATTCGCCCTACGTTTATCCCTTCCCACACCCATATTAGTTTTGATTCCGATATGCCCAATAGCATTTTTTCAGAAAACATTGAGGCAGAGTAAAAGTTGTCCTTTTCCCTCAAAATATTATGAGCGATAATGTACAACAATACCATCTTTATCAACATCCATTTTGTCTTCTGTATCCGCTTTCAAGCTGAAATTGTAGTATTATGGTATCCATTATGTTTGGAGAAGGAAGTCTTATCGCAGCATGAAGTCATCAAAACTGTTGATAACATAATGGATTGATTACATGACTGTCTTTTTCTCGAGTATAGCTGCACGTTGTAAATTCAAGATCATCTTATCTATAGATGACATTTCATTACATATATTTCGGCGGAAAAAGAAGTATTTTTACATGAAATTACATCAAAAGCACAGATATGACAACAAACGCTGGACTATTTATTGTTTTGCAAGTTATTGGAATTGGTGAGTTATTTTCCAGTAAAATGTAATGATATATATCAAACTGTTTTGGATTTTTTTTTGTTAACATTTTTTCTTAATGGGGGTTTCAAATTAGCACAAAAATCTGATTTCTCATCTTTTAAAGGCTAAGATATAAATACACCTGTAACATGAAAAGTGAACGTTTTCCTATTTTCTTCAAAGAGTCAGACTGTGGGACTGCAACTCATGCTAATATGCTCACTAACAAGCTCTAAAATGAACTTTATCTGTTGTTTTTGTTGTTGTTGTTGTTTTTGTTGTTGTTGTTGTTGCTGTTGTTGTTGTTGTTGTTGTTGTTAAAGCTGCTGTTTGGTGCTGCTGTTGGGTGCTGCTGCTAACGAACGAAAGTGCGTAAGCATGAAGCATTATTTATTTTTGTGGAACTGGCCAATCGTGTAACGACTGGTTAGGAGTAAAGGTCTCCATAATACAGATGCAAAATTCGGGGTACCCAAACAAAAGTTTCAGAAGTCTTCAAGATGTATTAAGAAGGTGTTCAATGCAATAAAAATGTGTACATTCTGATTCATAAAACGTGTTTAAACTTATTTTCTTGCAGTTAGTGCCCAGACGGATCCTTGCACAAACTACACACCCCTCAATGATACAACATTGTTAACAACCTATTCTACTCAGCCCGGTGACACCATACCTGCTTTACCAACAACCACTGGCTGGTACCGCTATGTAACAACGCCGGACGGTCTTATATCTACAACATGTCCAACGGGGAACCAGTGTGGGTCAAACAGACAAATCTGGATTAATGGTGAGATATTTTAAAAATATTATGTTAGGAGGGTCTGCAATTGAATCGAATATGGAATTCTACGTAAAACTCAACCACAGGGGTCACTTGAACCGGTACCTCGATACTTTATTTGATCGCTGAAATGCTTTAACAGAAAGAACATAAGCTACATTTTTTCCTATATTAATTTATCGAATGATGAACGTTCACGTGGTCTGTTTCAATTAACCTACCTTGCCTCCCCCCTCTCAACCCAGTAGGTGGGCGAAAAGCATGTCTTGTTTGTAAAAAAGGATTGGCGGATTTTTTAAATAAGTACTTATAATCTATTACCCCCGTATATCGTTTCTACAGGTAGTTTATCAACCTCACGAGGATCAGTTAAAAACGCCACCTTGTGTCGCCGTCAAGGATCTAATTGTTGTCAAGGTGGCAACTCAATGGAAGTCAAGTACTGCTCTACATATCTAGTGTTCAAATTGACTCCTATAGTTGGAGCAAGACTTTGTTTTCGTAAGTAGCTGAAAATATCTTCGACGCATATAGTGTCTGGTTCTTTCAAAGGAGTCGTACATATTCAAAAGCTTTCCAAATGACAGAAATGATTAATCCATTGCCAGGCAGCAAAATTTTTTACTGTTCCAATTTGAAAGATGTTGCAGACCACAATTTCAGGTTGATGAAAATCTAAAAATATTTCCATTTGTTTCCACAATGTTTTCCCAAGCCTTTTTGTGAGGGAGTCAGAAGGCGTCACTGTGCAGTAATGGGTTAAATGATGAGCAGCAAAAAAACGTTGAAACAAAAGGAGAAATGGTGATCGTCATTCGTCAGTCACTGTTTACAATTACAAGTATTTTTCTGTCGGCAACGACAAAAGCAAGGCTGGTTTGGTAAATATTTTAGGACCAGTTTTGCAGATCCCAATTACAAACGCCTAAATCAGATGTATGATTATGTATATAACAGTTTCAAACATCGAAATTTCGGTATCCAATTTCAAAATACTATACTCAGTTCCATGAATAAGTGTGCACTTTATTTCGTTTCATTTCTCTTTCGGTTCTTAACTAAAGATAAAACAGTTTTTTATCACATTGTAGCTAAGAGATTGACGAAAATGCCACATTCTTTAAATTTTGGCAATGGGACCATTTTATTTTGTTTTTCTTACTCTAAATGGAGGTTGTTTAAAAATTAAAGTTGCAAAAGTACACAAAAACTGGTCACATTTAAGTTTTGATTAGAGTAAGTTAATTTGAGTTGTTTTTTTAATATGGCTACATATGCTGCGATAAACTTGAGTATGTGACGTCTCATGGATCTCAAACTTCGCAACAACACTACATTTGCAATGTAATTTCATTCCTGGTGTGAAATAGCAAAATCCTGGAGATTGCTGATGTTTCGCTGTTATCGAACGTTCCTTTTTAAATGACCACAAACATGTTAAATCGGATCCAAATTTATGGCAAAGATGGCCAGGGAAGAACTTCAACATTGTTTCTGTTACGAAATTAACATTAAATTCAATATTGAATGGTATTGAATGGATAATTCCGTTTAACTGAAGATGTACACAAATTTAATTTGACCAGTTTTGTGTATTTTGCAACTTTTGTTTTCGTACGTCCTTCGTTTAACCTTAGGAAAACAAACATAAATCGCCATCTTGCCAACATTTTAAATGTCTAACAATTAGTTGAAACTATCAGGTACAATTTAATAGCAAACTCTTTTATTTTTAATGAAAAATGAGGGAAGAAATAAAACAAAAGAAAGTGCACACTTATTTATGGAACTGAGTATATATCGAGAGTTTGATGCCGGACTTACTTACATGTCTATCTTAGTATATCGTCGCTTTTCAACAAGCTGCAGTTGCAAGGTTTTCATTGAGAAGCATCCATCGTATGCGTCATGATCTGGAAGAAAGATTCATATTGCTTTTTAGATCAACATGGATCAAGATGAGAGTAAACGAAGGTGAGGTCGATGTTTTATACGACTGGTATAGTATTAATAAGACCATTGTTGATATGGGAAAATATGAGAAATAAAAGAATCGCATGTTACATGACGAGACTTCCATACCCTGTAACGTTGATCTTGCCTTTCTATACGCCCCTATAACGAAGCATTTTTAAAACTACTCAAATGATACGTAATAGAGTTGGACACCCTCACAAATATCCAAACATACATGTATAATATATATTATCTATAGCATGTAAATGAATTATCTTCTCATTTTTCGTTGTAGAAGATACAAGATCAACGTCTGGAAGTACAACTAAACATCGCAGTACTGGATCACCATCTTTGACGTCAACTATCGACCCTACTAAGTCTCAAGCCTCGGCGTTGCCTCACATTGGAATAAAGATGTGCGTTCTGTTCATGTGTACAATAGCTGCTTTTTGTCGCTATTGCCGTGTTTAATCCCTTTTCCAGACGACAACATTTTAGATTTCTTTAGTTTGAAGATTGTTGTAGACTATAAAATGTACATATATCAATAAAGAATATGGCTCGATTCTATCAAGTACCAAGAGACGTAGATTCGGACAAACACGATGATATAAGTTTATCTACATTTTATAAGTATAAAATTTTATAAGTATAAACCGATCTATTTTAGCACAATACACTCACAATATCTGTCTCTTATTGTAAACCTTTGATCAAAGTGTTGCAATAGTTATTGCTTTCAATAGGAATAGATGTTGTGAGTATATCTTGCTATAAGTAGACAGATTCATACATGTTTATATAGTTACATCATTGTGTTTGTACGAGGCAACGTGTTTTCATAACAAAATCGTTCCCCATTATACATTATATCCCTTCCAAAATGAGTGGCAGATAAACAATAGACATCATTTATAAAGGGATAATATGTGGCTATTGATTTTAAAGTCGTGTTTTAGATAAATTACCTGTTTCAGACGTTGTATCTATCATTGATACATAGTAAATCGGGTTAATTACGGTATAATTTACATGTATAAAAACAAAATGTAAACATCTGCCACTCCGCATAGTCATATTATAACACTTGATGCATTCCGAATTCAACGCGGTCGCTAAGAACATTTGAGTAGTATACTTCGTTATGCAATTGGATTTCAAGCAATTGTACTCTTCTGCTTTCCACTGATTCGAAGCGGGTGAATTTAGAATTCATAACTCGTAAGTAGGATACATTTAGTATGTACAATCCCTTATAAGGACATTCTGGACCTTGATCGACGATAAGAATATCTGTTTAAGTACCAAGGCACAGTTTTCAAGCCGTCAAACCAGGATGTACTACCTAACTATAGATAACACATTGTATTTATCAGCACTGGCACAAACATGCCTCGTTATGTTTTATAAAGATTTCGTTTCGTATTTTAGAGGTAACTTACGGACAGATCTTTCACATTTACTAAGAAGAAGATAATGGTACTCGAAGAAATCTTTGGAAAGCCATAACAGTACTTACCTGTGGGAAAAAAGCGAATGATCACGTTTTCCTAGACTGGCTCCAGTCTAACTGATCTGATTTTTAATAAAATATATGTAAATAATGTACATCTAATTTACCTTACTATCATACACTCTGTAATTGTGGATTTGAGTAAATGATTTTTTCAAGCAGGAGTGAAGTACCTTTGTAAATATATCGGCCTATTAAATATATCTGCCTATACATATTCTCACGGCCTAGGAGCTAGGCTAACGTTTTCCCGACTATTCCTAAATGCTCTAGATCTATATAAATCCTTTCCGAAAACAAGACCGAGTTTTGACATCACTGATTTACATAAAAGGCGTTTAAAAATATTGAATAAAAGAAGAAAATGCTGAAGATCAACATTATCCTTTTATCTCAATAATTTCTCTGTTTACGGGGAATGCTCCACTCGGTCATTACTGTAGTAATTTAATTTAAATTTAACTCGGTAATTCGTTACATGTATGTTGCTGCGTCCAGGATCTTTGAATTCCGACCGGACAAACATTTTGTCTGTCGGAATGGAAAGGTTTAATTAAGACGCACGTGGACATTTCGATGTTTAATCTTAAGTGCATCCCTCGTACTCGAAGGTTTTGGATACTGTTATCTAAAACAAATGAGTCGGGGTCTAAAAAGGGGCCGTTATAGCATTTCAGAACCTTAGGCTAAAAAAAGGCCTTCACCTAAACGTATTCTTACTAAGACCAGATCTAATGATATTTGTGAATGGCTTCTTCCTTATCATTAGCCAAATGTTCGGAAAGCCGTATAGATTGAGATCAGCCTGCTTTTCCAAGTTGGTCTGAATCCGTTTAGTCCATTAGATCCTTTCCCCCAGATCATGACGCAATTACGTTGATGCGCAGTGAGATGCACATTATACACACAAGTGATGGCGGCTTATCTACACGGTTGTTTTTGGACATGTTTTACGCTGATTCTACTTCAACGTGGTAAGTCAAAATTTTTGTTATAGATCTATACCAGTCATTACTTTTCATTTTTTTCACAAGAATTTTTACAAAGTTCATCATGATTTTGATGACGTAATTCAAGTTGTTCGATATAACAACCAACAAAATAGTTTTTTGAAATGACTAAACGTTATTTATGCTCATAATATGTTCCAATTAAACACTATTATGATGCGTTTACAATTTTTGTTAAAATGATTCAGCTTAATCACATATGTGTGATGATTATTTTTTAGCATTTGGTCAAACAGATCCTTGCACAAACTATACACCCCTCAATGACTCTACACTGTTAACAACCTATTCTACTCAGCCTGGTGACACCATACCTGCTCTGCCGACACCCCGCGGCTGGTACCGCTATGTAACAACGCCGGACGGTCTTATATCTACATCATGTCCGACAGGGAACCAGTGTGGGTCAGACAGACAAGTCTGGATTAATGGTGAGATATTTCAAAAATACTGAATGAGATTGGTCTTCAAATGGTACCAAAGTGCTTTTTTTCGTCGTTGAAAATTGATGAAAGAAAGGACATACTAACTAAATTTGTCATTGCTTACAATATCGTTTAATGAACGTTTTCATGGGCGGATCTAGAATGGGTCCCCCACCCCCCTGGCATTGGCCGAAAATTAAAATTTGACTATATAAATTGAGTGTTATTATTCTTTATTTCCTCCAATTTGAAGATTTACATAGTTGTACATAATATATAATACACAGAAATGATGAACAGTAATATTTACAAGCAATGCGTTGTAAAGTAATGAAGATATTAGATTGAGGGAGAGAAAGAGATGGGAGTGGGGGAGATGCAATGTTCCCCATTCATAGGAAAACTTAACCGAAACGAAAAGAGAAGTTTTCTCATAGGGGAATATCGTCGCTTTTCTGCAAAAAACCCGCATCCGCAGCTTGTTTTAAGATGCAGATACGAGGTTTTCGCAGAAAAGCGACGATATGCAATTATGCAATTTGCTATTGTAATATAGTGATTTGTGATAGTGCAGCTAAAGAGAAAATACAACACCTGTATTTAACCCTTGTTCTGCACTCCCACTACATGCCTTTGAAGGCTTCTATATTACACTACCTGACATTTTTAGTCAGCATAGACTCTAATTAATGTCATTTAAGCCACTATAGTAACTCCAAACAGAATGAAGAAATTTGACTACTTGTACATAGAAATTGTCAATGTCAACCCCTAAGAGGCGTTCTAAGTTTTTGTCTAGACCAAAAAGAGCCTTAACATAGTCATAATCTGTAAGATCTCTGAGGTAGTTTAAAACATCTGCACCGAAATATTGGTTTACAGTGCGATCAAAGAGCGCCCTAGTTCTATATATACTAGCACATTCAATTAGTATATGTTGTGCTAGGCTAACATTTACATCATCTTTGTTGCAACGAGAACATATGGGACTAAAAAGTGGTAAAAAAGCTAACAATTGCGCTATTGAAAAACATGCATTAAGCATATGTGGATAATTTCGAGCATACACCCAGACAGGATTCGAGGAAAATTGCACATGAATTTGCCTGTACAGAGTAATATAGGTGCATTAGTCCTCGCATCCCATGCGTTAATGAAGTGGCTATTTATTTTTTCTGAAATTGATTTTTTCCACTTTTCTATACTGGGAAATGTTCCTAAGTTTATAAAGGCTTCTATAGTTTGAACTAGGTCATATTTCTGACATAATGTTACAATGCTGGATGTAATACCATTGTCTAAAGGATTATCGAAATGGGAACACAATCTATACAAAAATAACTGTTTAACTGAGCAGTCCCTCTCCAAACGGCACAATTGACCAATGAAATTTAGCCTCCGTTTCTCTATGTGCGCTTGTATTGGCAGAGAGCCTAGTAGACCAAGTACGACATCTGTTCGAGACCGTGTGCGTAAACCTTGGATTTGTTTAAGACATAATCTATGTGACTTTTCAAGGGTCAATATGTCCCGATCAGAGGGGGGCTGCATCAGCTCACAGCCAAAAAGCGCCCTTGGCAGTACAACAGATTCATAAATTTTCAAGCTTGTAAGCGGGTTAAGTCCGTTTCTATGAAGACCTTCTTTAACTAATCCAAAGACAGAACCTCGTATCTTGCGATCTACATGTTTTACTACGGCGATGGTGGATAAATATTTATCATAAAAAACGCCAAGATGTATGACGGACTCAAGCTCTGCAATTAATTGTGTCCCAATGGACCATATGCGAGAACTATTTCTAAAAGAATGTTTAGTCTCGTTAAAAACAACAACAGAACATTTAGTGGGGTTATACTGAAATCTCCATAACTTCGAGTATGAATGACAAATATTTATCATATCTTGTAAAGCTTTCCCAGACAATGACAAAAGCGTCATGTCGTCCGCAAATGAAGGGGCGCATAGGCTTATTCCTTGAATTTGAAAGCCTAAATCACTATCAACTAACTCACAAATCCTGGATCCGCCCTTGGTTTTAATCTTGAGTGTCAATACAAGTAAGCACCAAAATATATTTTGTAGCCCATGATTCCTCTTTCGCCTCGCTGAAGGATAAGGTCGGAACAAGAATGTCGTGTCACATATATATGAAAAAACATGTTTTGGTTCTGTTCTGGTATGTGATCGGCAATCACGTCTACCAGGTGCTACATGTATCAAAAAGGTTTTGAGTCTCACATAGAAAGTTAGATATTAGGATTTTAACAGCTTTTATTAAAATTCTTACCATCTAGTTTTCAAAACACTACTACTAATGAGTAGAGCCCATTCCTCTTGGTCCACTAACAATACCTCGATAGCAGCCGTCAAGTTATCACCGCCAACTTAAATTAAGTACCCTATTTTCCTAGTATACTACCTTAGCCCAATGTTTGAAAATTGCAAAGTACTCTCCAAAACATGAAGCCAATCGATCTACAATCTGCTTCTTTCTTTAGTATTAATATTTTCAAAACCCTTTATATTCGGTTTGTCAAAACTATGTCTTGTTTGTGTTAACTTATAATAATTACTTTCGCTACAGGGAGTTTACCAACCTCACCAGGAACGATTAGAAACAGCACCTTGTGTCGCCGTCAAGGATCTAATTGTTGTCAAGGTGGCAACTCAATGGAAGTAAAGTACTGCTCTACATTTCTAGTGTTCAAAATGACTCCTTTAGTAGGCGCAAGGCTTTGTTTTCGTAAGTTACTGAAACTATATTTAACGCAATCGGCTATTTTTTAAAGGAAACAAAAGCTATCCTTGTAACAGAAATTATAAGATAGAGGGCAGATAAATAATATGACACAGCGACATATGACATAACTAACACAATGATAAAATGATGATTACCAGTAGAACTACTTCTTTTTTCAAAAAAAAGGTTCCTGGCTCCAATTGGGAAAAGGATTATGGGCCCTTTTTCAGATCTTAGATCGATTATAAACAACCTGATATTTACAATTTTAAGGCGCGAAATGTTGATAAACAAAATGTATTATATTATAGGTGGTGTATAAAGTGTTACAATAGATAGTCACATATACCTACCTGCCTCCCATATTTTGCGTTATCGGTCCTTCACTGGTTAAAGATTTTGAATCGTTTATAAGAACATGCTTTGTGCATCATGGGATAACGAATACAGACAAAATAATCTCAATTCTGGTAAGATATTTTGCAATAACTTCCTTATTTGTGCGTCAATCTTCAAACGTTTTGTTGCATGTACCCCGCCTTACCGAGCTCTTTCATCGAATGTATGACATATTAGATAACTCATGTTACTTTTTCCGAAATATTGTCCCAACCGACTAGAAAGCAAAATGGTAACGACTACGGTAAATAATTTTACGATTGAGGTAAGAATTTGTGCAATAACTTTTTTATTTCTGTGTCAATTTTCATGCGGTTTGTTGCATGTACTCCGTCTTACCAAGCCCTTTTCTCAGATGTATTACTTATCTGGAAACCCTTTATACTTTTTCTCAAAAACCAATCCCAACCGACTAGAAAAAGGGCCTGAATTTTGTTGTCGTTTTTCTGGTCGGTTGGGATCAATTTTTGGACAAAGTACAAAGATTCTACAAACAAGTCATGTATTTGAGGAAAGGGCTCAGTAATGCGGGGTACATGCAACAAACCGCTTGAAAATTGAAATAAGAAAATTATTGCACAATTTCTTACCTGAAGCGAGGCAAATTTGTACGTGTTCGTTATCCATCCCATCATGCACAATCTCCACCGTGATGATTATGAGACGTGATCAGGTAAAAACACACATTTAATCCTTTCCCAAACAAAGGGGGCGAAGGTGGCGTAGTGGTAAAGCGCTTGACTTGAAACAAAGCCCCGGGTTGCTGGTTCGATCCCCCGCTTCTTCGGTCTTTCGGAAGATACTTGAAACCGAGGTCCCGTCTCCATATGTTGAGTGGGACGTAAAACTTCACCCAATCAAATCATTTCCCAAACAATACAATTGGTGGTCTAAGTGGAAAGTAGCTATATATGACAAGATAAAGGTAGAATTGTAATGTGTTTGTGTGCACAACAATTTTATCATGACCCGTTGATACATGTAAATATTAGAAGCAATCATGAAGGTGATGATTTTTGAAATTGCTTGAATGATATGAAGCCGAATCGAGCAATTAGATAAATGCTCATAATGGCAAGTAGTTGGAGGATTTGACCTACTATTGACAATAAATCCTAAATATACCTGTACAAATATCTTATTTCCTTGCAGAAGACACTAGATTGATGCCTCCCAATACAACAAAGCCAAACAGTAATGGATCGTCAGTGATTACGTCAACTCCTCAAGGGATAACTAAACAACGAAGCGCTGTATCAGCAGGAATTACGTCGACAACCGAGTCAAGGTCGCGAGCATCGGTCTTGTCTCACTTCGGAAAGAAAATTGACATTATTGTGATGTCGATTACATCTATACTTAGTGCTAGTCGATGGAGTCGAATTTAAAGCTTTCACAAGGGCCATCGGTTTTGACCCCTCCAATTTGCAACATCTTTAGCCAGGGAATAGTGAATATGATGAATACAACTATTGCAAACCTTTGACCAAGAAAATAAGAAAATACTGATCATCAGTATTTTCTTATTTTCTCTAAATTCATTCACACATTTTCTCCTTATGTGAAACGGTAATAATACCTTGGTACTTGATAATTTTCTCCAAATATCATTCATACTAGCAAACAATATTGTAGAAAACGTATTTTATAACTTTGTTACATAACCTTCCAGGTACTCTGTATGTAAACTATAATGTCATGATGTTTTGTGTTATGGGCCGGTGGCCTAAATCACCAATAAAATCATGTTATGTTATGGTTTGGGAAGGAACTAGAGTTTTTTTATAGATTCCCCACAGAAATCACACGTAACTACAGCTAGAATCAGACCATAATTTTGTTAGTACTGTCGAGTACAGCCTTTGTCTGGTTTTGATCTAGATTCGGACAAAACAAAACTAACACTAGTAAACCAACAATACATAAATGATAGTTATCACTATTTACGTTCGTACGTGTCGTTAAAGTTAATAATTATTCCATTAAAAAACGTTTCAAAATGCCAAATTTTAAGTGACATTTCACATATATTTTTTCCATAAACCTTACTTTTATTTTTATCTGAAAGAGCATGTACACGTATTCTTATGAAAATTCTGACAATTTCAAGCCAAAACATTGCGCCGTTTACGAGAAATACAAATGTATATATTTTTGTGTTTTAAATTTAAACAAATTGATGTGGACATCAGTTCAGATTTATTTGGCATTCGTCATTTCTGTCTCAACTTTAAAGGCGTATTTTCGCTTATAAATAACAACTTCAACAACCTGATAGCATTTATACGCATTAAAATGACAAATCTTGGCATCAAAACACACTTTTAAAAAATAAAATTTGAATGTTATGTCCCTTTAATGTTTCCGCTAATATTTGAGTAGTATAATTTCGTTTATGCAACGCGATTTCAAGCAATGTTTTTATGATAAATGCCGAATGTCTTCAGCTGATAACGCTACTGTTTTTATTCTCGAAAGGAGGGATTCTGACTTTTATAGGGTTTTTTTGCAATTTTGAAAATAACCCCTGGATATGATTAATTCGTTCTGTGCAGGATAAAAGACTGTTCGATCTATGGTACACGGGTGGTAAACAGAGAAACTAGCTCCAAAAAGAGGACGTTGCATAGAGCGAAAATTTGTAGGTCACGAACACATTTTCAAAAATTATTTCTTTTAAAGCGAGTTTTTGAGAAATCCGGCGATGCTGTAACATGAAGAAATGGTCGAAGTTTGTTGTGCACGAGAGTATACGGTATTAGTAGCAGGGTTTTAATACAATCGTTGAAAAACATTTCAAATTCGAAAGTAAAAAATGTTTTACTTTCGATTTTGAAATGTTTTTCAACGATTGTATTCAAACTCTGCTTAATAACACCGAATATTCACGTTCACAACAAACTTCGACCACTTCTTCATATTACAGCATCGCCGGATTTTTCAAAAACTCGTTGTAAAAGAAATAATTGTAGAAAAATGTGTTTGTGACCTACCTTTGTTTACAGAATTTCGCTCTATGCAACTACCTCGGTAGAGGCCGGATGTCACGAGGAAACAAAATACCGTTGACTCTTTTTGGAGCTAGTTTCTCTGTTTACCACCCGTGTGGTAAGGGTATTCTGGACTCGCGGCGTTAAGAATGCTTGATTAAACCCTTTCCCACACATTGACGCTTTTAGACGCCCCACAAAATAAAGGCTTTGGAAAACATTGTGGAAAATGGAGAAATTGCTTGTGACAAGCAATTTTTTCATTTCCCACAATGTTTTCTACCAAGAAAGACCAAAAATATTAAATTTCATTCACTTGAAATTGTCGTCTGCAGCATCTTTGAATTTGGACAAGTCCAAAATTGTGTCGTTTGGTAACGGGTTAAGTACCAAGGTACAGTATTAAAGCGGTCAAACCAGGATGTACTACATAACTATAGATAACATAATGTTTGTCAGCACTGGCACGAACATGCATCATTATGTTTGATCAAGATTGCGTTTCGTATTTTAGGTTTAAATTACAGAATGTTTTTCATACATATAAGCAAAGAAAATAATAACGGTTAGTTTCACTTCTATCCATTTCGTTAAAAAACTTTTTATAATCTTTGAGCAGATTTAGATTTAATAGTTTACTAAAGTCTCATTCACATATGAGCCAATATTTATTTTCGTGGAAATCTGACAAAAAAAGTTCAATTTTCATTTCCAATTTATTCTGTGAATTTCTGGTTCAGGATGAAAGTACTACATTTAAAGTAATGAATAACGTTAACAGGAACATTCCGATGCACATGGAAATACTCTAGATCGTCTTTCATAAATATATGGTCTCAATAAAATGTCCTCGCTGTAACAACCAGATTTTCTTTCAGAAATTCGATTTGCAAGTTTTAAGATTATTTCAAAGTATGTTTTTTGAGAATAAGAATCCAGACCGAAGGAATTATGTTCAAGTCGATTTCCAAAAATGATTTGTTTGGCTTTTCTTTTAATATAGTATTGTATTTTCCTAATTTAATAGAGAATTTTGTCTGTGTCAAATGTAATAAAGCTTCTATCTAAGACAAAATGTATGTGCATGTACTTTAAGACTCTAGAAAATAATATTCTCTTTGTATTTCAGGCACTATAAAATTAGCGTAACACTTTTTTTGTGAAATAATTTGCCGAAAGTGCATCGTTACATCGAGGACATATTAGTTATTGCAATGACAATATTCGCTATTTTATGAAATAAACAGAAAGAAATTAATTTCACTATTGTATTCAAGCTTCAAATAATTAGGTTAAAAATATACCAATTTTACCATCAAAACACATAATTTTTATTGAACCATGCTGTAGTTTGTAATAAAAAAGTCTTTGTTATTGGAATGACATTTACCATTACTGTGAGGACTTGTATTTAAATATTTTTCCATTTCTTACATTGTATTGACCTATATATGGTCTTTAAATATTAAAATCAATGCAATTGTAAAAAATGTATACATTTAAATGTAAAAGTCACTTTGTTAAACCCTTTCAAAAACGTTAAATTTTATGCTATGTTATAACTGCTGATCAAGTCAAATCGATCGCACTGACTGCTCAAATTCGCCCACTATTCCCGACTTAAAGACTTTTCTCGATCTCTACTCGATCAACCCGACCTCTACCTTCTATTTGATCGAATAAACAGATAAAGCACAGATCGAGTTGATCGAGATGTGGTTGGGAGCCACATGAGTATAAGGATATGTGATCGATATAAAGATGTTAATCCGATCACACTCGATCTCCAGTTTTGATTGATTCCTGATCTGGTCGATCGCCTTTCCGATCAATACACGGTCGCTTTTCAATCAACTTTCTACCTAATCTTACACAAATATTTCTTTTATATATAAACAAATAGAGAAAGATGACAAAGTGGTGCGGATAAAGCTCGATTACCACGACCATTCCCGATTACAAATGGCGATCGAGTTCGATCTGTACTCGATCGCTTGATTCGGCGTGGTCCAGTTGATTTGATCGGCAGTTGATACCTAGCATAAAAGTTATACAACTTGAAAGCTGTTGAAGACTACAAAAATGAAGTTTATGAAAACTTGTGTGTACAATATAGATGATTGGATATCAAGGGATATCAAGGGATATCAAGGGAAACGGAGTCATAGCTGGTAATCAGCATTATTTTCACTTCTCTTACTTTAGTGTTCGTTAAACCTTCTTCTTTGTACAAAAAATGAGAAGACCCGAAGAAAGTTAAGCAATTACAAATATGACGCAAAACAGAGAAAAAATATGGAATGCCTTAAACCTTCTCGTCAAACCATAAATATCACATTGGGAAAATAATAACATAATGAAAATTCAAGTAAAAAATATTCAAGATATAGTGAATCGTTTAGGAGCGAAAAATCTCGACCATAGTCTGACTGTACAGTCTTGGTATACTGATTGGGTTCGATCCTTTTAGCAATATACGCAGATGATTTGTTGTTGTTGTTGTTGTTGTTGTTGTTGTTGTTGTTGTTGTTGTTGTTATGTCTTTTTTGGAAGATAGCTCACATAATAATTTAGATACACGGTTGTAAGACGTTGAGTGTCCTAAAACTGATTGTCCAAAAAACAAAACAAAACAAGAAGAAATAAAGTAATTTGAAAATGTTTTCTTCTTAACTTCTTGTTTACCAAGATAAGATAATATTTGACAAAAAATCCATCTTTTTTCGGGATGAAATGTTATGATTGCAAGATTACATGCACGATTCGAATCAATGTATGTAAATTGCCTTGAAAATTAAAAAAAAATCTACATGTCTTTCCACGGCACCCCTATAGCAACAGGAACTACTTTGTCATGACCACTTTAAAAAATGACTTAGTAATTTCTTCAAAACCCATGGAACAAAGATATACAGATTCATGCCTTAAAAAGAAATAGTCTATAATGTCTCTCCGATATTGAGGAAAGGTCATTTCAGAACGATCATTTAGAATTAATCTTGTCAATTAATCTATAATTATATCCTTCATACACCATTCCAAGGTGATTGGCAAAATATCTTCATTAGACTAGTGATAAAATTCATTCATTCGTGGTACCAAGAATCCATAAATGTGTAAGGAGTCCTTGCAATAACGATTCCAAGTCCGCTCCGTAACAACTGATCGGTACACATGTTTGGTAACAGTAATTATATTTTTTCAGCTGAAATACTTCGCTTTCCTATTATAGTTTGAGACAATTATGCACCAAGACCCTTTTCCCTTCGGCAAAAAGTCCATATTACATAAGAAAACTTATTATGTCTTTGCGGTAACGATTTTCGTACTCCCAGTAACAAAACTGTCGTTATTGCGAGGACCGTTATTGCGAGGAATTCCGCGACCATTCGCTTCAAATTACACACAAGAATAACTAGGGAGAAAATACGTTGCATGCTGTAAACGACATGATTCTATATCTGAATAAGTAAAGATAAACGATTCTAAGATCTGAGCAATGTAGTGTGGTTGATCGTGGTGCATAGAAAACGAAAAAATAAGTCTACGCAGCCAACGGCCTACCTAATTTGCCTCGCAACTTCGAAACCAAGTATTACTTTGTTTTCATTTAAACATCGTGGCTTTGATGAGTGTTTCCACCTCCGTTTGAGTTGCATTTAAAGGAAATCTAACCAAAAATACTTTGATTACGCACATGTATGTTATTGCGAGGACATTTCGTATCAAAAATCCAGGGACAGACATATATGGCCAAAAATCTTCGTCGAATTTTTATTTTCTCAAAAAGGACTGACACTATCAATAATGTGAGATATAAAACATTACTGAAATGAAGAAAAATGCGATCTTTACCGATTATTTCATATCGAAAATCATGTTGGAAATTGATAATTTTTTCCAGGGACAAGAGAAAATGGTCATTTTCCGGTACAAAAGTGCAATATTTTCAGAAACATTCCATCTGCCAGGCCAAATAAACTGTCTGTATTGTTGGTAGTGATGGTCGTTACACGGTGTACCTGAAATGACATGTTTATGAAAAGCCATTTCTGAGAAAATGAGCCAGGACAGCGATTTCCACGAAATACAATATTGGCTCATATATACATCTTTACAATATTACAAACAAATAAAACTATTAATTATATATGTGACCATTCTTCTAGAGAATTATAAGAGACTAGTTTAATCTTAAAAATGTGACAAATCTTTCTCCATAAAATGTGACAAATCTTTCTCCATATATACTCTCTCTTCTCTCTCCCCTCTCTCCCACACTATTTCTCTCTCACACTCACTCTATCTCATTCGCTCATACAAATACCCCGTACAATCATAGTAAAACAGTTGATATATACAAGTTTCTATGATCCAAGGTAAAATGCATACAGGTGCCGCTAATCGATTTGTAAAAGACTTTCTTAAATTAGGTGTAATGAAACCGATTTTAGGAATAAAAAAGTAGGAGCACGTTTTAGAGTGTTAAGAAATCTGTGCCCTTTTTAATCTGATTAAAGAAGACTTGATTAGAAACATCAATATCAACTGAACATGCTCCTAAAAACGATGTTTCGACTTTCTTTATGAAAATGTAGGTGTAGAACCGTCAAAAGACGGTAAGCAAAACGAAAGCTTCCCCAAAAACCGCATAACTACATATTTTAAAAGGCCATGTTCATTACGGGTTTTTTTTAAGAAATCTGACTAGAATAGCCTCCTTCTATATTTGGCGCTCACCTACCCCACTACTTTCTTTATAATATGTGCATGTATGTGCTCGTTTGGGGTTTTACTAGAATTCGTTGTTAGATCATGTGTTTCTACATTGAACAATTCGACGCTTTCGTTCAAAAACCTTGCTTTTTTAACCCTTGTTTTGTCTTAATATAGGCTATTTGTCAAAGAAATCTTTTGAAAGCTATGACTTGGAAAGCTATGACAGAAGAAGAAAAGCAAAATGACTAGTTCTTCCCGGCTTTCCCTCGATGCTTTCAATACTAATCATTTCCCAAGTAGGGCCTAGCTTTGGAAATTTCAAAATCGGAACGAAATCGGGTTACTTCGGGGGACTCGTAGTGCATAAATTGATAAATTAATATTAAAGTGACATTTCAGGATTTTTTGTCATAAATTTTACTTTTATTTTTATCTGAAAGAGCACATCTCCTTATGAAAATCCTGAAAATTTCAAGCCAAAATATTAAGCCGTTTACGAGAAATTTATATTTTTGTGTTAAAATTGAACAAATTGTTGTGGACAACAGTTCGGATTTATATGCAATTTATCGATTATGCCTCAACTTTAAATGCGTGTTTCTCGCTTATTGGCAACACGTTAAACAAACTAATAGTATTTATACTCATTAGAATAACCAATCTTGGCATCAAGACATACTTTATAAAATTGAAATTGGAAGGAAATGTCCCTTTAATAAATTTAGTTTGCATTGAATGGGACCGTCTTCGTCGCTTCAACTGAATTTTCATTAATTTTATCAAAGAATATTTAGGGAAACTGGGGTATTTTGGAACACGGGGTAAGTCGGAACAATGTCAATTTCTTGAATTTACTTACAATAATCACACAAAAGAATAGGATTCGGTTTTTCGTGCCAACAAATACGTCATCGTCACGCCTCACTGGTCTAAAAATAGATTGGGAATCCTCTATCGTACAAATATGGCTGTGATCTCGCGAAGTTTTTCCACGCTCAACTTGCTGAAGATGACGTTCTAAGAGCTGGATTGCCGTAATCATTTGTTGAGAAACATTATAATTCAGAGTTGAGAAGGTTGCTGCGCTGTTGTGTTGTTTTTAAGATAGGTAACTATGAAATAACCAGTTGACATGTAGTGTTTACACATACGATCCTGCCTTAGCTTCGTCGTGTCGCTCGTGCGTACTCGCTTACCCTTTCCCAAACGACAAAATGTCATGTTGGGCCAAATTGAAAAAAGTCTGCAGATGACAAAACGGATGTGAATACTTTTAGTGTTTTATGTCAGAGAAAATGTCGAGGCAAAAGTAGAATGATCATCAATATCCAAAGAAGTTATTCACACTCATTTTGTTTGCTAAGCAGGTCTTTTCAATTTGGTCGATCATCATTTTCTTCTTTTGCCCCAATGTTTTTCCCAAGAATTTTCTGTTGAGGACGTCAAAACCGGTCTTGTCTGGGAAAGGATTAATCTAGAAAAAAAAGCTAGAATTTGTCGCTGAATGTAATTTGATACAGGCTTTCGCTACAACAGAGGGCAATAACTCACAAAATAAGCAATGTGGAGTTATGCTCCTTGTGCGTTGCACTTATCCTTGGTGAGATCTATCTACCCGCGAAGTTTCATGGTCATAGCTACTTTACTTTCAGACTTTTCGATGTTTTTTCTGGTTAAGCTGCCGAGGAATCTCAAGAAAAAACGTTTGTCATTTCTGGTCTGTCTCCGTATCTGGGATCAATGTTGCATGTTTAATATGCGCAATGTTTCGTAGTTTTAGTTCCCGCCTGCATTATCTATGATCCACTAATATATCGCTTGAAAATAATAATTTTTCGCTAACACTGTTACGAAAAAATGTCCGATGCATGACCGATAAACAAAATATTAGACTGGTACCCGGCAAACGTTGTTGAGGGATTTCCCATCAGAAATCTATTCTTAGCACACGAGCGCGCGAAAATTGTTCCTTATTGGAATTGTTTCACCGATAATGAGGTTTACCCAAAATTTCAACAATCTCGTGAATTAAATAAGGTCACTACAGCAGAAAATGTGTTTTTCAGCAACTTAATTGTAATTTTTTGCACTTTACACATATTTTCTTTTACGCACTTCACTTATGAAGTCAGTGGATATTTTCCTATTTCTACTTTGTAGAACAAAGAACGCGGCGTATTTATATGAAAATATACTGAAAGGCAAAAGTAACTTTACACCTGACATTCTTTGAATTTATCAAACCCTAATTATAGGTTTTGGAACTAATTGTATTATACATATACATATGCCATTTCGCAAGATAAATATGGGATAAAAGAGAGTGTTTACTCTTTTTTGACGCTGGTGTTACCGCGGCAATGACAAAGGGGTCAAATTGAAAAATCCAGGGTAAGTTTTTATTACCCTTATTCGAGTAAAACGGATCGAATTTTATACCAAATTTTATCTAATGTCAGTATTTCTACGTCTCCATCTGTATAATTTACTGAAAAAAGGCACTCGCGTATAAAAAAAAAAGGTCAGCCCTCTGATCTTGAGCTATTCAATTTTAAAACATTTGTCCCGTATGACACTCTCTATTTCATGTACGTTCTTCTGTCCATACATCTTCTATCTGCGACACTAACATTAAACCTTTTATCGTCAGAGAAGAGGGTCTAACTCAAATCTGCGTGTGCCCAAACTGTTACATACCGTCAAATATGGACGTTTTTGACGATGATGTTAGTGTATAACTCAATGGCTCTGGCTACCGGACGTCTAGCACTAAAATCGATGTTCAAGATTCGACATCGAACAGTTCTACGACTCAACTAACGATTTCATGTACCTTTCCTGCAGTTTCCTGTAACAACGTAACGTCACGTCACGTTAGTGCTAAACACGAATTTATTGGTCTTGGTTATGAATACTTTCATTTTTCGACTCCCTTAGTGTTGAAATGTGTTCCAGAAAGAAACGACAGACTGATGGATGCAGTTCATTAGCATAGAAACATAAAAGTTTATCCTACCTATCTCATCATACTGAATGTCCTGCTTCTGTCGGTGTCGGATTGCTTACTTTTTCATGTTATCAGGAAAACGACTTTGGCCTTTTATGTGCCGACCAACAAACATCAAATATGCAGAAAATTATGTCACTATTCAAAACGCCATTATGTGGGTGGGTTATTTTAACAATTTTAACGATAAGCACGTGCATATTGCTGTTACGTCGATGAAACGGGTGTATTCGTTTAGAATTATCAAAACATAACCGTGCAAACATATAGTCGTGAAAATGTTATAAATATGCTTTGAAATTAAGAGAATATATTCATTCAAAAACTGTAAAGTTACTTTTGCCTTTGAGTATATATTTGATTTATCGTCACCAGAAGCGTGCTGGTTGAAGAAGGTCAAATGTCACCCTATGGTGGGGCTAAATGGAACATTAGACACGGGGTAAGTTGGAACACTTAAAATTGCTGTATAATTGATTGCAGACTATGCCAATTTATATTTTACTACAAGTTGTCAGTTATGTTAGGTTGGGAATTATATTCATATGAACCACGTAGCCATAAAACACAATCTATGTCGTCTATGAACCCTTTCTTTGCTTGTGTTGTGTTAAACAGGGTTTTAGTCAGTACACATTGCATGCTATTTACTGGCGTGTCCACAACCATTGCTCACACTTCTAACCACTATATCGATTTTTTCGTGGAATCTATCAGTGCTAGGTTAGTTTTCTGCCATGCCTTGTCCATAGACACGCCTTCGAGGGACCAGCAACGCTACTGAGAGTAAGATTAAGGAAATAATAACATCTTTAATAAGAAAGGAAATATCTTTCCAAATGTAGCTTTGCGTTACTTTGAAAATAAGTGTTCCATTTACCCCGACCTATGTTCCAATTTGCCCCAACCACGGGGCAAGTCGGAACATTGCAGGGGGTAATTTCAAAATGCAATAAAATGGTTATCCTGTGCCGTATTGCAGTAAAAAGCCGAGACAAATGTAGCGCATAAAACGCTCTTTCGTATTTTACAAAGCCATGATTGAGAGGGAGCAAGACTATATAAATTTAACTGAAAAGTGTTCCACATTACCCAAGTCTCCCCCTTTTAACTTTATAGCATGGAGGGCAGATGTCAATGTTTAGATTTAGAGGCTTACTAGTGTGTTTCAAGTCCATTACAGTACAAAAAAGATCGGAACTTCCGAAGCGGTTCGTTTCGGGTATTCGCCCGTTTGATTTTAATGTTAAAGTTAAGTAAGTAGGCCGAACGTGCTCCTGCATGAGGTCTGCGTCTACAACATAATCGTGCGATGCACGTACGGATTTGGTGGACGCAACCACGACGCAGACTGCACGCAGCAAAGTATTGACCGGACAATTCTTTGCTACGACCATTCTACGTCTTTTAGAACGCCAGCAGCACGCAAGACAGAAGTACTGAGCACGTACGACAAACGTGCGTGTGACGCATTGAAAATTACACAGTTTAAACTATATTTTTAAATCGTACGATTTATAAGGGTGCACGACGGGTTGTAAGAGGGGCTTAATTATAAGTAAAGGTGGTTTATAGTCTCAAATTTACGAACTAGGTCCATAATTCGCGCGACTTTCACACTTTATTCCACGATCATTGACTCGGCTGTTTACAGTCGGCACCTCTGGCAGTCACAGCACTTTAGCTTTCAACTCTCCCGTGTACCCGTTTATACAGCAGGGTAAAGAGGGCAGAAAAAGTTCCCATGGCATCGGCGGGATTTGAACCCAGGACCTCTCGATCTCTAAGCCCGCGTCCTATCACAAGATCACGGCGCCTCACAAATGTTACTCTCCATTGCCGAGGTCTATTGATTAAACCATCAAATATGACCTCTGCAGTTTTCGGTACGCCAACAGCCTATTTGGTCGTCATAATCTAATTATAGCACATCATTTGAATTATCGAATCAAAATCATTCAGTTTTATCTTGCATGATCATTACGTTTATATTACGTCGCTTCTATTTTTGGCTGAAGCCGGTAACATTTGAATTATCGAATCAAAATCATTCAGTTTGATCTTGTTTGATTACGTATACATTACGTCGCTTCTATTTTTGACTGAAGCCGGTAATTTGAAGCGTCAGCCAATGAAAGTTTGTATCAGCTTTTTAAATTGTTTTGTTGTGTATCGCCAACGATTGGATACTGAAATCCCGCCAAGGCCCCGAGATTAGACGTGAAATGACCCCGCGAGAACAGAGCTCATTCTATCGAAATGGAATGTAGAGATAATGTGCTCTGTTCATAAGAGAGTACACAAATGTTCGAAGAATAAAGTTAACTTTGTACTCGAAGCTTGAAAGAGACAGATTGGAATACCTGAAACAAGAACACGAAACACAAATTTATTTAACACATTTGATTGTTAGATCCATCAAATTTGCTCCCCTCCGCCTCGATACTTCGTATCTTTATCTCTAGATAATATCTGTTTACAAGTGATTTCCGCAGTCGTCCACCTTTGAAGTTGAACAGTCTCCTAAGTCATGTTTGTAAATGTTGAAATATTGACAGAAATCCAAATTACAAAAGAACAGCGACCTAAAGTTGGCGCCACATCGTATGGCACGTGTTTATATTTTGTTTAACGTTCAATTACGAACACAATATAAACATTGTGCCATACGATGTGGCGCCAACTGTAGGAAATATCACAGGCCTAATACCATTCGCTTGCAATAACCACTAATCTCTATCATTCCCTGTAAATCCCCTACCAGTTTAAAATACGTCAGCTACCCTTCTGTTTATTTCTTTTGTTCAAGAAACCTACGTCACTATTACGTCACCAGATACGGTTACTGGTCTACTATTTATAAGGGTGTACATGCCACTACATGGGGTCTTCCAAGAAATTACACCACGGAAAAGGGAAATGGCAAAATTGTGGCGTTATTTTTCATTTTCTGAATCACTCGCAACAAATCCCCGACCGAGGATATTTGAGTGCAAAGTCGGGATAATATCCCACGTGAATCTTCTGATTAACACAAGATTTCTCAGGATTTCCGTCCGGTTTCTTCACGTTATTCAATGTGGATAACGACACCAACACACATTTTTTATACAAGAATAAAGGTAAAACGTGTGATAAATATAGCTCAGAAAACATTGAGGCAAAAGAAGAACATGATTATCAGCATCTCCTTCTTTTGTCTCAATATTTTTTCAGTCCAATTCTATGAGGGATGTTAAAATCATGTCTTGTTTGGGAAAAGTTTAAAGCGCGTAATTAAAAATGCCAAAAAAGCTGAATAGGGTACGATGTCATCGAGATAACAGTGACGTGGTTTCGGGAAAAATAGTATTTCGTCGGTGTTGTTATAAAATCTTGAATCAACGGCTTGATTTAAGCCGTAGTTACTTGATTTTATAAAAAAAAACTGTCGGTTTATCAAAATATACTGAACAAAGAAGAAAACGCTTCACCTTCATTGCTTGCCATATTTCTTATAAAATCAACAGCCAAAAGAATCAAATGAAAGTGCTTCGCATTGTTAATTGACTTGGTTTTGCCAAGCACTAAACGTTTAATTACGGGGATGAAAAACGGACCCATTAAATGTGACAGGGGTCCATTTTTCCGGTGTTTACTTTAAACGAAAAATAAACACAATTAAAACCTCCAGAAATCCAAGCAAAAGAAAGCAAACCATGCCGGATAAAATAGAATGGTAGTCTTACGACTTACCAGTCAGAAAATATATATAAAGAAACTTGCACAACAGTGTTTGATTGTTAAAACTGATGTTTAAAAAGCAGAATTATCATTATGTTGCAGAGCCTGAGAATTTTACAATGTGATTTATACAGGAAATTGAAATCGGTTTTTCATTGACATATGCGAACAACCGTAGTCGGAGAAAGGGTTCAAAACTTCCTTGTGAGGCCAGCATGATGTTGCAAAAAAAAACAATCGAAAACCGTGATAAATTTGTGAATATCAACCATTTTAAATTCCTAATTTGTTTATGTCAAAGGGAAGTAATTCACAAAATTGACAGATTAAACATTGATTTTAGAGCTTGCTATTCCTCATGATAAATGACCTGGCAGAGAATCTCGTTCGATTAACATAGGCTGCTCTGCCAGGTCATTAATCGTGAGGTATAAAAAAGAAAAGCGAGATTTGGGCTGGTGTTTTTGGCAACACGGACATGGAAAAGTACGAAAAAAATAAATCGTTTTCTGTGCATGAAGCATTAGATAAAATGAGCTCTAAATGCATCAAGGGATGCAACTCTGACATGAAAAGGGACGAGGCAATTAAGTGAGAAAACGATTGCCGAATGCCTGGGAAATAACGTCAAAATATATTCCATGCTTTTAGTTCGATACTTTTCCAGAAACAAGAAATTTTGCAGTGTAGCGTTTTCACTTTTGTTCAGTATATAACGGTGAACCAAGCCTATTTTAGCATACAATTCTTTTCCATTGTCTCGGCCTACTAAGTTCTACATTTTGCAAACTCACTATAATAAAGGTAGGTTCCTTCGCCATTTCTAGCCTACTTAAACCTTTCCCAAACGAGACCTGGTTTTGACGTGTCCATTACAAAAGATATTGGAAAACAGACAAAAGACGAAAATGCTGGTTACAAGTACATGTATCAAGATTTCGGACTTCTGAAATAACATAGCTGGTACAATGAACATTTTAGAAATATCAAATTTAACGGGGTGGTATAATAATATAGGTACAAAAAACGAAAAAAAAACTTCAAGGTATCAGACTGATCCAATAAAAAGGCGTTTGTGGGCAAAACAAAGATGGTGTGATTAGGATAATGATGTGATTTGTACATTAATAAAATAAAGATGAGACAATACCGAGGCTATCGGAGGAAATGGTGATTGGTAATGGTTCCCTTTTTTGTCCCAATGTTTTCTCAAAGTATTTTTACTACATACGTCGAAAATGCTAAAATTGTAATTCTTAATGATAAGGACAGGGGATTTGCAGGGACATTTTACCCGCTACTAAATTGATTAACTGTTTAAACATTGTTTACACTTTGATTATTTAGTAAAGCCATGTGTCATGTTTTTATCAATGTTTTTTAATCAATGCACACACTTTTTACTTCCTGAACAACGGATCAAGTAAACATAATAACAATGAATGTTTGGCTAAAAACGGACTCGGTTCAATTTCATATTTAGATCAATCAAGTTAAAATACGGGATATTTAAAATTGAACAAAAACGATCGAAATATATCATTAAAAATCCGGCGGATAGGGTACAAGAGTTGAGCAAAGAACGTTAAGCTAAAATCATTCTATCTGCTGCTATGGCTTGAAAGGTGCATGTAGATTAGGACCAAAGTACATAGACGTTGTATCAACACATATAAAAGATGGAAGTCGTTACAAAATGGATGCTCTTTATTGTGACCTTGTTATTGTCGAAAGGTAAGTTTATTTCCTTTCTTTCATAGATCTACCATCGTAACAAAGATTTTCTAATACTTAAAAACGTTTTTCAATAAACTTTATTAAGAAGAATACGTGTTACGCATAGTGTTAGTTGCATTGTTTTTGTTTAAGAAATTTATGTGCATGAATAGTATAAAATTCCTGTTCCTGCTTAAGCAATTGCTGCAAAAAAACATTCCGCATTGTTGTTGTTGTTGTTGTTGGTGGTGGTGGTGGTGGTGTTTTGTTTGTTTGTTTTTTGTGTTTTTTTTTCATATAACAGCACCCCCTAGTCAACGTTCCGTTACTTGTACAATTTGAAATTGTTCGCCTTATCCAAAGCTTTGTGCGCGAATTTAGGACCTTCTATTTTACACTATCCCCCAGAACCTATTCATATGATCAGATGTTGTTACTAGAAGATCATCATCTAGGCAAATATTGATTATCCTGACATATATCTGAACAGAAGTTTAACCTTTATTTGCATTTTCACTTTCCTGTGCACTTCGGTCAACTGTTTTTGATGATTATTATTACAGTGATGTCCCAGAGCGATCCCTGTGTCAGCAGTAACCACAAAGAGCTCAATGACCTCACATTGTTGACGAGTTACACTTCCGGTACTCCGATCTGCACTTCGATTGGTCCAACTGGCTGGTACCGATTTACCGGTTCTACTGATGGATTGATATCTGATAGGTGTCCTTCAGGGAACCAGTGTGGAACAAATAAACAGATATGGATGAACGGTAAAACATTGTACATGTAGTTTTCTTGTGACATGGTCTGTTTTTATGAAACTCTAAGCGGAAACAAAAACTGGATTTAAATAATTATTTACCTTTTGTGTTTAGGGGGTTTAATGTTATATAGTGATCCGAGTTTTTTTTTTTTTTTTTTTTTTTTTTTTTTTTTTTTTTTGTATTATCTATCAAACATGCATGCATAAAGTGTAGGAAACTATAGACCTGTATCAATTTTAAGCGTTGTTTCTAAAATATTTGAGCGTGTGGTTTTTGACCAAGTAGAGTCGTATCTAAATGATAAAAATATTTTGTATGATCTTCAGTCTGGTTTCAGGAAGGGATTTTCGACAGACACCTGTCTCATTCATCTTTCAGATTTCATAAGACACCAGATGGACAAAGGCCATTTTGTGGAAATGGTGTTACTAGACCTATAAACGGCCTTTGATACAGTTGACCATTCTATTCTTATCATGAAACTGGAAGAAATTGGATTCGGTAGTGATATCATCAGTTGGTTTACGTATTATCTTACTGACAGGAAGCAACTTGTTGATATAAACAAAACTCAGTCTTCTTTTGAAAATATAACGTGCGGTGTTCCACAAGGTCCTATTCTTGGTCCCCTGTTATTTTTGATCTACGTGAATGATATGTCTGCTGTTATAAAAAACAAACTTCTTCTTTATGCAGATGATTCCACTATTTTAGTTTCAGATAAAGTCAGGTCGTTTGTCGAAAATGCGTTGTCTGATGACCTTAATGCAGTGAGATCCTGGCTTATAGATAACAAGCTGTCTTTACACATAGGGAAAACTGAATCCATTCTTTTTGGTACAAAGCAAAAGTTAAAATCAAATAGTAATATAAATGTTGTTTGTGATGGTAATACTATCAATTCTACTTCACATGTGAAATACCTTGGTGCAATTCTTGACCAAAGTTTATCTGGTGAAAATATGGTTAGTTCTCTATGGCAGAAGGCCACAGCCAGACTCAAGTTTCTCTATCGTAAGAATAAGTTTCTCTCATTGCATACTAGAAAATTGTTAGTTTTTGCATTAATTCAGTGTTGTTTTGACTATACATGTGTCTTCTGGTATTTTAGCTTAAACAAAAAATGGACTGATAAACTCCAGGTACATCAGAACAAAATTATTAGATTCGTTTTAGATTTGCAACGTCGTTCTCGTATCTTAGATACACACTATAAGACATTGAACTGGCTTCCAGTTAGCAAAAGAGTTGAAGAAATTACATTGCTACATGTTTACAAGATAAATCAAAGTGCTGAGAGCACTGTAATTGGACGTCTCTGATTGATTGAGGGGAATTGTACATGAACGAAAGATATTTTATTCATTCTTCTGTGTTTAATTCTATAAGATCGGTTTCGGACATACGAAATCGGCTTTATTACCAGAAAACCCCTCTCAGGCTGCAAATCGATTTGATTGCCGTTTCAAGACAATTGATTTGTCTCTATGAATAATCACTATTAATTTGATTACCAAATTCAATTAAGGCCGTGTGATTAGCATTTTTGTCTTCATGTTTCGGTTTAACTATGAGTATTGTCGTCAGTTACACCCTTCGTTTATTTTATAAAGGACGATACGAAGCACTTTATTCAAAATGTAAGCCAACGCGCTACATAAATGAAAGCCGCGATAGCTCACTTGGCAGAGCACTCACCTTGTACTCTTTACACATGTCTATATCTGGAAGGCCCTGGGTTCGAATTCTACTAAGAAAAATGTCTTTTTTATCGTCTTTCTTTCGACTTTTATCTCCACCATCGTTAGGGAAAAACTACCACAGCGATTTAGAATAGATCTAAACACAAATTCAACGAAATAAAGTAATGAAATGCCGATCATTTACATACAATTCCGCTCAATCAATCAGAAACGTCTAAAGATAGTGCTCCAAGCACTTTGATTTTTATTCGTGTTTAGAGTATAAGAGTTAAAAAAACACGGCAGCACTTTTCCCTGGTTGTGGTTACAAAACAATCAAATTCAATACATATTTTCCTGAAACAAAATACCAGATGAATTGGAGCACCTAACCATGGATTCCTCATACCAGTTCTGCCGAAGCATCCCTACATCTACTAACGTAATAAATACAGATCGCTGTCACTCGATCTTAAACTAGTAACAATCATTGTTGTCATGATCAGTATGTAAATAGGTCATTATACTGTCGAATATCGGTGATACAAAAGCTGGAGAAAAAATAGAACTCGTAAGAGCAACTATTTTTCTGAATAGGTGGATATCAGTAGCGTCTCATCTGAGGCTTTTCAGATGAAACCCACCCCGATTTGTTATCGAGTCGAACCCGAGTTGCGAAATGAACTCACTCCCCGATAATCAATTTTAAAACCCTGTTTCCAAAATACGTCTCGTGGAAAACCCGTTTCTTTAAATCTGTCAAAGACATCAACAACAACAACAACAAAAAGAGGATTTATCATACACAATACGTGCATTAAATTGAGTAATCATCCTAAAATGTCTCTTGCAGTAAACACATAAAAAAACGTTTTAACAAGCGTTATACAGAAGAAATAATCCGAACTGGTTTCGAACCAACGGCGTTCCAAATTTCATACTGATAAAAGGTTGCGAGGCTAATCCTTTCCCGTTTGAGCTATCGCTGCTGATGATGATATATGGCGTTTGTTAACTTTATTGATAAAGTGTATGCATGTATCGCTTTCTAAAGATTTTACCCTTTACACAATATTACAAAAATCAAATCACTACAAGAAAATTGTTAAATCGAAAAAAGATCGTAAAGCTGGTTAAGACGTGGCATGAATTGAATCGGCCAATGAATCTTATAGAGTTTGTTAGAGAACACATAGAAATCAGGAAAAGATACGACAGTTTTCCTGTATGGTCTCAAAATCTATTTTTAATTTTGGTCAACTGGCAATTGAGTCTGAGAAGGGTTTTTTGGTAATGAAAACCCATTTCGCCTGTCGAAAAGCGGTTATAAGAATTGGACGTCCTTTCGGACGTCCAATTAAAAACGGAACAGCTCCTAAATATTTGTCAGAACAATTTATAGAAGCAGCCACATCTCATTCTTATTGTACTAGATTTAGCAGGAATGGTTGTTTTGCTGTTCCAAAGGTAGCGACCCATGGAAGAAAGTCTTTTTTCTTATATGGGTTGCAGCCTTTGGAACCGCCTACCAACGACAACCAAAAATGAATCGACCATTTCGTCGTTCAAAACCAGTGTCCGCAAATATCTACTGGAGTCTTTATAACAATGATTTGTACAATCTCTTTATCTGTGATATTTTGCATTTGTCTTTATTCAAAGACATGTTCATTTTATTTGTGATAACTTAGTTTAGTCATTTTAATTGTGATAACTTGATTTAACTTAATAACTCAATTTAGTAATGTTTGATATACCTCTCTGTGTCAGCCACATCTAGACATGGGTCCACAATGGAAATAAGAGATCACGGATCTCTTTTTTGTGTCAACCCAGGTTTGGATGGGGCAGACATGGGTTATATAACATACTGCGATACTTTTTACCATCCATCATCTTTTACCAAATAAATCTAAAGTGAATAAGAAAATTCACAGATTATTATAATCGATTTAGAAAGTGTAGCGGTTACTTGGACATGATTAATTGGAAATTTCAAGAATATGCCGTGGACTCTTAAAGTACTAAAATTGTTTTATCTCTGAAATGTGTCGTTACCATTTGTAAAAGAGAAGCCTGTACATGTTTGATTCCAATGAATACCCACAACAAAGGGTTTGAGAAATCGTAAATTATGGGGGGTGCATTTTGAAATGTCGTTACCTCATCTTATTATTAACTCTATTTAAGGTGGCCGAATGCGATTCCATAACAAGAAAACTGCCCTAGAGAATTGACTCATACTGTCGCATGTTATAAAGTGAATCCTTACTGACATATTAAAGTGACATTTCAGAATTTTTTGTCATAAATGTTACTTTTATTTTTATCTGAAAGAGCATATTTTCTTATGAAAATTCTGAAAATTTCGAGCCAAAATATTGCGCCGTTTACGAGAAATTTATATTTTTGTGTTAAAATTGAACAAATTGTTGTGGACAACAGTTCGGATTTATATGCAATTTATCGATTATGTCTCAACTTTAAATGCGTGTTTCTCGCTTATTGGCGACAACTTCAAAAAACCAATAGTATTTATACTCATTAGAATAACCAATCTTGGCATCAAGACATACTTTAAAAAATGAAATTGGAATGAAATGTCCCTTTAAGATAATAAAAAAGATAAGTCACCATCTAGGGAAAGAATGGGGGCCGTCTCAAAACCAGCACTGAAATGGCTATTTTTAACATGGAGGCCAATGGGAAATTTGAATATTTTTACACACATGTTAAGAAATAGAGAATTTCTGCCCTAGAGAATTTGATTATATTTTGTAAATTGATGAACCTGGTCATGATCTGTGAAATAAAGAAAAAAAATCACCACAGTACATGAATTGGGGGGTGTCTCAAAAGTGCCGAAATAGCAGTGTTTCAGCTGATCTTTGGCGCAAATGTTAAAATAGGATTTTCTGCATAAGAAAATTTGATAATTGGTAATTGATGAACCTGCAAATGATCTGTAAAATAAAGAAGAAGAAGAAGAACATTTTATTAAACAAAGTACTGGTTGTACATAGTCGTTAACACATGTTTATACAAATGACAAGGTCAAATTCCACACATACTAACATACGCACACATACACGCACCTATAAACACACATTCTCACACGCACTCACATTTACAAACTCTAACTCGCATCTACATCTTATTCTCACTGTCTCAATTCGTTTAACAACATAATTATGAGGATGACAATATTACAATATACATCAACATAAGCGAAAACAGTATCATAAACAAAAAATGGGTTCGGTTTCAATTTTGATTATAGAGAGTATTAAATCTTTCCTCAAATGCTAATTTTACATACTGAGCTAAATTTAATAATGAATCTTTATTAAGTTCCGAGAAAAGGCGTATCAATTTAAACATACTTGGTTTATCAAAATATGATTTATCAATATAAGTCTTTCTAATTTTGGTGAATTTTTTACACTTAAACATAAAATGAAATTCGTCTTCTATTTCCCCACTGTTACAAAGTAAGCATATTCTGTCATTTCTTGGTAATCTATTATTCGAGAATCTATCCGTCTGTATTCGTAATGAGTGAGCTGATATTCGAAGTCTGCAAACATAAGGTCTTAGTGAAAAAGGAAGTAAATCTAGGTACTCTTCTAATCCAAATGCCGACTTGATATTTTTATAAAGAGATAAAACCTTGCTTTCCCTAATGTTTGCTTCCCATTCTTGTTTAAAACAATCTATCATTTTCTGTTTAAATTCGAATAAAAATAAATCTTTGTTATATGAACTTGGGTTCTGAAATACATCAGAGTACCCGTAATTATCTAGAATTGATTTAACATTAGAGACCCAGTTTTTCCTACCATTTCTAACGTCGTGTAGTGATTGATAATAAACACTTGAAAGAATAACATTGTCCGTGCTTAAAGTGACATTTCACGATTATTTTTACATAAATAGTACTTTTATTTTATCTGAAAGAGCATGCTTTCTTATGCAAATTCTGAAAATTTCAAGCCAAAATTTTGAACCGTTTACGAGAAATATATATTTTTGTGCTAGAATTAAACAAATTGTTGTGGACAACAGTTTAGATTTATATAGAATTTGTCATTTCTGTCTTAACTTTGAAGGCGTATTTTTCGCTTATAAATCACATCTTTAAAAAACTGACAGCGTTTCTACGCATTAGAATAGACAATCTTTGCATCAAGACATACTTTTAAAAAATGAAATAAATGTGAAATGTCACTTTAACACTTTAAACCAGTATTTAATTATATTAAAGTATCTGGTAATATACAGTGGATAACGACCAAGTTCTCCATAAACTGCCATTGAACTTGTACTTGCTCGAACTTGAAGAATACGCTTACAAAATTTTAGGTGAATTCTTTCGATCACTTTTGACTTACTAAATCCCCAAGTCTCACTTGTGTAATTTAAAATAGATCCAACAAATGCGTCAAAAAGCTGACATAATATACTCGTTTTCAATTTATATTTTCTGCAATTATTAAGTAAGACATTCAATGCTTTAAGACCTTTACCAGACAGATATTCTTGGTTAAGAGAGAAATTACCAGTATAGTGAAAAATTGTTCCTAGGTAATTAAAATTGTCAACTGACTCTACATTTTGACCATTAAGTGTCCATTTTTCGTTATCCAATAACTTTCCTCTTTTCCTAAAGACCATAGTTTTAGTTTTCTCTACGTTAATTTCGAGACACCATTTGCGACAATAATCTGATAAATTATCTAAGTTGGTTTGTAATTCTGCAGGTGATTTGCCAAATAATACCATATCGTCAGCGAACAATAAAATAATTATTTTAACAAGACCAATGTCAATACCTGATTCAGTATTATTTTGCAAAAAAAGTTCTAGATCCTCTAAGAAAAGCGACACAAGAATCGGTGACATTGTCTCCCCTTGTCTCAACCCAGTCGCGAAATCGATAAAATCTGATACCTCGTTTTTATTTCGAACACAAGAACTAACTTTATTATACATATCTTTTAAAATACAGAGTAATTTCCCTTGCACGCCGCATTTGTATAACTTTAACCACAGTGCATTTCTATTTATAGAATCGAAACATTTTTGTAAGTCAATAAACGCACAGTATAGCCTTCTGTTTTCATTCAAAAAATTTTGTACAATGTTCAATAATGCAAAAATTGCGTCTGACGTCGATAATCCTTTTCTGAACCCAAATTGAGCGTCAGAAATTACCGCGTTTTCATCACAAAAATGAGTTATACGATTATTAAGGACAGTTGTAAACAATTTAGAAAGACAACTTAATAAGGTAACACCTCTATAATTATTGACGTCAGTAGTACTACCTTTTTTGTGTATGGGCACTATAATGCCTTCTGTCCATTTATCTGGGAAAACACCAGAATCAAAAATAGAATTGAAAATATCGCAAAGATGTGACGATAAAATGTCAAAACTTTCAATTAAAAACTCATTCATTATATTATCCCCTCCCGTAGCTTTCCCTCTTTTTAATGAACTAAGAGCTTTTTGTATTTCAGCTGGAGTTATCCGTGAATTAAGTTCCTCAAATAAGCTATCTTCTATATTAAAGTCATGACTGTTACAAAATTCGTCTGCCTCCTGGTTACTAGTAGTAAATACATTTGATCCCAATAATGAAAAATACTCTTTGAAATCGTTTGTTGAAATTGGAGAACCTTTTGCTTTTTTATTCTTAAAATAATTCCAAAATTGTTTGGGTCTACTCTTCTTCATGTCACAAATTTCTGCAATTCTTTTATTTTCAAATTCTCGTTTTTTCCTTTTACATAAAAGTTTATAATCTTTTTTGAATTTACAAAAACGTTGTCTATTATAATCCGAACTATCGACTTGAAAGTTATGCAAAGCGTTAAGATACGACCTGTGTGCTCTACGACACTCGCTATCAAACCAATCCGCGTCTTTAGAAAGCTGGTTTTCAGTAAAATCATGAGATATTGAGCTATTATTAAAACGTGCTCTGCTAAAAAGACGACCCGCACTTTCGTTCATTAAATTAGAAAACCTATTAATTGATTGATTGATAGAATCTCTAGAATTAACATCAATATTCATAACTAAATCGTTAAATTCTGGTAACCTCTCGATTAGACCCGATCTAAACTTGTCACGATATTTGTCGTCCCATCTGTAAATGAACTCTTGCGATGATTCGCAATTTTCATTGACAATGGTACATTTTAATTTAAAAGACAGTGTTGCATGATCACTATAGGAAGTAAAAGGTCCAACCGAGAAGTCACAAATAGAACTAAAAGCATCATGTTTAACTAACAAATAATCTATAACCGTTGCGCTGTTATAATTAACATAAGTAAAATTTCCATCGTGATCTTTGAACAGTCTACCGTTTGCCAAACGCATGCCGGTAGATCGACAAAGATCAATCAAGCGAGCGCCAAAACCATTACAAACACGATCCTTAGTGGACCGCGGCATGTCAAAATCTGGCATATAATCAACGTCATCAATACAAGGGTTAATACTGTCAAAAATAATATAGTCATTTTTCTCTCCTACTCTACTGTTCCAGTCACCAACAATATAGATAAAACCCTGATTCTCAAACTCTGATATGTCGTTCTCTAATAAACTAAATAAATCTTCATTCACATAATTGTACGCGGGTGAATTCTCACCCCATACATACACGCCACAAATAAAAGCGTCTTGCTCTAGATTGAAAAACTTATGGTCTAATTTAATCCAAACAATAGTGTCAAAATGATTACGGACAATTTGAATACCGTCATGTAAATGCTGCTTGTAATACAGTGCTACACCTCCGCTATTCCTTCTCGCTTTTCTGTTTTGAAATTTACGAAAAAAGTTATATGAATTGAAACCACTTATGTCTATGTTGCTATCTTTACTACACCATGTCTCGAACAAAAAAAAACTATGTCATGTTTAGAAATTAAAGAAACAAACTCATTTGACTGCTTTTTATCTGCCGTCAACCCATTCACATTCCACGAGAGAACGCTGATATCATCCCCCGCGTCCCGCTAGTCGACGTTAACTGGTTTCCCATCAACGTACAATGTATCATACGATACCCAAGCTTTTTTCTCTTGTTGTTTGTATTGTTTTGCTTTAATAAACAGTTTTTTTTCCTTTTTTGCGCTATCTCCTTCGGAAACTGTTCTATGACGAAAAAATCGGTCCCGTCAAGCGTTTTCCACTGTTTGCGAACGTGCTCCCTGTCCTTAAAGTTAGCGAATTTTGCCACTAATAAAGAAATAAAAAACAAATGTCACCACTGTACATAAACGGGAGGCCGTCTCAAACGTGTACTTTTCCACTGCAAAAGCAGCCTTTTAGCTCGATTTTGTATAGCTATTAGTGCATAGTTAGAGGAAGTATTGACAAAAAAACATAATCATGATCGTAATATGTTGCTTGTTTGATTAAAACATAAAAAAGATTTTAAAATAAATGTTTGACGTCTCAAAATTGTTTTATTCTATTAAGGGAAAGGGAAATTTTAGGCCTAAATGGCTTTGGAGTAAGCTATATTTATCTAACATTGGTGTAATGTCTGGAACTGTAGTGTGAAAGTGGAAGGTATTAGACAAAAGTCAGTAGATTCCGATAATTCGAACCAAATTTGGACTTTTCTAACGATAAATTCGTCAGAAATCGGCCGATTTTGTGAATCTTACTTTAACCGTATTACCGACGTCGTTCACTTTGAACGCCAAAACGCACGTGTTTAAATGACGTCATCAAAACATTTCAAATACGGCCTGATATATTTTCACGTTTTATTCTTGTTCGATGAAAAACTGACGCAAAAGTTTGTATAGTTTAACTCAAAAAATGCAACGGATCTACCTTTCTACCTTTTTTCTGAAACTTTAGGTCGCTATCTTATTTACGACAACATGCGCGTTTTGGATGCGCAGTCAAGAGGCATTAACAGGGCAACAGTATGAGGCGGCAAAGACATTCTAAGTTATTTCAATTCCAAACCCTAAGTTGTGGGTACTCGTTGAGACTATTACAATTAGTAACCGAATAATATGATTTGCTGAACAATTAATAAAATATTTCATATTGAAAAGCCATTATCATCGCTTCTCTGTAGCTCTTCCATTGCTTTTGTAGATACAGCTCCAAGTATAAGTGACGGAATAAAGACAGTAAATATTTGTGTTAGAGAAGGTACAGATTGCTGTCGTCGTGCCAACAACTTTAAAGTTAAAAACTGCACAAGTTTTGTGGTGTATAACTACATCTCATTGCCACCATGCGTAAGAATATGTTTCGGTAAGTTTGTCATTCTTCTTCACAATTTACGTTAAAGAATATGGGCAAATTTTCCATTAATTGAGGGAAAAGCTAGGTAGAAATTAACGAGTGAGTTATTTCGTAAGTACATTTTGCTCAAGCAATCACGTCCTATACACATAAATCAACCAACAATAATTTTGTGAATACTTGACCAATTTATAGTTAATTTAAAGTAAACAAGGAGGATACTGTTGGATGCGGTGGATATAAGCAATGTTTGATTAAAAAAAGTTATTGGCAAACAAACACAATTGTGCCGAAAAATTTTCATCGGCTGTTGTTTAAAAATTCGAAAACATCCAAAATAACCATGGCGTATATCCGCCTTTTTCTGCTTTAATACATTTTGGAATCCGTCCTTTAAAATATCTTTTTATGAAATATTGAAAAATATCAAAATTGGCGTTTTTGTGCCACACGATTCTCCGTTGTGTATACAGGCCTGTAGGAACGGAGGTGGCTATAGGGCCCCCTATGTTGTCCAAAATTTCCAAATTGTCTTTATTTTATACCGAATTAGAAAATCCTATTTAGCCCCTCTAATGACTCGGACAAGTGTTTTACCCCCCCCCCCTTTCCTTTATAAAATTTCTTCCTACGGGCCTTGTATATATTTACACAGCAAGTGATCAATTAGGTGCCTAATTATTACCTAAATAAATGCATGTTGCATAGTCTACACCAATATCATTAGCATTGTTCCATTGTCACTATCTTGAAAATTGTTTTTAATATTTAGTACATAATATTACTACCCAGGTGTTTGCTTCATTGCTCTATGAAATGGACCATTCAAAATGCATGGACTCTATTCAAGTTGATAGAAACATAACAACAACGACATCGACTACAACGACAGCTACTACTTCGACTACTACAACTACCACTATTACAACCACACCTACTTCCACCACGAGAAAAGCTACAACAAGGGCAACAACTAGTTCGAGCAAAACTGCACCACAAACTACACGAACAAGAAATACAAATACAATAAACAATACAATAAAGACAACACCTGCAGTAACGACATCAAAGAGACCAAGCACAGTAACCACAAGGAATGGCACTAAAACCGCTGTGACGAATCAATCACGTAAAACAAACTGTAGCAGTACAACTACAACCACGCCGCCTGCGTCCAAATCTGATCCATGTAAATCAAGAACATATGCAATGATAGCAGGCATTATAGTTGTCAGCGTCCTCGACCTTGTAGTGGGCGGGTTTCTGGTCCACCTGATCAAAACACGTGTCTTGGCATCACGTGACAAAGACAATAATAATGTCTCAGCTGTGTCTCTTAGCGACGGAAGGCATGTATGTGATGTTATTCAAAATACCAAGTTTAACAATGCAGAACTGATATCTGTGAATAAGGACATATTTGTTGAATGTTATCACGATGCATCATGTAATTAAGTTGCTATGTAGAATAAAAGTCTAGGAAATGATGTTTCCCAAAACTTGATTTTCTACGATGAGAAAGGAGAAAATTAACAGCTGTGAAGACATCTCGAAAATGAGTCGAAATGCATTCGAGACAGTCATCATACGCATCCTCAGGTTAACCCTTTCCCAAACGACAAAATTTTAGGGTGGTCCAGTTCGATAGTTGCTGCAGACGACACAACAAATGCTGTGGAAGATGAAATTTATGTGTAATATAGTAAGGAAAATATTGAGACAAAAGGAGAAACTGCTGGTTATCAGCAGTTTCTTCTTTTGTCTCAATGTTTTCTCAAGCCCATTCTATCAGGGGCGTCAAAACCAGGTCTTGTTTGGGAGAGGGTTAAGATCCACGTTGTTCTTTTGAAACTCTTTGTTATCACCACTCTTGCACACAAAATGATCTAATGTGATGATTGTGTAAATTAACATTTTACTCAACACAGGCAAATTCTTCGCTTGTGTTTTTCATCAAAGTGTGTACTTCATTTTCCTATACTAATTCAAGTAATGCTCATTTGCTTGTGAGTATGAGCTTGTCTAATGTGTAATATTGAGGCGCTCATAAGGCTAATTAGAATTCAAATCTTATCAATCAGGACCATGGGAATATCTTTGCTATTTTGTAAACTTGAAACTTGAAAGAATTGATTAAACGCCTATTTCTACATATAAACATATTCAATGGCGTTGTAGAGCAATGAAGAACATGTGACATAGATTAAAAATACAGTAAGTAAGTACAGTACTACAATGCTAAATGTACATGTATGAGACACTGGGCTGTCGACACAATAGTCTGAAACAGATCAAAATAATTATTGAAGTAGTGTGACTGTTGCTTTAATATGTCTACAGTATCACATTGTCTTATTCCAATGGGTAATTCATTCCACAGCTTTGGACCTACTACACTAAAACTTCGGTCGGAGAATGTCTTGTTCTTGTTATACGGTTCTTTATAACAACCTTCAGATGACCCAGATGATCTTTGAGTTCATTTTGGCACCTTGTGAGATAGAATTTCAGTTAGATAAGATGGTGCGTTTCCTAAGGAACAGTTACGCACGTATGTTAAAATCTTAAATCGGTTTATCATAATTGGAGAAAGCACAACACATTGATTGGTCCATAAATGTGAGCGTGGCACGACGGTGCGTATCAGACTTGGGAAGAAATCTTAAATGATTCTTCATAAATCAACCATTGGACCAATTAAGACCAAACTTTATACAAATGTTTATTTGGTGGCATTTTAATTAAATTAATGGTGAAATTTTGATTGGTCTATAAATGGTGGCATGTCAGGGCAATGCTCACAGACTTGGTGAAATCATAAATATTTCCATAAAAATCAACTATTTGACCAATTCAAATCAAACATGCCACACATGTTCCTTTTGAATTGCATCAAATTACACACACTTGTAAATATACATGAAATAAATTGATTCACCGTGTCGGATTTTAAAAGTATGCTTCAAGAAGAAAATAATTTACGGATATTATTTTACTCTATATTCATGTGCAAAGGAGGCAGTTTTGAACATTTTTGTCAAATATTTCCATAAGTATACATTGATTTAAATTCTAAACCGTTCAAAATGATTATGTTTGTATTTGGAATGGAAGTGTAACACGGTTTAAGAATTACTGGCACTTTTCAAATTTCGCATCTGGGTCTTTGGTGCTAATAAGGGGTTGCATAGCTTGAATGTGGGTCTGGCAGTCATTATTATCAACTTTAACTTTATTATCAACTTTAGCAACAAAAGACGAGCTTACAGTTCTGTTTTTTTTTTTTTTTTTTTTTTTTTTTTTTTTTTTTTTTTTTTTTTTTTTTTTTTTATCATCTTGTAACATCATTAGTACACTTCACAAAAAGATATATGTTCCATCTATCAAGCATCCATGAGGAGGCTGACAGAAAGTTTGTCTTACATGCATCGAACATTCGATCACATCTATTCGCTGGACACTGACGTTTTCATCATATGCATGCGAAGGTTCAAGGAACACCTATCACAAAACACTGTGTTTTGACTGGTAATTGTGACACAGGTGCTGCATCGTTCTGGCAGATATAGTTGATGCAATAGGTGATGACAACTGCACCGCTCTACCAGCTTTCCATACCTTCCCTGGAGCTGACATTACTGGATCCTTTGTCGAGAAAGGTAAGACTCATATTGGAAAGCCCTTAAGACGTGAGGCCCTGAGGTGTTGGAGACTCTTCAATTAATATCACACGGTTTAGAGTTGAAAGAATATTCAATATTTGCAATGGAAGCAAATTTTGTGGGCCAACTCTATCAATCAGGGACAAATATTGAAGACTTAGCTTCATTGAGATTGTTGTTGTTTCGTCGTAAACAAGCAAAGTCGGAGAGATTGTCACCAACAAAAGCATCTCTCATGCTTTAAACGAACACTGTAAAACATTGGGAAAACATTGAGACAAAAGAAGAAACTGCTGATAACCAGCAGTTTCTCCTTTTGTCTCAATATTTTCTGTGCAATATCTCACACAAACAATAAATTTATCAACACATATATTGTTGATTAAAGCAGCATTCACGTGGGCTGACCGTAAAATTTGGGTCATTTGGGAAAGGATTTAATGCATTTGCATGGAAAAATGACATTATAGCACAGTCATCTCTACCTAAACCAGAAAACTAAGGTTGGGAGAAAGATGCAACAAACAATGCATTGTTCCAGCCATGTTCAAGAAAGGAGGTACAGGCTCCTAGTGCCTTGACGGTCCTCATTACATGTGGCTGCGTAAACTCCAAATGTGGAACAGCTCGTTGCAAACGTCTTTCATGAGAAATCAATTCGTTTTAACCCTTTCCCAAACGGCAAATTTTTGACTTGTCCAATTTGAAAGGAGCTGCCGACGACAAAATTCATGCTTATAAAGATAGGATTTGTGTATAATGAAACCCCAGAAAATATTGAGGCAAAAGGAGAAAGTGCTGTTTATTAGCACTTTCTTCTTTTGCCTCAATGTTTTCCCAAGCCCTATCTAATAAAGACGTCAAAACAAGGTCTTGTTTGGAAGAGGGTTAAACCATTTATCTTTTCTCCTGAATGTATGACTACAAATAAAACCATCAGGTTTTGAATGTTGCCTACATAATATCAATTGGTAAGTGGTCAAGTGTAGCGAAAAAGAAGAACATTGGGCTAAAAACTAAAAGGGCTCTTTTTTGTCGAAGGTTCGGAAATATTAACAACAATATAGACAACAAAGTATGTGTTTAGCATCAATAATGGTCACAGCTTTGATTCTTGTTCTTTTTTATCAACCAATGAGGTAGGCAGACTAAAGAGGTGAAAATCTGGCTCTCTCAATAAAACCCATTCCCACTTGAAAAGTTTATGGGACGTGAGAATATATGAACTAAAGAGTGTCGGGAACAATCATGCTTGCATAATTTTGATTTCTTACTGAAATGGACTAGGTAATTGTTGCATCATTGATTCTTGTTCTTTTGACTCAAGCTTTAGGGTGAGAAATTTGATTACCTCACTTACAATGTCTACTTCCTAGTAGAACAAGACTTAGTGTTAGCCGCTCATTATTCAACCATTTCCCAAACAACAAAACTTTAGGTTTGTACAGTGCGAAAGCTGCTGTGATGACAAAATGGATAATGATAAGACATAAGGATTTGAGTACAATATAGTTAAGAAAGAAATTGAGGCAAAAGGAATAAATGCTGATGACCAGCATTATCTTTTATTGCCTCAATGTTTTCCAAAGCCTTTTTAATTATGGGATGCCAAGATTGGTTATTATAATGAGTATAAATACTATTAGTTTTTTGAAGTGTTGCCAATAAGCGAGAAACACGCATTTAAAGTTGAGACATAATCGATAAATTGCATATAAATCCGAACTGTTGTCCACAACAATTTGTTCAATTTCAACACAAAAATATAAATATCTCCTAAACGGCGCAATATTTTGGCTTGAAATTTTCAGAATTTATATAAGGAAATATGCTCTTTCATATAAAAATAGAAGTAAAATTTATGACGAAAAATTCTGAAATGTCACTTTAAAAAGGTTAATTAAGATAAAGTAAACCAAGCTGTATCGAAAGAAGAAATTTCCTTGACTATGTAGTAAAAGGATGATTATAAATAGACATGGCCAGGAAATGTGAGACATTATTTGGTCCATCCTGTTTCCTTCGGAAGCAATGTTGCGAGAGATAATACGGCTGGGAATAGCGTGAAAAAACAAAACAGACATTTCAGAAAGTCTTCAACGATTATGTTAAAATACGGCCGATCCGAAATTTATTCGAATCGGAGAAGATGAAAAAAAATGGATTTTCTAGATGTGGTGGATCATTTAATTAAACAACAAAATATCCATGCTTTTCAGCGAAAATCTCGTAACTGCAGCTTCTTTCAAGCTGCAGTTACGATATTTTCGTTGAAAAGCGACGATATAAAACGGTTTTGACGACCAAACAAAACTTTGTTCGTCAAATTTTTATCCGGTGTTCTTTATTGAACCCTCCTCTGCGTTTAACCACTTTCAAATCGGTTAATTTATTAAACGTGTTAATGAAAATTATCGAAAATGCCGTCACGTGATTCCCCGCAGTGGAAAACATGACTATTTTACTTTAGGTTGGCAAATAGAATTTCAACAAAAAAGAAGAAAAAGCGTATTAAAGCATTTTCTACTTTTGTTTCAATATTCTTTGTGAATTGGTATACATGTATATGTTTTGAAACCAATCTTTATCAACATCAATTCTTTTATAGGCCTACAGTGGTGGTGGGGTGGAAATAACAAGCAATTTCGTCATTCCCCACAACGTTTTCTATCCCAAAAGAAAAAAATAAAATTGTCGTAACTTCAAATTGTCGTCTACAACACCTTTAAATTAGGAACAGTCAAAAGAATGTGTTTGGAAAAGGGATAAAGCAGTCGGAAGGTATAATAGGGAACATGTAGGCTATAATAGGGAAGACCAGCGATAACGGAATCCGGTCGATTTCCTTGAAATAAACCTTTTCCTAAACAACAATAATTTAGACTTACCCACTTGGGAAAGAGGTTAAGACGATAGAATTATTGTGGTGAACGAATGAACGAAATGTATATTTTTAGTAGACATGGAAAGCGCTAAGAGAAATGAAGAAAAATACTGATCATCAACATGGTCGTCTTTTTCCTCGGTGTTTTAACCCATTACCAGACGGCAAAATTTTAGACAATTCCAAATTCAAAGATGTTGCAGACGACAATATGAATTGAATAAAATTTGATTTTTATATTCAGTCTTTTGGGGCAGAAAACAATGTGGGAAATGAAGAAATTGCTTGTCACAAGCAATTTCTTCATTTTCCACAATGTTTTCTTAAGCCTTTAAATTGTAGTGAGTTAAACAGATCTTGGTCAGGGACTTCAAAAACAGCGGTGTTTTGAGGAAAAGCTTATACCATCACCGCATATTGAATTTTTGATGCACCAAATAAAATGGGCTTCAGAAAACAATGTGGAAAATGAAGAAATTAGTTTTGAATTTTGACCAATCTAAAATTTTGCCGTTCGGGAAAGGTTAAGCAGGTTATGAGACATAGATTATTGAAGTTCTATTGGATGAAATCACAAGTACCAACATGTATTTGAACCGGGTCTAGACAAAAAGTCCTTTATATTATTTGAGACCAACATGGAGCCAAATCAGTCTGTGTTTGCATTCACTCAGTCTGATCAGGATCAATGTTGTTCTCTTTATAGTAAAATGTCAGAATATTTAAATTAATGTAACTTGTCTTCCAAGCAGAAAAGAAATTTCTAAAACGCTACTAACATTTCGCTTAAAAGGCCTACTAATTTACGCATTATCAAATTGTATTCAGAACTATAAACTTTATAACGTGATATCAATTTTTCTAACCCTTTCCCAAACAAGGCCTGATTTTGACATGCCATGAAGAAACGGTTTGCAAAACATTGAGACAAATGAAGAAAATGCTGATAACCAGCATTTTCTCCTTTTGTCTCAATATTTTCAAGGCTATCCTACACAAAAACTCTTTATTAATTTACAACTATTTAGCATCTGCAGCAACTTTCAGGTCGGATCACCCTAAAAATTTGTCATTTGGGAAAGGGTTAAATGATTTTTGTTCAGTTTATTTCTGTACTACTAGATTAATTGTGCTGTAAGAATGCAGCATGGATCCAGACCCAGATCCAGATCTGGGGATAGGGTGGTCTAGAATACCGTAAGATCCCCTTTTCCAGACCCTGGCTCATTTGTATTATTATGTCGTGACTATAAGCCTTTCGTCTCCTTTCAACGAAAATCTCGTAACTACAGCTTTACAAAAGCTGTAGTTACGAGATTTTTGTTTGAAAGCAGCGATATGTTCTTAAATAATGTCAAAACAGATATTTGATTATTCAAATTTCATTAAACAGTGTGGATAAGCAGTTACGATATTTGGTGATAATTTATCAATGGCCAGTTTCATGCGTTAAATGCATTTCTACGATACTTTAATCGTTTGGAACAACAACCGCATTATCAGTGTCACGCGCATTTTTTTCTATAATGTTTTCCAAAGCAGTTATCTTTTCTTTGAAAAAAGGGTTAATTTGTGCTATTGGGATGTCATAATGGCATTTTTATATCTTAGTTTGTCTTGATCACGGCGAGGAATTACGTGGTACCACAAATACAACAAGTGCAGACAGGCTTCATTGATTTTGTTAACTCCATATTTTGAAGCAGAGAAGCTATAAACATGTTACGGATTTGTCGAATGTGATGAATCTTTTTTGCCGTCAATACCCCCCCCCCTACATATTCTATAGATGAAACGTGCTTAACATTAGGAACAAAAATATACAATGGAAATCAAGCTATTTGTGTTTGTTTTTCTGTGGAAGTCTGTGTGTACAGAGAATGGTAAGTGCTATAGTCCATTTACGATATTATTGCAGATATTTACCAATGTTACCTATGTAAACAACATTAAAAAGCGGTCATAGTTTCAATCCAATTTTGCATATGAGGGATCGAATTTTGCAGGTGTGAGGTACAGTCTGCAAGATTCTACCCATCGCATGCAACATTGCAGTAGTTTGGGAGTCTGATAGATAGTGTTGTTTACATAATTTGTAAACCTGTGCCATAATACCGTCATTAATTTTCTTTTAACCGTTTCAAATCAATGTACATGTACACTAGTCGAAATGAAATACGTTGTCGAAATCAAAATGAAAGTAGGCCTAAATAGGAAAATATACTGAACAAAAATAAAAACTTTACACTTCAATATTTCTTGTTTCTGGAAAAGTATCGAACTAAAAGCCTGGAATATATTTTGACGTTATTTCCGAGGCTTTCAGCAATCGTTTTGTTGAAATTTAATTGCCTTGTCTCCTTTAATGTCAGAGTTACGGCCCTTAATGCGTTTAGAGATAGTTCCATCTAACGTCACATATGCGCATGCGCAGGAAACGATTCACTATTTTTTCGGAATTTGTCATGTCCGGGTTGCCAAAAAAACACAAAAAATATTTCTTGTCACTTGTAGCAAGCTCTATAATAAAGGCCTAATCTGTCAATTTTGTGAATTATCTCCCTTTTACATAAACAAATAGGGGATTTAAAATGTTTGATATTCACAAATTTATCACGCTTTTCGATTGTTGTTTTTGTATATGTCGGAGTCCACATTGGAATCTAGGCCGATTCGGAATCGGCCTATGCCAATCCGGAATCGGTCTAGTCCAAACTGGAATTCTAGTTTGGACTAGGCCAGATTAGAATTCTAATTTGGTCTAGGCAGATTCTGAATTGGCCTAGGCCGGTATGGAATTCCAATCTGGCTAGGCAGATCTAGAATCAACCTAGACCACTTTAGAATCCATTGCTTAATGGAAACTAAACATAGATATAACTTCAAAATATCACAGAAATACATGTTTGATAAAAAAAAAAATCTATTTCTTTTGTATCTAGACACCAATGAACAATGATAATTTATTTATCTTGGATAATGTAAATAAATTCCATTGTAAGACGTGGACAAAGAAAAAGATTAGAGCCCTAAATTCCGAATTCTATTAACCCTTTTCAAAACAAATGATTATCATGATGCTTCTAAATGCTATGTTTTAAAAGAACATATTTTCACAGAAATTGTATCAATAAGGAACTATTCAAATGGATAAAATGAAAAATGGATTAGGTAATTTTAATAACAATGAAGTGAGTTTTGAAATAGTTACCGATAAAATAAAAAAAAATGTTCATGACTGCAATAGAATTTTTATTTTGTTGGTGCTGTTTCTTCAGTCTGTTTTAAATATATGAATAATTGATAAGACATCTTACAATTTTATCAAATGGATTAAACTTGGAAATAATTTTAATTTTCTAATACAGGTATAAACATAATTTATTTTGTATTCAGCTATCGGTTATGATAAAGACTTTGCTATCATTCTTTTTTTTTTTTTTTTTTTTTTTTTTTAAAGAAAATGTATGAAAAATATTTTTTTCAAGCGAAAGAAATGGGGGATTTTCACATAAATTCATTGTTAACAATAGATTCCAATCTGGTCTAGGCAGATCCGGGATCGGCCTAGCCAGATTGGAATTCTCATCTGGACTAGAAATTTTCTGGGCCGATTCCAGATCGGACTAGTCCAGATCAGAATTCCACTTTGGACTAGGCCAGAGTAGAATTCCAATCTGGACTAGGCCGATTCCGGATCGGCCTAGATTCCGATATGGCCTCCGACATATACATCAGGCAGGCCTTACAGGGGATTTTAAAACCCTTTTTTTTTCGACTAGAATTGTTCCCAGATGTCCAGGCTATAGCGATTTCAATTTCCTATGGAGATTGCATAGTAAAATTGTCAAGTTTTGCAACATAATGAAAATTCTGCTTTTCAAACATCATTTTTTAAAAGCTTAAACAAAGTTATGCAAGCTTCTTTACATTTCCTGACTGGTAAGTTATCAGACTACCATTCCGTGCAGTCTGCCATGGTTTGCATTCTTCTGCTCGGATTTCTGAGGGTTTAAATTTTGCAAAATTTCCGTTCAAATTGTACACCTGAAAAACGGACCCCTGTCACTTAAAGGGTCCGCTTTTCATCCCTGTAATAAAGATCAACAAAACCAAGTCAATGAAAAATGCGAAGCACATTTATTTGATTTCTTTACTTGTTGCATTTAGAAGAAATATGACAAGCAATGTAGGTGTCATGCGCGGATCCAGAGGGGGGGTCAGGGGGTCATGACCCCCCTGGAATTTGGCGAAAAAGGGGGTTATCAAAACGATTACTGGTTATGTCCAACATAAGCTGCGTCATTTGTCCCGGTGTGCCACGACAAACCGTTGTTATATTTAGCCCTTCATGATATGACATGTATCTGCATGGATCCAGAGGGGATCAGGGGGCCTAATCCCCCCTGGAATTTGGCAAAAAAAGGGGGCTTAGATCGTAACCCCCCCCCCCCCTGGGAAAAATACCTGGATCCGCGCTTGGGTGTAAAGTTTTCATTTTTGCTCAGTATATTTTTTTTCAGAATATGTGTACATGTAGGTATCAACGGCGAATTGCTGCTTTTCAACAAAAACCCTTGTATCTAAAGCTTGTTTAAAGCTGTAGATATGATAGTCCATTTGAAATTTTCGGAACCTTGAAATGTCGAGTACAATGAAGTTTTATTTTTTCTTTGCATTGTATAGGTGTTCTAGAGCAGATCTAGCTTGGTTGCCAGAATGGCAACCTTGGGCAACTCCCACAATTCGCAAAAATCCAAGATGGCCGCCAAACGCAGCTGGAAAATTCAACTTTTTGTCAAATTGTCCAACAAAGATGCAAAAAATGTCTATTTTGGGGTTTTTGGCTATGCTGAATTCAAATCTGATGATAAATATAGCATATGGATATCAGAAAAGTACTAAATTAGAGATGGCTGCTTGATGCCATCTTGAAAATCACAATTTTTCTACGTTAGTTTTATACGGTCTTTAAAAGGCACTTTTTCAGAATACTTGGTGAGCCAAATTTACTTTACTGCTCATTTCTTCACATTTTCATTTCTTCTTTTCTGTTTTATACCAACCTTGTATAAATAAAATTCAGAAATAACAGCAAGATGCCTTATTGAAAATAATTACTGGTTGAAATGCTGGTACAAATGTTGCCAAATTTCGATATTTACGTGTTATTTAATCTCTTTGCTTATTTTTAACACATTTTGGACTAAATTTGGATATTAAATATTTCGTTACTGTTCTCATTATAAATGATAGTAACAGTTATGGCAACCAGTTGCCATCTTTGCATAAAGAGCAAATTTTCAGACAGTTTTTCAAAGTAAGGACATCAAATACTTAAAAATATGCTCTTTTCGCCAACAATGATATAATACCAATTAACCTGAATTTCTTCAATTTAATGACTCTTAAAGTTTTTTGTTTATAAGTGCACTCAGTGGAAAATTCAAATAACATATTGCTAGTTGCTGTTTTGGGGGTATTGTTATCTAGGTTTGAAGTTTTTTACTTGGAAAATCAGATTATTATACACAATTATGTATAGAACAAGATGAATATATAGAATGTGATACATGGGCTACCAGTTGTCATAATTATTGTTAAATGAAGGCGATGTTTGAGCTGTAGGCTTGAGATATGTCTGGATGTAACTGCGATTTTATTCAATTATGGCCACCAGTTACCATGTTGAAATGTAAAGTTTCAGTTGTTGCTGCTGACTTAAGATAAACATCTTTGACATTTTGCAATATTTCAGTTTCGGTACATTAATTCTAAGCATTTTATCTACATAATTACATAAATTATATACATTCATGGATATTTCATAGAAATTAAAGGTGACTGTCATGCTAGAAGAAAACATATCATTAAAAGTGTTCCAATATTTATATTTTAGAAATTATTTTCCTTGTGAATATCTTAAGGAGTCCTAATAGAAAATCGTGATTGATGGGCAAAAGTTCCTTTGGGAGCTGATCTTTTCAGCTTTCATACCTTTACAATTTAAAAATTATGAATAAACCCCAAGTGATCATGGTAAGCACTACAACCCTTTGAGTGCCATACATAATGTAATGCTTACATGTAGTCCTTTCGAGTGCCATGCATAATTTTATGCTTAGTCTTGTCATACTACAGCCATGAACGATTTTAACGACAGCAGGAAACAGTATAGGGGTGAATGTATCTTCAAGTAAAGCAATGGTAGCCCTAGATCACTCCGTTAGTTCCAACTTGTTGTTGTTTTCTTCTTACTGATATATGGTATGTTCTATTGAAAAGAATAATAACTTATTGCTTGAAGACTGTAAGTATACATGTACACAATACATAGTTGATGTACAAAGAGGTCCTTACAACAATGAGAGTATAGATTTAGATCAATTCTGGCAATAACTGAAGTGACATTGTATTTGCAATGAATGTACTGTTTAAATTCAAACATTGATGAAGAAATTTTCTGAAACATGGTGTCTGACAAATGGAAAATACTTTTGGAAAATTATTGAAAAATCATACGAGCAAAATATTCTAGTAGAATATACTAATACATTTGATGTGATTTTGCACACCAAAAGCAAAAACCATTCAGAATCAGATGAAGAAGTACCTAGGAATCAGAATCAGAATCGTTCAATTTCAATCAACTTGACTTGTATCTTGCCATTTCTGTTCTATTCCCATTAAATGTGAATACCCATTAGTATAGGGTATCCCGATACAATGAAAAAATGGACATGGTTTCTCTGTGAATTTATATACATGTCTTGTAGGTAGGGAAACATTTGCATACCTTTTCTTCAAAATTAATGTTTTGGTGGTATATTACCCAGGTTATCAAATGCTTGTTAATTTCAACCTTCTTAATTTATTGTTTTTGTCTTTTTCATCGAGTAAAGTTTCATGTAAATGGTATATCTTCAAGACCAACTATATGAACCGGTATTGACAGTTTAATCAAACACGGCCTTTTTCATTTATTTTCTTTTATTTCTATCAATCCAGTATGGTGTAATGGTGCGGAATGATCACATACATGGTATCTACATTCAATGTTGACATACATAATAATTCCTCTTAAGCTACACACATTTCGTAGATCGGATCTGTGTGTTAGATTAACATGTAAGAACTCCGAAATGAAAGTTACAAATTTCTGCTTTACAGGCCAACGTTCTATTTGCGATTTGGGTGATGTGTACATTCTATATTTGGATGTAGAGCATGGGATCAAAATTAGGAAGAAGCCATAGGAATTAACGATATAAATTCATAATGGTACTTTAACCCACACAGGCAACTTTTATTATTCAATGTCAGAACTGTGTATATCATTACACAGAGGTGATGGTCGTCTGTTGAAATGATAAAACTGTTTTAATCAATTTATCATTCTGTAAAAGTTTCGAAAATGCCTCAAAACTCTCAGATTTATAGAAATGTTTACAATACAAAAATAAAGCGTTCTCCAGAATAGATTATCTTCTCAAAAACTCATTTGTGTTGTTCCCAGACCATCGAGGTAGCGGTAATCTAGCGAGATATAGTTCCCACGCTTTCATTTGATCTTGGTTTGCATCATTTAAATTGAAAAAAGAGAACTTTCAGTTTTGCATTGAAAAAAAAATGATTGTATTTTTACAATGGAAAACCCCATATTCAAAACGATTTTAGCCGTAATATTTTTATTTGTGAACCGATTCTCGATTTTTTGTGGCACATTTAAGGGTGTAATGGGATTACATTATTTTAGTTTTCATGAAAGGTTTCAGAAAAGCATGTTATTGAAAATGGTGGTTTCCAAATGTTGAATATCCATTTGCCGTTTTTCTTTGAAAAATGTAGTTTCATTCCTTTTATTTTTCATAAAAACATAAAATAGAACGATCATTGAATAAAATCCCAAGACTTAAGTGGCATTATAAAAATGAGGCCTCGACGAAAAAGCCAAGAAAAAATCTGCATAAATATAGCAAATTGGTAAATAATTCATATTTCGAAAAATGAGATGCTAATTCACGATCAGAGTGAAAATATTTTTTTTTTAATTTAGCTTTAACGAGTAATCAAAACCAGAATTTGGGCTCCTTTAATTATTTCAAGGAGTGTAATTCTGCGATATCTCACAACATTAATAGATTTCCACAAATCGACGCTTTGTGATGCTTTGGAAAAGTGATTGAGAAAATGCTGACAACCAGCTTTTTTATCCTTTTGTCTCAATATAATCTGTGCTTAATCCAATCGTTTTTCAACACTCATTTTATCGATTGCTGCGGATTAAAGGAGAAGAGTCCAGAATCTCGTAAAATTTATTTTACATTCGATTTTTTATTTTTTTTTTTTTTTTTTTTTTTTTTCTTTTTCAGTTTCATCCAATGTTTGTGGAAGTCTTGAGACTAACTCATACTACGATGGCGAAACAGCGGTCGGTGAAATCACGTTTCACTTTAACCCCTCCTTACTAGCCGCATTTCATTATCCAAAACCTGGAAAAGAATATACCTCAATTTCATGGTGGAAAAGTGAAGCAACGCATCCAATTCTTTTCAAAATATCGAAAGAAAAGATGGTTATAATCACTGATACTAGATACCACGAACGAGCCAATACGCTAATAATACGAGGAATGAACCAATCCGATGCATCTAATTATCACGTGGATTGTACATACGGGGACTTTACTGGACGAACCAAGAGTGTCCTACTGACGATGCCAGACAGTAAGTGTTGTATTTATTTTGTATTTGTTGCATAGACTGTTCCAATGTGAAAGCTGTTACAGACGACAAAATGTGTGCTGAGAAAAAGATGTGATATCGCTTGTAGGCTATCGATCGATTCAAACTTTATTGTAATGGCATCATTTGAACTATCTTAATGTGACATTTCAGAATTTTTTGTCATAATTTTTTCTTTTATTTTTATCTGAAAGAGCATATTTTCCTATGAAAATTCTGAAAATTTCAAGACAAAATGATGTGCCGTTTACGAAAAATTTATATTTTTGTGTTAAAATTGAACAAATTGTTGTGGTCAACAGTTCGGTTTTATATGCAATTTATCGAGTATGTCTCATCTTTAAATGCGTGTTTCTCGCTTATTGTCAACAACTTCAAAAAACTAATAGCATTTATACTCATCAGAAAAACCAATCTTGGCATCAAGGCATACTTTAAAAACTGAAATTGGAATGAAATGTCCCTTTAATACGTTGTGACGTCCATTAAGTACTGCGTCACTGTCGATAATTTAGCATTAGCCTATCATGTACACACAAAACGACTAGGCATTCTGTTACACATCTTAATTAAATGATAATCGTCCTATGAAATTGACTAGCAGGTTAATTCAAAAGGGTTGGTTTAATTATTTAACGGTGTCGTATTTTAATGCGAATGAAAGTTTGTATCGGATGTTTCATTTCTTGTGTCATCTCGTTGTGGTTCTCGTAGAGGCCACGAGGTCTGGCATTAGGCGTCATCGCGGGTCAATAATACAAAGGGAAATTGTATATGTAGAAGGCCTACAAAACATCAATGTACGATGTGTATAGAGTAGCACTGGTTGATCAGGATCCACGTTGATTCTTACATCCACAAAGGCACTTATTCTACATACGGCTTTTATTTTTTCTCTTTTTCTTTTTGACAGAGATAATTATCGATCCAGCAAACCAAAGACCACATTTGAGCACAGCCACAGTGGCTCTAATTATTGCACTGTCAGCGCTGTTCGTTTGTCAGTTTGTTGTAATTGCTATAATTTGTTACAGGTTAGTGCGCTTTACGTATCCCATAATGAATATATACATTTACATGTATGTCGTAAGCAAACTTGGAATTAAGCGGTATCAAGATTCCTTAAATGTTACTAAACTCATTCTAAGCAATCTTGAAATTGCAAAAAAAAAAAAAAAATAGCATAGAGTTTCGTATAAGCCATCTTAAAACTGTTTAAAACCCAAATTTGCTCACAACATAATATATAATGGAATAAGGTCTATTCTTTTTTTTTCTCCTTTACTTTTATATTTTGTAAGAAATGATAATAAATATTTTTTTTACCGTATAGGAAAAGATAAGCCTAGATCTACTTATTATTTCCCTCTTTCCCTGATTTTAATCTTTTTAAATTAGTCATATATTGACAGTTATTGAAAACTGTCTAAATGTATCACGTGATTCCCCGTCGTGGATAGGTGCATCTCATCGGATTTTTTTCTTTTTTTAATACAGAAGACGAAATAAATCGCGACAAGTACCAATTTCATCTCAACTACCACCGCCACGTCACGAGGCCGATTCTCGTGACGAGTCACGTGATTTACTAAACAGATATGCTGGTTTGCCGTCCAGGATTGAGCAAACAGAAGAGACCAATTTGTATACAAGACGAGATACCAGTGTCTCTGTAGACAGCAACTATGATAAAATACCATTCGATATTGGTGGAAAAGGAGATTTCAACTCAAAGCAACGAAAAGCAAGTAACGCGATTTCGGAATTAGGCTCTATAGATGAACTCGGCTATATGGAATTGACAGAAGTTGTTGACTATCATGTCACAAAAACGGTCCACTATGTCAACACATCTGCTAGACAAGATTATGGTAGAAATGAACAGGAGCATTCTGGGAAATATGATTCTTGGAATCACATGAAACGTGGTTCAAATGATAAAGGAAAGCTGGATACTGGTTATATTGATATGGGGAAAGGAAAGAGACCGCAGTATGAAAATTTACCAGGAGGCAAACACAGAAAAATGGCGCCTGATCACAAAGGAAGGTCGCCAGAAGCTTCCAAGAATCGTCCAAAGTTTACTAAATACAAGCAGAATAGTCACCAAGATGATTATCTAGATATGGAGAGTTTTGAACGAGGCGTGGATTCGGATAATTTTATTACAACTTCTGAAGAAGATACAAACGAGCAATTGTTGCCAGTTGAAGATACCGGTATGTCGGATGGATATGCAGTAGCGGTGCCGCATAAACGACCATTCAGGATTCAGAACCAAGATGTTATAAAGAAAGCACAAGGACATCCCGACATAGCTATGGGTAAGTCTGGGATTTTTCATTGTACGCAAATGGCAAAACCATGAGCCAGAATCTGTCCCTTATAGCATTTTTGATAATTAAGTTTCAAGGTAAGACTGCGGTTAAATGTAGTCCAAAATGGATCCAATCTACTGACTAACAATTGCTACTGGTCATAAACAAGCTATAGGAGAACAGCATGCATCCTGATCAGACTATGCGAATGCACAGGCTGATCTGGATTCAGGTTGTTCTCAAATGCCATAAAGGACGTTTTTCCATATCCTGGCTCATATAGAAATACCACGTTGCTTAATCGATTCGAAAACAGCAAACATTTAGACAATCCCAATTTGTTCAGTTCCAAAGCTATAGACGGTAAAGTGGATGTTGAAAAAGATAGGATTTATGTACAACCAATCACTTTTATAATTGGTGTAAAAAAAGATAATGTGTGCTTAGACAAGCCTACACAGTGTCAAAAACCGGATATCATCTAGGCAATGGAAAATACATTTCATAGAAACATTTACAAGTTGCATGCTTGAAATCGTCGATGTAATTGCAAAACCTCGTAACTACAGCTTTAATCAAGCTGTAGTTACGAGGTTTTGCAATAACACCGACGAAATGCTTCCAGGTGAAAACATATCCAACCACGCTGACGTTGACGATGAAGAAGACCCGTATCTTGATATGGAGAGTGTCCACGGGTACCCTATAACACTAGAACATGGCGGTCATAACGAACATGCTTCTACAAATAGAAAATGGCACCAAAACACGAAACCTCGGCTTACATCAAACAATGTAAACAAAGGAGAAGACCAAATAGACGACGACGAAGAGGACCCATACATGCGCATGGAACAAGCTTCTGGTGCTCTATGCGAGCGTGTGGATGTTGACCGCAATGATAAAGACGACACAGGTTCTCTTCAAGGTAAGGCACTAACATCTTGGATACCATATACGATATTTTGATAATGGTATACTCTGAGGAACATTTCTGTCATCTTTGGTGCTTGTATCACAAGACGAGGTATTTTAGATAAGCTCCCCCACTAGAGTAAGGCACCGATATTTTGGATACCATATGTTTTGGCAATAGTAGGGATACTCTGATGGACATATCGTCGCTTTTCTGCAAAAACCTCGTATCTGCAGCTTAAAACAAGCTGCAGATACAAGGTTTTGCAGAAAAGCGACGATATTATGTGCCATAGTAGGTGCTTGTCTCACAGAGCGAAGTATTTTTTGGATAAGCCCCCCACTAGCAGGAGGCAATATGTATGAAATACCTACACAAAATTCCAAAGTCCACAGTAAAATGAATACCAGGATAAAGTTTTTGTTTACGCGTATGACGCCTCAAACGACGCAGATGACACATTATCTATTTGGTTGTCCGAGTCAATCTTCATTTTTTTTTAAATATGTTTTCAGAAAATCCCAGAAAGCCTACAGATATTACAGGAGTAAACCAATATTCAGAAACAGAGCGATACACCGCTGATGAGGGAGCAGTGGTGTTGAGGAAAAAGAAAGATAGTCTGAAACGGGAACCAGCAATTGATGATGACATATACTGGATACCTATAAATGAAACCGGGAACCAAATTGATGAAGACGAAGAAGACCCCTACGTGAATGCGGATGAGATCCAGTCTAAAACTGTGTAACCATGGTAGCCAATTCGACAAAACCTTGGACTTCGTGTAAAGAATTGGACGTTAATATGATTTCTGAAAACCAAGGCACAGAAATCTGAGAGAAATGGATTTCTTTTTAAGGCACAGAAATCTAAGAAAATAGATTTCTTTTGAGAACGTCAAAATCGTGGGAGGGGGGAAGAGTTAAAAAACAAATTGTTTCCTGACAATCATTTCCATAAGCCTTTCCTAAACAAAACTTGGTTTTTCACTTCTCCAATGAAAATGCAAGTGAAAACATTTGTTGCAAAAGAAGGTGTTGATAAACACCGTTTTCCCCTTTTGCTGAATTAATTCTGTACTATATTGAAAACAAAATCCTTTCTTAACCAGCAGCTACTTTGTCGTCTGCAGCATATCTTAAATTGGAACATTTTAAAAAATATGTCGCTAAGGAAAGGGTTGGCCGAATAATTATTACACAAGTTCAAGTTAAAACAATTGCATATGACAACTAGACAGCCCTGGCGGTCTGGAAGCGCTCCACAGACCTGAATTGTTTGTCGTGTTGATTGCAATTTCAAAAGTTCAGGCTGCGCAAACAAGCAAATGCATGACTGTTTTAACAACAATGACTTAATGGAGTCTCGATTTAAAGGGACCCATGCTAGATAACTAAAGCGAGGGTGAAAACAACGACATAATTGACAATTTTGTCAAATTCAAGATCTCAACTTCACCAACATGTTATTGAAGTTTTGACATGATTGATAATCATTTGTGGATGTAAAGAGGGTGAAAATAATGTCGGTAACTGCTTTTTTGTAAAATTCAAGGGCTCATAACTCTGGATTTGAAATTCAGATCAAACTGAAAAATTGCAAGCACGTATGTAAGATCTTATTGTCAATAAGATTCTGTTGAAGTTTCGTATTAATTGGTTCATATTTATGGCTGTTAGAGAAAATGGCAATTTTGTAAATTTCAAGGCCATATTACCCAGAATGTAAAATTCAGATCAAGCTGAAAATTACACTCTGACATAATCTTATAGTCACCAACATTCTATCCAAGTTTTGTCTTGATTGGTCATTATTTGTAGTTGCTTGAATGAAAACAGAGTCAGAATAAAGCCGAAGATGGCAAGTTTGTCAATTTCATAGGCACATTACTCATGATATAAAAGTCAGAACAAGCTGAAAATTATACCCAGGCAAGATCTTATAGTCGCCATCGTTTTCTATGAGTTTTTATTGCTTGGGTGAAAACAAAGTGAAAACGGCCATTTTTAAGTTCAAGGGCAGATAACTCCCGACTTTACAGTTCAATCACGCTTGTAGGAATCTGAGAGAGGGTCACCCAAGGATTTCCTGTGAAGTTTGATTGAAATCCATCCAGATCTTTTTGAGAAGAAGATATTTAAAGAAAAAGTTTACAGAGGGACTGACGCTCGCACGACGGACACACCACCATGACAATAGCCCGCAGTCCTGACAGCCAGTGGAGCTAAAACTATGTTACAATCCTAACCCTAAAATTGATATGTAACAATCTTTAAGCGCTGGAGACCGACTGCCAAAATATAGACTGTTCTAAATTCAAAAATGTTGCGGGCAACAATTTCAAGTAAACAAAAAGTTTACCCTTTTTGATATATCAGGGTAGAAAACGTAGGAAATGATAAAATTGCTTGCAAGTTGCAAAAAAACTATTTCTTCGTTTTCCACAATGTTTTTTTTTTTCAAATCCGTTATCTTGTAAGGCACCAATAGGTGTCATTGTGTGGGAATGGGCTGACAAAACTAGAATATCACTGAAAGTGATCATACCCCCCAAAAGCGCAGTTTTTGTGCATTTTGAGAAGTTTATTTCATTTGAACTGCGAGCTGCATGATTAATTGGGAAATAGAGCTAACAAAAATCCACAGACCAAACAACACATGTAAATGTTGCAAAAAATACAAATTTTCAACAAAAGGACATAACTCATTTAACAATCCCCAAGCTTGCCCTGCCATGCCCATATTTTTCAATAAACCAAAAATTCACAACCATGTATTGAAGACAGTCAATCAAGAAACATTCCTGTAAGATTTGGTTCAAATTGCTTTTATACAGAATTTTCTCATGATTTCGTTAAGTCTGATAAGCTCTGCCCTGCCATTACCACATTTTTTGCAAATCAAAATTCACTAACACATTTTGAAAAGAGTCACCCAAGGAACATTCCTGCCAAGTTCGGTAAGAATTGGCTCAGTGGTTAAGGAGGAGAAGATTTTTGAAGAATTATCTGAAGATTTCTCGAAGTCGGCTAAGCCCCGTCCTGCCACGCCCACATTTTTTGGCGAATCAAAAATTCATGAACATACATTGAATACAATCACTCAAGGGACATTAGTGCCAAGTTTAGTTCAAAATGGTCAAATAATTGATTTTTAAAGATTTTTCACATGATTTCTCTAAGTCCGAAAAGCCTCGCCCTGCCACGCCCACAATTTTTGACAAATCAAAAATTCACGAACAAGTTTTGAAAAGAGTCACCCAAGGAACATTCCTGCCAAGTTTGGTAAGAATTGGCCCAGTGGTTAAGGAGAAGTTTTTTGAAGAATTATCTAACGATTTTCTCGAAGTTGGCTAAGCCCCGCCCTGCCACGCCCACATTTTTTGACGAATCAAAAATTCGTGAACATACATTGAATACAATCACTCAAGGGACATAAGTGCCAAGTTTGGTTCAAATTGGCCAGATAATTGATTTTTTAAGATTTTTCACATGATTTCTCTAAGTCCGAAAAGCCCCGCCCTGCCACGCCCACAATTTTTGATGAATCAAAAATTCACGAACAAGTTTTGAAAAGAGTTACCCAAGGAACATTCCTGCCAAGTTTGGTAAGAATTGGCCCAGTGGTTAAGGAGGAGAAGATTTTTGAAGAATTATCTAATGATTTTCTCGAAGTTGGATAAGCCCCGCCCTGCCACGCCCACATTTTTTGACGAATGAAAAAATCATGAACATATATTGAATACAATCACTCAAGGGTCATTCCTGCCCAGTTTGGTTCAAATTGTCCAGATAATTGATTTTTAAAGATTTTTCACATGACTTCTCTAAGTCCGATAAGCCCCGCCCTGCCACGCCCACAATTTTTGACGAATCAAAAATTCACGAACAAGTTTTGAAAAGAGTCACCCAAGGAACATTCCTGCCAAGTTTGGTAAGAATTGGCCCAGTGGTTAAGGAGGAGAAGTTTTTTGAAGAATTATCTAATTATTTTCTCGAAGTTGGATAAGCCCCGCCCTGCCACACCCACATTTTTTGACGAATGAAACAAGAGGCCCAAGAGGGCCTGGATCGCTCCACTGGCTAAAGTGGAAGAATTATCCAAAGATTTCTTGTAAGCCTTACACAGCCAAATCTTGAAATTTGTGAATGAATTTTAAAGAGAGACTCAAAGAACATTCTTGCAAAGTCTGGTTCAAATTGGCCTAATGGTTGATTTTTTAAAGAATTTTCTTATGATTTCTCTAAGTCTGATAAGCCCCTTTCTCCCTGCCACGACCACATTTTTTGACCAATGGAAAAAATTGTGAACAAATTTTAAAAAGAATGACTCAAGGCACATTCCTGCAAAGTTTGGTTCAATTGGGCACACGGGTTGATTTTTAAAGAATTTTCTTATGATTTCTCTAAGTCTGATAAGCCCCTTTCTCCCTGCCACAACCACATTTTTTGACCAATGGAAAAAATTGTGAACAAATTTTAAAAAGAATGACTCAAGGCACATTCCTGCAAAGTTTGGTTCAATTGGGCACACGGGTTGATTTTTAAAGAATTTTCTTATGATTTCTTTAAGTACGATTACCCCTTCCTCCCTGCCACGCCCACTTTTTTTGACAAACGTAAAAATTTGTGAACAAATTTTGAACAGAATGACTCAAGGCACATTCCTGACAGGTTTGGTTCAAATTGGCCCAATGGTTGATTTTTAAAGAATTTTCTTATGATTTCTCTAAGTCTGATAAGCCCCTTTCTCCATGCCACGGCCACATTTTTTGACAAATGTAAAAATTTGTGAACAAATTTTGAACAGAATGACTCAAGGCACATTCCTGTCAGGTTTGGTTAAAATTGGCCCAATGGTTGATTTTTAAAGAATTTTCTTCTGATTTCTCTAAGTCTGATAAGCCCCTTTCTCCATGCCACGGCCACATTTTTTGACAAATGTAAAAATTTGTGAACAAATTTTGAAAAGAATGACTCAAGGCACATTCCTGCCAGGTTTGGTTAAAATTGGCCCAATGGTTGATTTTTAAAGAATTTTCTTCTGATTTCTCTAAGTCAGATAAGCCCCGCCCTGCCACGCCCACATTTTTTGACGAATCAAAAATTCGCGAACAAGTTTTGAAAAGGGTCACCCAAGGAACATTCCTGCCAAGTTTGGTCAAAATTGGCCCACTGGTATAAGAGGAGAAGATGTTTAAAGAACAAGTTAACGGACGCACGGACGGACGGACGCACGGACGCACGACGGACACAACGCCATGACAATAGCTCGCTGGCCTTCGGCCAGTGGAGCTAAAAATCATGAACATACATTGAATACAATCACTCAAGGGTCATTGCTGCCAAGTTTGGTTCAAATTGTCCAGATAATTGATTTTTAAAGATTTTTCACATGATTTCTCTAAGTCCGATAAGCCCCGCCCTGCCACGCCCACAATTTTTGATGAATCAAAAATTCACGAACAAGTTTTGAAAAGGGTCACTAAAGGAACATTCCTGCCAAGTTTGGTAGGAATTGGCCCAGTGGTTTGGGAGGAGAAGATTTTTGAAGAATTATCTAACGATTTCTTGAAGTCGGATAAGCCCCGCCCTGCCACGCCCACATTTTTTGACGAATAAAAAAATCATGAGCATACATTGAATACAATCACTCAAGAGTCATTCCTGCCAAGTCTGGTTCAAATTGGCCTGATAATTGATTTTTAAAGATTTTTCACATGATTTCTCTAAGTCCGATAAGCCCCGCCCTGACACGCCCACAATTTTTGACGAATCAAAATTTCACGAACAAGTTTTGAAAAGGGTCACCCAAGGAACATTCCTGCCAAGTTTGGTAAGAATCGGCTGAGTGGTTGAGGAGGAGAAGATTTTTAAAGAAAAAACCAATAGACGGACCAACAGATAGACCAACAGACAGACAGACCAACAGACTGACAACCTGACTCCTATATACCCCCCAAATTGAATTTGGGGGGTATAATAATTGTTGCACGAATACAAGTTAAAAGCAATTTGCAGGTGGCTAAAATTGATTCAATTTTACATGTAACTATGTTTCAGCGGTGGCGACTTCAGCATGTATAAAATTCCCATCTCAGAGCGACGACATAGCATATTGTTGGGGGGGTGGGGAGGGGGGGATCAGAACCTTGAAACTACAGCTTCATAAAATTGTATTTGCATGTTTTTTGAAATCCCACCGACAATTTGCGGAGTTTGTGAAAAAAATCTAAATTTACATTTCTCCTTTTCCTTTCAATGCAATTTCAATTCTGTTTCTATTGGGCATACGAAACCTGCCATTGATTAGGAAAAAACTGAATCTACTTTGCTTTAGAGAACATAAACAAGAGGGCCATGATGTCCCTGTATCGCTCCACTGGCTTTTAGACTTTTAGACTACGAAATTCTTCAAGGAATACAATAGAGGTCTATCAAAAGAAGATTCATGCTATACCACAGTGAATACTAATAAGTGGTTATGGATGAGAATTGTTTTTAAAATTTTCTTAAAATTATGCTATGTTTCATATAGCGAAAAATAAACCTAGCGCACAGCGGCCATGTTTTTATCCGATCGATTTTTTTTCGAAGAATCTAATGAAGATCTGTACATTGAACATTCACATTAAATTACAATGAAATCCAATAAGGCATTTTAAAGAAGAAAATTTTTCAAGATTTTTGGAAAATTTAACTTAATTAATTCATTTAAAATTTCAGTTCTACACAGATTTTGTTTTTTAATGAACATGGAAGAAACTCATGCAAGGAAGATTCCAGTTAAGTTTGGTTGAAATTGTTCCAATAGTTTTGGAGAAGATTTTTTAAAAATTTTGCGATGTTAGTTCTACATGAAATTTATTTTTTGAGGGAATTTAGAAGAGATTCGTGCAAGGAAGATTCCTGTGAAGTTTGGTTGAAATTGGTTCAGTAGTTTTGGAAAAGAAGATTTTTCAAAATTTCAATTTAATTAAATTAATTAAAATTTAAGTTCTGCATGGAGTTTATTTATTTATTTATTTTTTTAAGGAGTTTTGAAGATTCCTGTAAAGTTTGGCTGAAATTGCTCCAGTAGTTTTGGAGAAGAAGATGTTTGAAAATTGTTTATGCACAAACGGACGCACGCACAGACACACAACGGACACAGGGCCATGACATAAGCCCGCTGGCCTTTGGCCAGTGGAGCTTAAAACTTACACATTAACACATAATCATTGAGTTCCTTTAATTTCATTTAATGAAAAAAACACAAAGCAATGTTTACATTTAAAGATTCTTTTACAACAAAATACTGGCAATATAAAACATGACTAATATAAGCAAAGATTCAACCCTTTCCCAAACAAGGCCAGTCCTGGTTTTGACATCCAAAATAGAAAAGCAATGGGAGACCATTGAGACAAAAGAAGAAACCAGCAGTTTCTCCTTTTACCTCAATATTTTCTGCTATATTGTTCAAAACTTTCACCTTTAATAACATTGTTTTGTCCTCTGCATCAGCTTTCAAAATTCGGCTCGCCTAAAATTTTGTCATTTGGGAAAGGGTTAATGAAAAAAACATCCTCAACTCGTAAACACCCAAAGTCTAGTTTTGGTATCTCATATTATTAAGGAACCATTAGAAAACATTGGCTGAAAAGAAGAAAATGCTGGAGGCATGTATATTCTTTCTTTCCAAAATGTCATATAAAGTGTGTTCAAATTTTGTTTAACATATTTGTTGTCATGGACAGGGTTTAATTAGAGAGAACTTCAGATGTGTTTGTAATTTAAAATGTATGGAATACTTGTATTCATTCATAAATTGTATAAGCATAAAAATCTTAAATAATATTTATAAACATGTCAATGTGTTATACAAAAAAAACATACATGTATAAATGACCCATCATGCCAAAGATAAATGTTGAAACACTATGAATAATCATGTGATTAAAAAATTCAGAAAATCTAAAATAATTGAATTAATAATTTATCAATTTGAAGCAGGGAAGGTGAAAAAATGCCAAGAATAAGCTGGAGATGGTGGATTTTTCAAAAATCTACTGATAAAAAAGTTATTGAAGATCAACCATTTTGGTTGATCTTCAATTACATTTTTACCAGCTGATTTTTCAAAAATCCACTATGTCAATATGTGTGACTTCTGTCCACCTTCTGTGCTTCAAATCATTCAAGTTTTTACAAATTTATTCAAGATTTTCTGAAATCGTTGTATCATGTGATTATGCACTTTGTGAAAGCTAGCAAACAATCGCACAAAAGCAAGCATATAGCACATATAAACATACAATCATTTAAGTCTGTATCTAAAAAGGTCATTTTGACATTTTTGATACCAATATGAATCCTGATCAATCTGTACATACTAACAGTCTGATCTGGATCCATTTTGTTCTCTAAAATATCTAATACATCTGCCATAATAGCAAGTAAGCAGAAAGAGAGAGAGAATAATAACATATTGCTGCTTTTCAACGAAAAACCTTGTGTCTGCAGCTTGTTTTAATCTGCAGTTACAAGGTTTTCATTGAAAAGCATCTACTTGTCATAGCTTCAGAAACACTTTTGATTTCTTTTAATTGTGGCATGAAATTTGGTATGAAAGGGCTTGACAAAGTTGTTAAGTAAATAGTCACACTTTCTCTAAGCATTAATTATTTTGGTTATTGTGCATGTAACAAAATAGTAAATACTGATAAATAATGGATTTTCTTAAAATACAAAATGTTAAAAGTTTGCTTAAAAGTCAAATATTGAACTGTAGTTCAAATCACAGCTATATCAATGCCAAGTATTGAAAATTATCTAATGATTGAAAGGGGATAAACTCCGCTCTTAACTGCATTTGGTAAAATCGATGTGGCTGGAGCACCTAACCATGAATTCCTAACACTTCTCCAACCAATACTACATCATTATCCAATTCGAGTCTGCAGCTGCTCAATCATTTGAATGTTTCTCACATCCATTGTTGAGAGACAAATGACTTACATCAAATGTCAGCAAGGATATTGACTGAGCAGGGGTTCAATCCCAAAACCCCTCTAAACTAATATTCTCCATTAGACCAACACTATCGAATGAGCTATCCCAGCTCAATCTAACCCTTTCCCAAACAACAAAATTTTAGGGTGATCCATACAAAATGGATGTTACTAAAGAAAGGATTTGTGTAAAATATGGCACAGAAAATATTGAGACAAAAGGAGAAACTGCTGGTTTATCAGCAGTTTCTTCTTTTGTCTCAATGTTTTCCCAAGCCATTTCTATTAGAGACTTGAAAACCAAGTCCCATTCCCACACTTTGACATCCCACAAGATGAAAGCTTTGTAGACAATTGTAGAAAATGAAGAAATTGCTTGTGACAAGCAATATCTTCATTTCCCACAATGTTTCCTTCCTTAATTAAGAGACCAAACCATATACAATTCCAATCACTTTATAATGTCAACTGCAACATCTTTGAATTTAAATGCGTCTAAAACTTTGCTGTCTGATGAAAGGCTAATAAATTTAAACACTAGAATTACTCTGCCTTTTGAAGGTGTTCAACTGATAAAAACATACAATCATAGTGCGCAAAATTGCATATCCAAGAATATGTCTTATGAGAACGATAGTTTTCAAGTTTCAATAAAAATTAGCCTGGAAATGGAAAAGATGTCCTTACGACAATTGATTCGGTCGGCACAATCCCTTCAGCCGATCAAAAACATGGTCAGTCATAAAAAGCGCACCTGCACTCATTTGGTGGAGGTGAAAGCTTCGGTCTTTTTTGTTACAGCATAACCAACTTTTCGCATTAATATCTCTACGACTACCCATGATTTCTAAAAATGTGTTGGTAGTTAGAAAGTTTTCATCACATTCTTTAAGGAAAGAGTTTTGTTTATGAATTTTAATGATGGATTTTTTAAATATTCTGGCTCAAAAATGGTATACTGTAACGATAAAGACCGAGGAAGTAGCCTCGATGAAAAAGTGAAAGTGTGGCTATGACATCATGCTGACTGATCTAATTGAGACCAATATATATCCAGTGCAGCCAGTCCCCTGCAAAAACATTCTAAAACATTAAATGGCACTTCTAGAACAATCTAGAACAGTTCTAGAAGTGCCATTTAATGTTCTAGTACAGTTCTAGGACTAGAAATGCGTTCTTGCACTTTTTTCGCAGGGGGTAAAACATTAAAGTCTGATCAAGAAATACACATGTATCATGATTTCTTACATTTGATATAAACTAGGCAGCATTACAGATAAGAGGGGTAAAAGACTTTTCAACTTTGTTATTCACATTCAAACCCGTATCTTGTGGGTAATTCAAATTGATGAGACAATTTCAGTGAGTACCCACAATGTAGGGTTTGATGAACATGTAAAGATATTTTGCAATTTGAAAAGTCAATACCCCCTCTTATATGGAGCTCTGACTAACTTGCAGTGTTCTCCCCAGCCCAATAAGCTGTATCGGCCCACTACAGCTTCGTGTAAATCAGTGTAATGCCACTACAGCTTCAAAACTACCCCACAGCTTAGTTTCTTCAAAAAGGTCATAAAATCAAGGGAGTTGTAGACATTTCATGTCACAAAGTGATAAATAATGCATGAATTCCTATGAAATTAAATGTAGTAATTCTGTATAAAAAAACATTATTGGAAATGAAGAAATTACTCAAATTGAACAAATTACTCAAATTGAGCAATTTCTTCTTTTCCCATTTTGTTTTTATTCACAATTATTTGCATGAACACAATGCATTTCAAGGTTTACCAATACTTATAATTTGCCACTATGGCTTCAAATTTTTCTGCAGAGAACCCGGCCTGCTAAGTATCCCAGCCTTTCACCAGGTAATGCAGGCGCTATTAGAGACCAAAATGGATCTTAATCAGACTGCATATACATACTGATCTGGATCCAGGTTGGTCTCAAATGTCATAGGGTATTTTTTTCCATTTCCACTGTTAAAAATTTTCTCCCTTAGGTCCGGATAAATCTTCACATTGATCTTACAAAACATTAAGATAATATGGCACATATAAATGATATTGTACTTGTACATTTGAGCCAGGATCTGTAAAAACGTCCAGGGTTTTCCCTGAGCATGAGAATTTGGGGGTCATTGTGACCCCCTTGCCTTCAAAGTTAGGGGTCATTTCTACTATTTAGTGGGTCAAATGCTCTAAAACTCAAGTATCATACAAAAATCTGGATTTTAAAACTTGCGTCATTAATGACCCTCAGGTAAATTTTTAAGGGGTCATTTGTTGTGAAATTGCGACAATGACGCATGATTTGTGCGTCATGGAAAACCCTGAACGTCCTTTATAGCATTTGAGAAATTTGTGTTTTAAGACCAGCCTGTGTCTAAGTGGAGGCTGATAGATATCTATGCTACTCTCTTATGGTTGCTTAAAGTCATGAAGAAGCTATTGGAGAACAACATGGTTCCTGATCATACTGTGTGTATACGAAGGCTGATCTGGAACCATGTTGGGCTCAAAAGCCTTAAAAGACCTTTTTCCAGATCCTGGCTCATTTGTATATTCCATGCATTAGATCAACATGGATGTAAGTGCATGCAAATTATCCCATTCTCAAACAAGGTTGGGTTTCGACGTCCCTAAAATAAAACTTAAGGCTTAGAAAAATATTGAAACAAAAGAAGAAAATCCTGATGACAAGCATTTGCTCCTTTTGTCTCAATATTTTCTGTGCTGTAATTATTGTATTACACATACACTTCTCTTATCTCTGTCCTCATCAATTTTGTCAAGCAGCTTCCATTAAATTAAACCGCAATGAAAAATTTGCTTTTTCATTTTGCTGTTTGGTAAAGGGGTTTATTAACGCATATCCACATAATGACACTTTATGTTACCTCAAAAGTTAAGTGCTTTAGCAAACATTGAGGAATATGATTCCCACAATGTTTTCCACTCTGAAACACCAAAATATGTGAAATTCTATCCACTTGATAATAACACCTGCAATAGCTTTCAAGCTTTCAAATTTGAAAAGTCCTTGCCGTTTCGAAATAAGTTAACTCTTTCCAAGAAAAGACGGGGTTTTAGTCGTCCGTGTTAGAAAAAGTCTTGGGAAACCATTGAGGCAAAAGAAAAAAAATGATAATCAGCATTTTCTGCTTTTGCCTCAATATTTTCTAGGCTAAAATATGCTCATTTTTTCTTTTTGATTTATAATTTATTTTGTCATCTGCAACACCTTTCAAATTGGACTACCCTTAAATATTATGGTTTGGGAAAGGGTTAAACTAAATATAATCTTCGTCTTCCCCTGATTCTCGTTCATCAATATCGGTGGAATCGTTAAATTTATCATCGTCATTCAGATCGTAATTTTCTAACTCTGTTTCATCGCCAATGTCCTTTTTCATGCGCATCACTCTTTGTAGAAATAGATCTTTTGCATATTGGTATAACTCAATATCTAACCTGTTTTGCTCTAAAATCAATGTTTTCTGTTCTTCTGATATTTTTGTTTTATCACTATGTGTCAGTGTTAATTGACTGAAAGGTGTATTGAATTTCATATTAAACACATATTCAAACAGTCTCTGAGAGTATTTCTGGAATTCTGTAAGACCAAAATAGTCCATGTTTAACAAGTTGTCTTTGGCACTTTGAAGCATAATTTGATTTCTAAAATCTGGATTCCACCCTGTGCTGTTATAACAGTTTATTTTTGTGAGATTGGCCAGCATTCTGGTCTGCCTGTTTCTGGCCAAGTTTGAATCACAGTCTAGGAATTCAGCCAACGAAACCTCGCTCCATGTTCCGTTCATATCGTAACACGGTGGAAGTTCCTCGACCGAGGGTGGTCTTCCATCACAGATCAATCTTGCAGTTTTCCATGTTGCACCTCGCTGCACATGCTTCCATTCACTCAGGAATCTTTTGACAGGATCGCGTAAAAATGTGATATAATGGTACCTAAAATGAAAATTTTGACATACATTAATTTTATTAATATATATATGATTTCCGGGCAGAATGAATGCAAAGAAGTCATCAACAGTCAGTAAAACAAAACATTTTTTTTTTTTTTGAGAAAGAAAAAAAATGGTTACCAGGTCAAAAATAATGATAAAATTTCCAGGTTTTTTTTTTTCCTTTACTCTCAATGTTTTCTATTTCACAAAAATATTATAACAAACTTATTTTTGCATTTTGTAAAGTACTATAAGAAAATACTACCTCTGGTCATAGATATGTAAATTACTAAATTAATAGCAAAATAGATAGAGCAATGCGTCATTTGTTTGATTGGAGTTTAACGCTTCTTTCACTTGATATTGTCATATCAAGGGGGCTGTGACAACTAACCAGATAATCCAGTCATTTGTAACACATTAGCAGTCCTAAACTACAAGTTCAGGACAACTGTGGTGGATTCAGGATTTCTGAGGATTTTTTTAGTTCTTGCAACATGTCAGAGTTTACCATGACACACAAATCATGCGTCAATGTTGCAATTTCAAAACAAATGACCCCTTAGAAATTTACTTGAGGGTCATTAATGACTCAAGTTTTTAGTTTTAAAATCCGGATTTTCATATGATATTTGAGTCCTAAGGCATTTACAAAATTTGACCCACAAAATTTGAGAAATGACCCCAAGCTTCGGAGGCAAGAGAGTCACAACAAATTCTTATGCCCTGGGAAAACCCTGAAAGATGTTTTCCGAGGCTGGGGACTGAACCGGAACCTCATAAATGAGAGCCGGATGTGCTACCCAGTACCCACTGCACTATGGCCCTGGGCCGGACCAAAAAATGAAACTATTCGAAACTTTTTTCTTTAGCCTGGGAAAGTGTTTAAAACTAAATTACCTTCTGTTTCTAAGCTTTTTCTCTTTCTTGTTCATTGCATGTTCTACACAAGACGTCAACTCCGTCCAATCTGCATGCAGCCCACACGCCCATCCTGTTGAATATCGACTGAACAGCCAAATGGTCTTTTTGCTAGTATAACAGTCACAGCGTTTTCGTCCTCTAACACACTTACACGGAGATTCTAATTCTAAATTTTTCACCAAATGTCGACCGAATGAAGTGCCACCAGTTTTCTGTATATGGAGAAAAACCATGACATCCTCTTTAGTGAAGGCCAAATTGTAGGTGCGATTCAAATCATTCCCAGAAAACGAATTTGCTGGTAGCATACCCTTTCTATACGCATCAAAGTCAGATTTTGGTATCACTGATTCTTGCTGTGGGATGACTGAGTCCGTCATGCAGAAATCTAACCCACAGTTGTAGGTGATGAAAACAAAGACGGTTCCAACACCGACCAAACCGGCCAGAAATAACTTCCTACTTCCCATCTTCGGCGTGATAGAATGGAGAAACCAACAGACCTGTTCATATCACATTAGTTTTTACTCAGATCGTGTTAAGGCAGCCTACATTTGTTCTAAATTTTACATTTTTAACCCTTTTTTAGGAAAATAGTTTTTGTGGTCGGCCATTTTGGATCTGGAATAAAACGTATGGAACGCACTACTGTCGTCTTGTTAGACAGACAGGTCTTACTTGGCAAAATACACATTATACTTTGCCGACATCTCCATCTTTTTCACAATGTTTTACACGAGGATCAATTTATCGTGATTGACTTTTTTTAATTTTAGCTATTCAAATAAATTTATAACTGCCCAAATGGATGACACAGCAGACGATGCGATAAAGGGAAATAACCAAGTAAGCCTCGGTAGCGCAGTGGATAGCGCACTGAACTTGAAGCCCGGAGGTTCCAGGTTCAAACCCCACCGGGGTGAGGTGTGTCTTTGGGCAAGACACTTAATTGTCACCGCCTCAGTCTACCCAGCTGTGAATGGGTAGCAGTGAGGTAATTTCGAGTTTCTCACTGCCTCTCTTCTCGTAGATGGTTTAATGGGTGGCTGTGATGTAATTTCGAGTTTGTCACAGCCTCTCAAAGGAGTTGTTGTGATTGCATCTGTAAATATGGTGGTGGGATGGTGCAATCACAAGAACTGGTGTAGGGTTTGATAAGTAACGCCGTTAGGCGGTTCTCCGCAAAGTCATCGGAGGAATTTATAGAAATAGATAGATAGATAGATAGATAGCAAATTATCGTTTTAGCGGTTAATTCCCTTTGATCAATTAGAACTAAGCGAAAAATGAAAGCTGTGGTAGTTCCTATCCACGAATTTAACATATTCCCACATAATGACAGACTTTGACATGAAAAAGTATTGGAAAAACATTGCCTAAAATGAGAGATTACTATTAGCAAGCTATTTCTTCACTTCACATAATGCTTTCTTCCCAACACTCACTTTCAAGAAATATTGTCGCCTGCAATATAGATCTGGGAATAGAGGTTTGTCAAAGAGTTATTCCCCTTGTGAAACTCTTCACAAAGAAAATTAAAAATAGGTGGTTGGTTTCTGGCAACGTATTTTAAATGGAAATAAAGATAAAATAGCATAAAAATTATACATGATTTTACTTGAAATGCACAGGGGTGATTATTTTCATTCTAAATGGCTGTTGAGTATTAAGGAATCTCCCACATCAAGTGGAAATTTAAATTTTTGGGAATCTCAGGATAATATACCTCAGGGTCTTGGTAAAATTGTTAAACAAAGGTTAATTGACAAGTACAGCCATGAGTGGTCTGAACAGACTCTCCTTTCATCTAAATGTTTGAACTATAGAATGTTTAAAACCGAACTTGTCCTTGAACAATACTTCAAATAAAAACTCCTGCCAAACGACTTGGTTACTGCATTATGTCATTTCAGATGTTTAAATCACAAGTTACCAATTGAAGCTGGTAGATTCTGGGGGACTGACAGGGATGACAGAATTTGTCAATACACGGATTAACAGTTTTAAACCGGAAACCAGAAATGACGCATGCGCAGAAAAATCGCGAGTAAGAAATCTACTCGCGTATATAATTACAATAGCGAGAGAACCATCAGTGACAAAATTAAACATTTTCTCTGTTTAAATGGCATAATAATTTTACTTAAACATTTTTTGTTATTGTATGATGATCGGAAATACTGATTTGGTGCATGAAATATTATGACACGCAAAATAATTACGAGAAAAAGAGAAATAGTTTCCAGCTAACGGGCCCTTAGAACTATCTTACATTTGCCATGAAGTGCGAGTGAACCAATCGTGATAAATAAAGCATTTTCTCTATTCATTTGGCATAATAATTTTACCAAAACAATTTTTTGTTGTTGTACGATGATCGGAAATGCTGATTTGATGCATGGAATATTATGACACGCAAAATAATTACGAGAAAGGGAGAAATTGTTTCCAGCTCACGGGCCTTTAGAACTAGATCTCCGATCTCAATACAAAAAATATACTTACTTTTCTTTCAAGCCATTGAAAAGGAAAATTAAATCCAAACGACTTTAATTTCACATTTTGTTCCATTAGAATGTAATGAAAGAGGCACCTTTCGTTAATCCAATCTCAACACAGATAGTTATGACACATGTGACCTCTTGAAAGCACCGGGCACATAATGAACTCGGTTACCGCACCCTTTCCATCTTTACCCGAAGGATATACCCCCTGTAAATCTTTGATCTGTGTCACATCGATTGGCTACAATAATTTTCAGACAAATCATAAAACATACATTAGAAAATTTCTGGGATATCCAGCAACCGTATTTACTTGTTTGAAACCTAAAAATAAATCGGCTTACATTAATATAAATTAGTAGTTAAAATATTAGACATCTAATAGCGCATCACTGGTAATCAATGATTAGATGCAGATTTTGGTTTATTTTCTTTAATGAAATGTTTTACGGGCCGAATTCAGAACTGAGTTTGAAAACAGCCCTTTTCTATCAAAAACATTTTCAAGACAGCCGTTTCTAACCTTAACATCGTCATTTCTTTTATTAAGAATATAAAAATTTGTTGCAGACATGCAATTTATTTAGACGTATGATTATTTACTACATTGAAAAAAAAAGAGAACAACAACATTTTATGTAAATTTCAAAACAATTTAAACACTTTTTATGGAACTTTGCGAAGAAAAGGAAATATTTGTCCTTTTGATGATTCGATTGGAACAGTCCCCAATCTTCTATCACGTCATAGTTAGTGACCTTCAATTAAGTTGTTTGGCAAAGGATTAACGGTTTGACGATTGACATGTTATTCCAATTAATTTGATACAATATTTTAATTCTCCCGACAAAGAGACAAGACGATTTCAAATGACAGTATACCACTATCAGAATGAGATTATGGGAAATTGCAATCACGTGTCAACACGTGATCTAATTAACACAACAAATCACAATCTGATATCATATATTTGGTAATTTTATGGCAAATTACGCACCTACTTTAAAGTGAGATAGATGTGGTGCTTTTTATTTTAGATGTTTTCGTATTTGATTGAATTATATTTGGGAAATATTCTATGCGAACAGGTAGGACAAAAATGATTGAATTAATGACCAAACGCATTAATAATTTTTGCTCTTGAACGCACTCGCATGTAAAATCATTTTTTCACGACCTACAAGATAAAGACGTTTGAAAATATTGTGGAAATGAAGAAGTTGCTTGTGATAAGCAATTTATTCATTTTCCAAAGCATTTTCTAGTTTCCCGATAGACCGATATGAGATCTCCGAGTTTATCCAGAGATTTTTCCCCAAAGCAGGTTTTTAAGTTAGAGACAACAAATGTCTTTATTTTCTATTCACATTCTCAGAATCAATCTAATGAATATCATGACTTGTGATCATTGCATGTCAAATCACGCTTTTCCACACTCCAAAACTTTGGCCATTCAAACTATGTAGCTTGCACCATTCCCTCAGTTATCCAAAGCAAATCCTGTTTAGGACATCAAAACTAGACGTTTTTTTTGGGAAAGGATTTATTTAAAGGATGCATGTATACATAACAAGAACACAATAAGAAAATAACCGATATCAAATACGGGTTTCTAACTTTCATGTAGCCCGTAAAGCTAACGTTCTGGGCGGGTGCCGTGTTAGAAAACAAATAATTATTTGGATATTTCCGATAATTACGGATTAAAACCTAAACCCGCAGTGGCCATTTCCAACTTTGTTCTTAGTTTTGATAAATCACGGCTGTATTTTCCTTTTAATCAGCCAGAATACATCGTTTGAAGCGCTATTTTACGCTACGCGTATATGACATTATAGTGGATGAAGAAATTTTACTCGTACTTTTCAGGGAGGTATTTTACGGCTTGCGCATGCGCACTTCAAAACTGTCAGTTGGTGTATTATGTTTTAACCATGAACTTGGTGATGAATATCATTACCTCTTTAATTGTACTTACTTTGATGACTATAGGCGGATTTGCCTTCCAAGAAACCTGTCACGACATCCTAATGCTATCCAGTACAATGATCTTATGAATACAAGAGATATTCAAGTTTTATTTAAACTAAGTAAATTTTGTAAAGAAATCTTAAAAACTTTTAAAGTAATATACAACTCATAATATTAACTTGACCTTTTAAACAGTGAATTTTTGTGTAAAGCTTGTACGAGTGTTTGGGCGGAGTGGGGTGATGCTGGTATTACTAGCATTGTCTCGCTCTGCTTCAATTCTCAAATGTTACTTGTTATATTCTACACAAATCTCATCCTTGCTCTTCAATGCCAATCTTGTCGTCTACATGCATCATCTTTCACTTGACAGTCTAAATTCTTGGTATTGGACTAGGGGTTATTCTATGTGAACCAGTCATATCTCATCACCTATTTTTTGATCTCATTTGGTCTTTCGAGGCTGCACTTTACTAGGATCAACAAAGTAGTACACAGCTTTCCATGACCTGGCGCACTGTCTTTATGTGTTTTCTTATTATTACTGATATACATGTACATGATGGCCGTGTGCTAGGTCACAGTGGCGGATCCAGGATTTCTGAAAGGGGGGTTCGAATTTACAATTAGGGGGGTTCGTTTTCCTATCAATATACAATTTTGACTCAATTTCTGCCTGAAAATGAAAGAATTAGGCTTCAGAGGGGGGTTCGTTTGAACCCCCCGAACCCCCTCTGGATCCGCCACTGGGTCACCAATGTCAGCAGGTTTCTCGATATAGACTCTGCAATTAATGATAACCAATATAGACCGGTCGATACAGAGATCAAGGTCTAGTGTGGCTCTCGGAGTCTAAATTGCTAATACTCATTCCATTCATTCTATTCATATCATTCCGTGATCACCTTTAGTTAAATCTAGTCGGCTCATTTTGGAGCTTTCTTTCATAGTTTTTCATGTTTTGTTTATTGTTACTGCTACTTTGTAAATTTTAGACCTATACCCCGGTTAGGGGTCCCGGTCATTGAATAAAACCCTTCAAAAACCTTCAAAACCTTCAGGCACTAATTACTTCGGGCAAATTAGCGCTCTATTTTGTTTGTAAAAGATACGGTTGAAAACAATGTTTATTTACACATTTGAGCTTGATTATACATCAAATTGTGCGCGAGCTGAATCACTTAGACCCCTAGATGTCAAAATCGGTCGAAATTTAAAATAAATGATTCATTATTTCTATCAGTTTCTTGTTTTATCTCTATTGTCATATTTTCGTAATGACCACGAAGCCCGTTCACTTGTCTGCGAATACATTTTGATGGGATCAATAGCCGGTATTTATCGACTCCTATATCTTCCGTGGTATTGTAAAACCTTGTAATTACAGCTTGAATCAAACTGCAGTTACGAGGTTTTGCAATAACACCGGTGATTGGCATATTTCTAACCATTCAGCCAACGATATTTCGTTATTGAGAAGGCAGAACATTGTAACAACGAATTATCAAAGAACATTTACGGTGTTTTTGCCATTAATGGCGATTTCTCAGAGAAATTTTATCCTTTCTCCAACGACTGAATTTAAGGCTGGCACAATGTTTAAAAGGAGTTACAAATGTACAGGCTGTAAAATATTTGATTTTTTAAAGTAAAATATGAAATGTTTGAGCGCAGAAAATATTGCCCAATGGGAAACTTCTGATGATCAGCATTAATGCATTATTTTCTTTTGCTTCAATATTTCCCAAGGTTTTCTCGACCAGGGACGTCAAAACTCGGTGTCGTGTTCAACTGTTTTCGAACAGAACAGTCTCAATATTTGCTGTCTTGGAAATAGTGAAACAAGTTTTAAAAAAAATGAATAAATTACACTACAGGGTGTGGGGGCATTTGACCCCCCCCCCCCGAAACGACTCTGGATCCGCCACTATGAACTAACCCCACTTGGTATTATGCATAATATTTGCTAAGCCTAGTTGTGATTGTACGCCTGTCCCTGACTTGTGAAAACATTCTGACGAAAGAATAAAACGATGATGGTAAGCATTTCCCCTTTGCCTCAGCGTTATAAACGATGGTTTGATCGATGACCGACCGGCCCCTGTTCTAACGAGCCTTCTTTTTTTTTCTCAAGATTTAATATTCGCATTGGCACGTTTCTTTGGAACATATCGGTGAGGAAAGGGTTCTGGAATGACAGGGTTTTTTGTTGCTGTTGAAAAGCCGATAACGTTGATTGTGATAATTTACTGATAAGGCGATATTAAAGTAATGTACCGACGAGACTGTCAAACGCGTGATATACCGGTAGGCCTATCTGCAAAACCCTTTGCATAGACAATACTGATCCCATCAATATTGACAATCGAAATGTACTTTAACCTTTAATCAAGCTGTAAAAATGATAATTTTGGACACCAATCAGACATGTGACAAATCAGACGAAATTGTCATTGAACGAAATTTGAAGGAAAAAAACCGAAAATTAATAGCAATACGTTAATGAGACAGGTCATCGGTATCATTATTTCAAAACCAAATATTGATCAATAATGCTAAACATCCCAGTCGGAGCGCAATTTAAACATTAATTTTACTGATCAGGTTCCTTGTTTTTCGAATAAGAAGGGAAACGAACGTATTCATTTGGCATTTATTTTGAACATATATAACAGTATATTTCTATTTGGTACATAGTCAGGATTGTTTTTATCAGTTCTGTCTGGCTTTCCCAAAATAAAGTGGCATCCACAAACTTTCACGTTATTTGTAAGTGTTTTTAAACTCAAGTTTTGTCTACCCGACGCATATCCAACGCATTTTTAATGCCGATTTTTTTTGGAAAAGTGAAGAATCTACAATTATTTGACAGTTTATTCCGTCTACGATCACACCCATACACGCAACAATGATCGTGTCCGCTCATTTTTTCGATTTAACGAATCACAATAGCAGATTAATCCGTCACGCTTATTATCCCATTATAGAATGATTATCGACTTGCCCCCTCAAAGGAAACCGATAGCTGAATTACGGCTTGTGCGCATGCGCGTTATTTGCTTGACAATCCTCTATTTGGGCATGCTTACAAGAATTTGGGCATGCATGAAAATGTCGCCTGATTGAGTTCTCTATTTCTGCATGAAAATGAAAGGATCAAGGCACAGAGGGATTAGGGTGTTTGAATCCCTGTCCTCAAACCCCATCCCCGGATCCGCCACTAGACCGTTTTGGGTTTACCTTAAGTAGGGGAGACCGGGGCTAGTCCGCCATCGGGGCATGTTCGGCCAGTGGCTCTGTAGAGCCTCTCGACAGAGATAGATAGCTCGGAACCAGGTTGTAATGTCTCTTATGACGAAATGACGAAAGCTGTTCGCAGAATGTTTTTGGTCGCATTGAATAGAAAATCACGAAAATTAGAAAAAAAATCTTATTATTTTGACAGTCAGTAAATTTTCCACAGTTGTTTGAATTTTCATTCATAGTAGCCCCCCCCCCCCTAAGATGCGCCATGATTCAGATTTTTTGTATAGGCTACTTATGAAGACAATTAAGTCCCTTTTCATATTAAAACTTAAGTTGACGATTTCATGTCATCTAAAAGAAGATTTAACGTGATGTTTCCATTAGGTCAGGCTGGGGCTACTCCGACTATTGAAGTCGGGGCAAGTTCGGCCACGACCAATCTTGCACAGGAATAAAAAGAATGATCATGGTTAGAAATGTCATTTCCTGTCGCATCTAAATATACCAGATAGCCAGCCAGTGAGGTCGAAGTCGGAGTCAGTCCAGGGGTCGTCAATTCGAACTCCGGCTCGAACAACTTCCTGTCTTACATTTGACAAAAGTCATTTTTTCTCATCAAGAGATATGAATTACCTAAGTGAATGAGTAACTAGAGGCTCAAGGGGCGTAGCTAGCCGAAAATAATGTGTACGCAAAACGCATGCCCAATGTATCAGGGGAGGTTTGACGGCGGGCTCCATACTACTGGGGGTAGGTCTTGCGGGCATCTCCCAGATTTTTTTTTTGATTTTTTTATTTTTTATTTTTTTATTTATTTATTTATTTTTTTTGAAAATTTAATGTAGATGCTTATGAAATAGGCCTACATTCCAAATGCCCACCTGGAGCCACGAATGACCATGGTCATTCATGGCACCTGGTGGGTATTTGGCATTTATCTTAATGGCGATTCATGGGGACCCCGTTTCACGTGTTCATTTCAAGGAAAAGAAAAACAATGACCCCCCCTTTTTTTTAATTTATTTTTTTTTTTTGCGATGTGTACGCAATAGCGTTTTTTGCGTACGGGTTGCTACGCCTATGGGCTCGGTTTGGATATTGTCGTAACACTATCGAGAGAAATACATGTACACTGTACTAGGAATCAACAATTAGGCGCTCTAGTCCCTGATAAACGCCTACATGATAATATATTCATCTTTACCTATTACCAAAAGGCAAATTTTGAGACTTTTCCAAATTCAAAGATGTTGCAGACGACAATTTGAAGTGAATGACACTTTTCTTGTGGGGTGTTCTTGTGGGGTAAAACGTTGTGGGAAATGAAGAAATTGCTTTTTACAAGCAATGGATTTATTTTCAACAATGTTTTCTAAAGCCATTTTCTTGTGGGGAGTCAAAAAAGTAATTGTTTTTGAATTGGTAAATTTGAAAATGTCCACGAACGTCAGTAAGATTGATTTAGTCATCCAAAGGATTATAATAGCCATGTTCTGCTGCGTCAGCTTACAGATATGATTCAAGAAATACATAACCACATGTCGTCCCTTGAAAGCCAGAAGTGGCTATCAGCAGTTAAATTCTAACTGCTGATAGCCACTTCTGGCTGTTAAGGGATGGTGTGACCCGACACCCTAAAAGAGACCATCTCGGAAGAGTAAAAAGTATCGAGTCTTGCTGGTCTTCTTGTTAGGACTCTTTATAATTGCATCGTCGATTTTCAACAAAAAGCTAGTTTTGAGCTGTAGTCACTCCTAGACAAAAATTTTCTTATTAACGGGAGGGGACACCCCTCCCAAACCCTCCCCGTCCGCTGCCCCAATGTTCAAAACCACGCGACGCGCCTGCAGGAGACTCTTGTTGGAAGCAGCGATATATTGCTCATTGATTTTTCAAGGAAACTTTACACAAAACTATTGTTGTTGTTGTTGGTGGTGGTGGTGGTGGTGATGTAGGTGTTGAATTAAATCATTTGAGAACCAATTTTCACGAGTAAAATAGTTGCTGTGATCTTGAAAAGGCCCATTGACAGGATAAAAGTTAAAACCATTCCCACAGAATGGCAACTTTTGACGTCCCCAGAGATATACATTTTCCACCACATTTTCTACCCAAAAGGACCTGTTTACCTTACATTGTCGTCTGCGACACCTTTGATTTTGGACCAGCCTGAAAATTTGCCGTATTGTAATGGGATTAACTGGTCCAAATGAAATGTGATGCAGACTTCAAAGTGAACCAAACTTTAACCCTTTCCCATACGGACAAATTTGAAGGTGATCCACTTCAAAAACTGCCACAAATGACGACATGGAAGTTATTGAAGATAGTATTTGTGTGAAATATGGCATAGAAAATATTGAGACAAAAGGAGAAAATGCTGATTATTAGCATTTTCTTCTTTTGCCTCAATGTTTTCCCAAACTATTTCTATCAGGGACGTCAAAACCAGTTCTTGTTTGGGAAAGGGTTAAATGTATCGGCCTTCATGGGTACAAGAAACATTGTGGAAAATTAAGAACATTTTCGACATTTTCTACAATATTTGTAACGCATTTATATTGTGGGTCGCCAAAACATGGGCCATTATGTCTGAAAGGGTTAAATGCTGTAGCATTTGAGATCAGCGGTTCTTGACTTATCTTCACAGATTAGACTTGGTTAACTCTTAACCAATTACCAAACGTCAAAATTAAGACTTGTCTAAATAAAAAAGTGCTGCAGACGACAATTCCAAGTCAATGAAAGTTTATATTTTTTGTCTTTTGGGGTAAAAAACATTGTGGTAAATGAAGAAATTGCTTGTCACAAGCTATTTCTTCATTTTCCACTTTGTTTTCCAATGCCATTATTTTGTAAGGAGTCAAAAAGAGTCACTCTGTGGTAATGGGGTTAACGCCAACGATTATTACATTTCTAGTTTGATAATTGACACCCAAACTAGAAAACGTTTGTAAAGCATAAAAAACTGAATGCAGACAATTAGATTTTTATCCTTTTACCTCAATATTAAATTTTCATGGTCTATAATTTACATAAACATTTTCTTGAGTACCATTCATTTTGTCGTCGACAGCGACTTACGTATAGGAACAGACATTTTTTTATTTATTTTGCAGTTCATGAAGTGGTTATGAAGCCGACTTTAATATACGTCAAATAGGTTCGGGTACGTAGCGACGCCGATTGAAAAAAATCCGATGTTCTATGGATCTCAAAGTGGCTACATAACGGGTCCTCTACTTTAATGGTTCTTTTATACAGGACGTCAAAACTAGGGATTGTTGCGGAAGGTTTAACCCTTTCCCAAACGGCAAATTGTTAGGGTAATCCACTTCAAAAACTGCCACAATGGACAAAATGGAAGTTATTAAAGATAGAATTTGTGTACAATATTACATAGAAAATATTGAGACAAAAGGAGAAACTGCTGGTTATCAGCAATTTCTTCCTTTTTTCGATGTTTTCTATTAGGGACGTCAAAACCAGGTCTTGTTTGGGAAAGGGTTAAACTGAAGTCAATGACGAGAAATTACAGATGGATAAAAAATAAGGTTTTTGAAAAGGTTAAATAACCAAAGGTTAATTGTCTTGTTAAAAACGTGACGACCATTTTACTCTATGACAAATATTTTCTGTTTTTAACCCTTTCCCAAAATAAGACCGATTTTACGAGAAAGCTTGGCTGGAAATTAAAATGGTGAATTTCATAAAACACTTAGGCAAAATCCTGAACATCAGTATTTTCTTCTTTTGTCTGCTTATTTTCTGTATGTTGTATAAGCCTACATATCATATCTTTAATGAAAAGCAAATTTTCCCCACACAACGAAATTTCAAACTTACCAAGATCGAAAGCTTGCACACCTGCTAAATTGATTTATAATTGATAACTGCCGATATGTTTCATGCAAAGAATATGTTGAGAGAAAAGATGAAAATGCTGGACATCAACATTTTCTTCTTTTCTCTGTTTTCTCCTTTTCTTTCAACATTCTTTCGCAATGATCTTCGTTCTACGGGATGTTAAATTCGCATATTTTTGAAAAGGGCTAAATAACACGTTTTAACCCTTTCCCAGATGATTTAACCCTTTCCCAAACAAGACCTGGTTTTGACTAGCTGCGATATCGTAGCCACGAACTTGATGATGGGTATTGGTTTGTGGCTACTAGTCCACCTTCTTCTTTTTTTGGAGCAAGACAAAAACAGGAAAAACACATCTTCTTGCATACTTTTTTTAATACAAACATATCTAGTCAGACGTCCTTGCTAAAAAGGCTTTGAAAAACATTGAGGAAAAAGAAGAAAATGCTGATAATCAGCATTTTCTCCTATTGCCTCAATGTTTTCTGCGATTAATCACTCACAAATTACTTGTAGTAACATTCATTTTCTCTTCTGCAACAAATTTCAGATTGAAACACCCTAAAGAATTGCTGTTTTGGAAAGGGTTAAAACAAACACGTGACTAACATTGCGAATAGCGAGTGTAACTTTTCCCTATTAACCCTTTCCCAAACGAGCAAATTTTAGGGTGCTCAACTTTAAAAACCATAAGATTTGTGTAAAATATGGCATAGAAAATATTGAGACAAAAGGAGAAACTGCTGGTTATCAGCAGTTTCTTCTTTTGTTTCAATGTTTTCCCAAGCCTATTCCACCAGGGACGTCAAAACCAGGTCATGTTTGGGAGAGGGTTAAACATTTCCCAACAAGGTTCACATCCCTAATAGGTTAAAACATAGGACGTATTGGACATCAAATTCAATATTTAATTTCCTTTTGCATGAACATTATCTATTCTATTACATACTATTTTCTAATTTTGATTATAATTGATAATTTTCATTATTAACCCATTCCCACACAATAACTCTTTTTCACTCCCTACAAGATAAAGGCATAGGAAAACATTATTAAAACTGAAGAAATTGCTTGTGACAAGCAATATCTTCTTGTCTAACAATGTTTTCTACCCAAAGAGACCAAACATTTTTAAATTTCATTCTTTGAAATTGTAGTCTGCAACATCTTTCAATTTTGATAATTCTAAAATTTCACCATAGATGGGTTACTTGTAGTCAGCAATTATGTCCAACTTGGAACTGTCCAAAATCACACAGTGTCAGAAAGGGTTGATACATTTGAGCCGGGATCTGGAAAAACGTCCCTTATGGCATTTTTAAAAATTGAGTTTCAATATCAGTCTGTTGTCAAATGCAGTCCAACATGCATCCATGCTGCTCTTTTTAGGGTACTAAAGGTCACGAAGAACCTATTAGAGAACAACATGGATCCTGATCAGACTGTGCGTATGCACAGGCTGATCTGGATCTATGTTGGGCTCAAAAGCCTTAAGGGACGTTTTTCCAGATCCTGGCTCATTTGTATGACAATCCTGTCAATCCAAGTTGAAAACCGTTACAGACGACAAAATATACGTCCCAACTAAACTCCTATTAAAGAATGAAATAGAAAATATTGAAGAAAAAGGACAATAAGTTGTTGATTATGCATGCTCAACGAAACGTTGTGTGTAAATGAAAGTATAAAGATATTGATCAGCATTTTCTTCTTTTGTCAGAATACTTTCATCATAAGTTTCATCATCAGAACTAGATCTAGTCGTTATTTTATCTTTTTTTATTTACACTTTCAAACAACGTTTAATTGTCCCTATAAGAAAGCTACTACATACACAAAATGGTTGTTAATAAAGATAAGATTTATGTAAAGTACAGCACAAATAATATTGAAACAAAACGAGGAAATGTTGGTTATCTTCAATTTGTCTCAATGTTTCCCACAGTTTTCTCCATTGGATACGTGTACAAATCATGCGTTGTTAAAAGGTTAACCCATAACCAGACGGTAAATTTTTAAACTGGTCCAATTGAAGATGTTGCAGACAATTTCAAGAGAACAAAATTTTAAATTGTATTGTATTTTTGGGTAGAAAACATTGTGGGAAATGAAGAAATTGCTTGTCACAAGCAATTTCTTCATTTTCCACATTGTTTTCCAAAGCCATAATCTTGTGGCTAGTCAAAAAGAGTTACTGTGTGGTAATGGGTTAATGAGATAAGAAATGTTCGCTTCTGATGACTAATTTTACGAGCATCATGGCATAAAGTGGGGAAGATGGCGGAATTGTGTGGACTTAGCAGGACGGCGAAAACCATCATCGTTTTATTTGGATGCATTTTAGTGCATCTAACGTTAGGAAGTAGATATGTAATGAGTAAGTAATTACTGATTCCATTTGACATGTCACTGAAATTTATGCAAAATATGCTCATATTTTGCAAATGGTCTTACATACACCAAAAAGACTTGTATCATAGTACACATATAGAGAGAAAAAAGTACTGAACTGTTTTTTAGGAAAAGGTTTAGGTATAATGATGAAAGCTAAAGATGCGGAACAGAACAGAACAAATATTTTATTAGACGAGTACATAGTACATAGTCACATACAAATTCAATACATAATGTAATCACAAGGTCGGTCTCATTCAAACCATATCACTCTCACGCTCTCTTTCCCTCCTTTCATCCCTCTTCTTTCTCACACTCTCGCCCATACTGGTTACAGTTGGTGGCTCAGATAGAATTATTAGAAATCAAGTACATGTATTGGATGTTAATGGTTTCAAAGCGTAGCAATTTTTCAGAGGATGACATATATTCACAAATTGGTTACAAAACAACATTATACAATAATACATTTTACTACGTAGCCCTAGTGCCATGTTGTCACATGCCTATATAGAACTATATAGACATGTGGCACCATCGCACAGGCCTACGCATTTAAGTGTACTGAGTTTCAAATCGTATAGAAAATGCCATTTTGAGGTAATTGCTAAACTGTGAAATAACGGTATAGTCCGAGTTTGATAATAAGTTAATAAATTTAAACATACTTGGTTTATCCCAGTATTTTTTGTTGATAAACTTTTTACGCAAATGTGTATACTTAGAACAAACGAGTGAAAAATGATATTCGTCTTCAACATCACCATTATTACAAATTTGACAAAGTCTTTCGTTTCTCGGTGTTCTTTTTCTAGCGTATCTGCCAGACTGAATATGCAAAGACTGTGCTGAAATTCTAATTTTACAAAGATAAGATCGAAGCAATACCGGTAATTTATCCAAATATGTTTCAAACGCGAATGTGGTTTTAATATGTTTGTATAATACTAAAGGGTTACTATTTGCAATCTTTTCATGCCATTCCTGCTTAAAACAGTCTAACATACGGTCTTTTAAAAGAGGTATAATGGACGATGCTTCAAATGAATTTGGATTATTGAAAACTTCTGAAAAACCAAAGCTATCAAAAATTTTCTTGACGTCATTGACACAATTTTTCTTACCATTTGATGAATTTTGATGTAGCTCTTGGTAAACGTTCCGTAGAATGATATTTTTAGTATTCATAAGCTTAAACCAGTATTTAATCATACGTATATATCGCGAAATGTACAGAGGATATCGGCTTAATTCACCATAGACTGCCATATTGCTCGACTTACTATTTACATATAAAATTCTTTTACAAAACTTCAAGTGTATTCTCTCAATCTCTTTTGACTTGCTATACCCCCATAATTCGCTAGAGTAGTTAAGGACGGAACCTACGAAGGCGTCAAACAATTGACATATGGTACTGGTTGAAAGTTTGAGCTTTGAGCAATTGGCTAACAGAGTGTTTAAAGCTTTTAATGCTTTTGACGATATGTATTCACGATTTTGAGCGAAACTGCCGGTATAATGAAAAACTGTACCAAGATAGTTAAAATTGTCAACACATTCTATAATTTCCCCTTTATATGTCCAACATTTATCATTTTTTATTTTACCCCGTTTCCTAAATACCATTGTTTTAGTCTTATCAACGTTTACTTCGAGGCCCCAATTATCACAAAATTCACTTAATCTGTCGATATTACTTTGAAGTTCTAATGGAGATTTCCCAAAAATAACCATATCATCGGCAAATAACAAAAGGATTATTGACAATTCGTAGATATTTATGCCTTTACTTGGAGAATCTGCTAAAAATAGCTCTAAATCTTCTAAAAATAAAGACACTAAAATTGGTGACATTGTTTCTCCTTGTCTCAATCCAACAGAATATTCGAAAAAATCAGAGAGTATGTTTCCCTTTTTAACGCATGATTTTACTTTGTTATGCATGTCCTTAATTTTCCTAAGCAACTTCCCTTGAATTCCATGTTTATGTAATTTAAGCCAAAGGGCGTTTCTATTAATCGAATCAAAGCATTTTTTTAAGTCTACAAATACACAATATAGGCGTTTATTTTCACACAAGAAATTTTGTACAATACTCATGAGTATAAAAGTAGCATCTGTAGTCGAAACTCCCTTTTTGAAGCCAAATTGAGCGTCTGATATAATAGAATTTTCGTCACAAAATTTATAAATTCGATTGTTTAAAACGGTCGTAAATAGTTTTGAAAGGCAGCTTAATAAAGTAATTCCCCTATAATTGTTAACGTCATCAGTCGGGCCCTTCTTGTGGATCGGAACAATTAACCCCTCGGTCCATTTGTCTGGAAAGAAACCAGAATCAAATACTGCGTTGAAAATGTCACAAATGTGCAAGGCTAAAATATCACAACTCTCAATTAAATATTCGTTCATGATCTGATCGCTACCCATAGCCTTACCCTTCTTTAGACCATTTATCGCTGACATAATTTCTTGAACTGAAATTCTGACATTTAATTCCTCAAAACGACAGTTTTCGTCATCAAAATTGAAATTATTACAAAAATTCTCAGCCGTTTCGTTTTGAGTATTAAAAACTTCAGAACCCAGGGATTTGAAATAGTCCAAAAATTCATCAAGAGGAATGTTATCCTTTTTCTTACCCTTTTTGAAAAATTTCCAAAACTGTTTTGGTTTGCCTTTCTTAAGAGCAGCTAATTTTTCTGCTTGTTTGGTTTCAAAATTTCTTTTCTTTTGTATGCGCCATGTCCAATGAAATCTACAGTTCAGATCATCGAGATATCGGGAATGGTGGATAATTATCTTTTCTCAATAATGGCCTGCATGTTGAATTTTATCTCCGACCATTTAAATCATTTTGTCGGGGTTTTTTTTTTTCTTCTAAGCTCGTAACTACAGCTTGTGTTGAGCTGTATTTACAAGAGTTAGGGGGTGGGGAAAAGCAGCGATTTTTTACAATTTTACAATATTGAGGCAAATGGAAAATATGCTGATGACCAGGATTATTTTTTCTCATTTTGAATCAATATTTTCTGTGCTACACCAATCACATCTTCACCAACATCAATTTTGTAGCCTGTATTAGGTTTCAAATTGAAGCAGTAACAAATTTTGCGATTGGAGACAATTATAAAAAAAAATACTTCAGTTATCTCCACATTGGATAAATCAAATTAACCTTTTCCCAAATGAGACCTGGTCTTGACGGTTTGTTTTACAGAAAGAGCTTGTGGAAACAATAATGCAGCATGATAATCAACACTTTCTGCTTTTGCCACAATATGTTTGTATTTTACACAAATATTTTCATCATCGACATCACATCCCTCTATCATTTTGTTTCAGTAAATTTCAGTACATATATAACATCCTACATCAGAAAACGTGCGACCATTAAATCAGCCACCAATGTAGACTTCATCTGGCAGTTCACGGTCGGGTTTCCCGGGCGGATAGGGGGCGCGTTTCTAGGTGGGATACTTGCACGAAAGTTCGGGGCCAGGAAAGCTGTGTCGATAGGTGCAGTAATATATGTGTGAGTACTCAGTAAGCAAACAAAAATTAATTTTGTTTACTCGCCAATATTTTTTTTATTAGACTACACACACAGTCAAGTGCTATTTAAAAGATCGGTCAAAGCTAAGAAATTCTTGAAGCTTACAACTCCTTTTCTACAAACGGTATTAAAATATATAGATATCGATTTTACAAATTACAAGTTTAAATCTGTTCCAATTTGAAAGTAGCTGCAGACGACAAAAGAATGTTGATGTGTATGCCTACAAAATAGCACATCAAATATTGAGACAATGATCATTGTCCTGGTTATCAGAATTTTCTTCTTTCGTATCAGTGTTTCTCGTGCCTTTTCTATTAAAGCTTTTCTTATTTTGAGGCACTCTTACAACCCGTCGTGCGTCCTTATAAATCGTACGTTTTAAAATAAAACTCTGCAAAATCGCACGATTTATAAAGACGCACAACGGGTTGTAAGAGTGCCTCAAAATACTTTACATTCAAAGCAGGTCAAAAGTATGAATCTCTTTCGAGAAAAGTACGCATTCTTTGTGAATTTTCTAGAATTTCAGTATAATGTCACACGCACGTCTATCGTACGTGCTCAGTACTTCTGTCTTGCGTGGTCCTGGCGTCCTAAAAGACGCAGAATGGTCGCAGCAAAGAATTGTCCAGTCAATTCTTTGCTGCGTGTGGTCTGCGTCGTGGTTGCGTCAACCAAAATGGTACGTTGCACGTGCGTGCATCGCACGACTACACGTACGATTTAGACGCAGACCGCACACAGACCGCACGCAGGAGCACGTACGACCGGTTGTAAGAGAGGCTTTAGGAATATGGGTAGCATTACTTCATACGTATAAGAGATACCATCGCTTTTCAACGGAAACCTCGTAACTGCAGCTTAAAATAAGCTACAATTACGAGGTTTTCGTTTAAAAGCATCGATACGCAGTAATTTGGTTATAATCTGGATAAATTTCTGCGTCAAAGCAGTCTTTGCTACGTGGTAAGTTGACATGTGCAGAAAACGGGCCTTGTTTGGGAAAGTGTTTTCAGTGCTTTTAAACGAAAACCACGTAACTGCAGCTTGTTTTAAGCTGCAGTTACTAGGTTTTCGTTGAAAAGCGACGTTATGTTCATTATTTTACCGGTTGTTTTTCTATTCCTGCCAACCAGGAGTTCGATCCTTATCTGTGGTGTTGCCATTAAGCATTCATTGTTGGTATTTCTACTCGTATTTGTCGGTTATGGATCGTGTGGCATGATGATGTGTTATGCAGTCGCCGTTCAAACTGCCGTTCAGGTAAAGGAAGGCATTATTAAAACTTTCTCAAACAAGACCTGGTTTTGACTTCTCTAATAGAAACAAATACTTTAGAAAATATTGAAACAAAAGAATAAAATGCTGTTAACCGGACTTTACTCCTTTTGTCTCCATTTTACCAAGCTATATTTTACATCAAATATTTATTTATCAACATCCATTATGTCGTCAGCAGCATATTCAACTTAAAGCATTTCTTCTGTATGGGCAAGGATCAAACCCGACCCAAACAGCAAATAATAATGAGACTCTTCAAAATAGTTGACGACGACAAAAATTGATGTTGCTAAAGATATGGATGGTTTGTCCATAAGGACGCAAAAGATGCACCTATGGCGGAATGAGAATTATGCTGGTTATCAGCGTCTTCTTCTTTTGTCCCGATGTTTCCCCAAGCTTTCTGAGTAGAGAGGACAACCCTACGTCTTGTTTGGGAGAGGGCGTACATGTATTTTTATGTATAACAACCGTTTCTTTTTCTATTTCTACAATGCAGGAGCTCGACCTTTTTGAGTGCTCTTGCCATGAAACATTCGTTGTTCGTATTTATGCTAGTAAACGGGGGTTATGGGGAATGGGGAATGTCCATTTGTTATACACTCGCCATGCAAATCGCAGTTCAGGTAAGGGTCGATTATAAGATGCAATTATTTCTTTGAAAACATTGAGAAAAAAGAGAAATACTGGTAAAACATTCACTGTCAGTGTTTATGGTCGTGTTTTGTGTTATTTGTCGTTCTGCATAACTATTTTGTTATTTATCTTTTTCCGAAGAAGTTCTGGGTTTGAAGACCCCTATTGTACTCTTGTTCCGATACTCTTCGGGTAAAAGAAGGAAATGTTGGTTACCTCTCTTAGAGATTTCAGTGTTAATAACTTAAGGTAGTCCACCCATCGAGATTCACGCGACGTCAGAATCATTCGGGCGAAGTCGTAAACATTTAGCGGTGGAACGTTCCACAACCGAAAGTTTATGACATCGCCAGAAAAGGTTCGAAAATGTCTATGAAAATGAAACGTTCATGTGTCCAAGTTCCGGATTCAATAAGACATTTTAGAACGCAATAAATTGCGACCCAGGGACCTTAAAGGGACCTTATAGGAAGAGTGAAAAATATCGACCCTAGTCTGTCTGCGCAGTTCGCGCAGCCAGACTATGGCCGACACTTTTCACTTTTATGTAATTTTCTTAATCCAGAATGTTTTTCCTATCTTACTATATGTTCATTTTTTTTTGCATACGGGATCTGGTTGACCTGTGCTGAGTCTGACAAGTTTGCCAAAATTTAGGTTTTTGGAGTTCGGATAAGGTCCCTTTTAGCGTGACGGGACATATAATTATGTATAGCAAGATGACCTGTAATCTGTTCCTGGTTGTATTTCAGTGGCTGGAGAACAGACCCGCGTTTTCTATGTGCAACATAGCTCAAAACGATTTTCTAATTTCTAAATTACATTACAAGCCATCTGATTGGACGAGACAAATGTCTCGGCCAATCGGATGGATTGCAATGTAAATTTACAACCATCCTGGAAATAGAACGGTGGTTAATTCCATTAAATTATGTATTTAAGTGGCTGAAAGACAGACCCGCGTTTGCGACCGGTCTTGTTTTGATGGGCATCGGGGCTGGCACTCTTATATTTAACCCCCTTATAACGATGTATATCAACCCCGACAACATCCTGCCAAATCAAACCGTCGCCGGGGACAATGACAAGTAAGTCATATTGGATCGTTTTAATCGTTTCCAATAGACTTGTTTGAGGGTGGTCGAATTTAAAAGCTGCTAATAAGAAAAAAACAATGTATTGATAATGATAAGAATTGTGTAGATCTACTATATGCCACAGAAAATATTCTTTTCTCTCAATGTTGTTGATGATGATGATGTTGATGATGATGATGTTGATGTTGATGATGATGATGATGATGTTGATGATGATGATGATGATGATGATGATGATGATGATGATGATGATGATGATGATGATGATGATGATGATGATGATGATGATGATGATGATGATGATGATGATGATGATGATGATGATGATGATGATGATGATGATGATGATGATGATGATGATGATGATGATGATGATGATGATGATGATGATGATGATGATGATGATGATGATGTTGTTGTTGTTTTTCATTACAGATATTTCACTGACGATGCCCTATTAGACCGGGTACCCTGGTGTTTCGTGCTAGTCGGGGGTATATTTGTTGTTATGATGATAATCGCTATACTGTGCCTGTTTCCCGCGCCAGCCGACGACGTCGTCATAGTTAAGGTTTGTATTGCTCAACCCAAACCCACCCGCCCACCATCCATCCTTCACAGTTTACCGTTTAACCCATTACCACACAGTGACTCTTTTTGGCTCCCCAAGAGATAAAGCCTTTGGAAAAGATTGTGGAAAATAGAGAAATTGCTTGCGACAAGCAATTTCTTCATTTCCCACAATGTTTTCCATAAAAAAAGACCGAATAATTAAAAAAATCCATTCACTTGAAATTGTCGTCTGCTGCCGATCTTTCAATTTGGACCACCCTAAAATTTGGTCGTTTGGTAATGGGTTAACCCTTTCCCAAACTGCAGAAATTGAGGGTGGTGCTAATCAAAAACTGATGCAGACCTCCTCAAAATGGACATGTTTTAATGTTGTCCTTAATCGTATACTAGAAGGTACGTCAAACAAAGGCCTTGCTTGAAAAGGATTCAAGGTTTTTAATCAAAGACCATGATTACTACGTAGCCTGGATATAGGACAACATATTACATAATAACAAACATAATCATCAACAAATGTGAAACGTTTTGATGAAAGCTCTGGACAATGAAACTGATAAATACATTATAAATGTCCCCTCGAATGTGTACAAAAAGTACATATTCTTAAGCATCAGGAGAAGGTGCATATTCGTGCGATAGCGAGTTCCGTCTTATCGTCGCCTTTCAACAAAAATCTCGTAACTTGCAGCTTGTATTTAGTACCAGTTACGATGTTTTTGTTGAAAAGCAGCGTTATATCATTTCTTCGGCAGAGTACAAGTGACGAGATACACGAATGTGAACATAATGGTATGAACATGCAAGCTGTAAAGGATGCACCGACTGTTGACGAGGGAACTCCACTTCTTAATGAGAAATCTCAAGGTGATCTTGCTATCCAAAGGTAGGTATAGCCATAATTCTTAACGTATTTATTGGGTCAGTGATAATTTGATGCAATTTGGTGTGTGGTGCATCTCATTACACCTATCTGCATTATTTTGGGAAAAGGGAAACTAATTTTAGAAATGTTTTTTTCCCTATCTGTCAACGATATTTTTCCTATAAATGTTATCAAAAAATATTCAAAATAACTCTGCTGATAGCTAGCGTTTGATACAGACTTGTTTTGACTATTTAATGAACCCGATTCAAATTTAACTGGACAAAAATACCTACACATGCAGGTAGACCAATCTTGATTTTTTTTTTATCAGATTGTATGTTCGAGGACCTAGCATGGGCCCCTTTAACCCTTTCCCGAACAAGACTGGGTTTTTGACGTCCCAAATAGAAAAGGCTTTGGAAAATATTGAGACAAAAGGAGAAACTGCTGATAACCAGCAGTTTCTCCTTTTGTCTCAATATTTTCTATGCCACATTTTACACAAATTCTATCTTTAATAACTTCCATTTTGTCATTTTTGACAGTTTTTGAAGTAGATCACCCTAAGATTTTGCCGTTTAGGAAAGGGTTAAATTTTTCAGAGATGACGGCAAACCTAGACCGTTGATGAATCTTATCAAAGAAGTGTTGAGGACACGGGCATTCTACGTCATATGGGTGACAGACTTTACCATACAAATTAGTGTTATATTCGTCATCACAATGAATAAGGTGGGTGTTGTAAGGGGGAAGGTCAAAACCTCGTACATGTAGATCTAATTGAGCCTGGATCTGGAAACATGTCCATTCTAGCATTTGAGGTGGCCATATTTAAAGACCAGTCATTGCCCAAGTGGAGGCTGACAGACTTCCATGCTGCTCTTTTGTGGCTGCTACATGTCACCAAGAAGTTAGTGGAGAACAACATAGTTCCGGAACAAACTGTGTGTATACGCAGGCTGATCTGGAACCATCTTAGGTTCAAAAGCCTTAACCCTTTCCCAAAGAAGACCGGGTTTTGACGTCCCTTATAGAAAGGCTTGTGAAAATATTGAAACAAAAGAAGAAACTGCTGATAACCAGCTGTTTCTCCTTTTGTCTCAATATTTTCTATGCCATATTTTACACAAATTTTACCTTTGATAACTTCCATTTGGTCATTTGTGGCAGTTTTTGAAGTGGACCACACCTAAATTTTGCCGTTTGGGAAAGGGTTAAAGGACCTTTTCCGGATCCCTGGCTCAATTTCAGCTTGAAAAAGCTGGATTTATTAGGTTTCGATCTCCCACCGACGTTTTAACCCTTTCCCAAACGACAAACATTTAGGATGGTCCAATTTGAAAGTTGCTGCAGACGACAAAATGGACATTGAAAAAGAGAGGATTTTTGTACAATACAGCTAAGAAAATATTGAGACAAAAGGAGAAACTGCTGGTAATCAGCAGTTTCTTCTTTTGTTTCAATGTTTTCTCAAGCGTATCCTATTAGGGGCGTCAAAACCAGGTCTTGTTTGGGAAAGTGTTAAAGTAATATCGGCAATCTGCGGGCATGTACACACTTACAATAGTCCCAGCCGAAAATCACAGTGACGTAGGTTGATGTTTACTGCTGCAAAACCAATCAATTCGTCTGATTTGCACCGTTACAAATACGAACAGGTTTGATTGGTTGTCAAGTAGTAAACATTTGCCCACGTCACTGTCATTTTCGGCCGGTATAATAGATTCGCTATTAAACGAGAATTATTTCAGTTGTGTTGATAAAGCAATTCAACTGTAAAAATTCTCGTTTAATAGTGAATCTATTATACTATTGTATAATATAACTTATCGGCTATAACTGTAGACTTGTATACAAACACTTTACTTCATGTTGTTGATAAATGGCCCAACACAAACACTTCCTCTTTTGACCATAACAGAATTAGGACATTAATTCGCTCGTATAGCTCACGATAAATTAGTCAGGACAAAATTCTGAAAAAGTCGCTTAGTTTTGAAGGTATAGGCATTTCGTGAAGAAAAGGGTTTGAGATCATTTCTAGGGGTATTTGGGTATGCTGAATCCGAAAAACAATGTTGCCAAGCTGAAAAATGACTCCTTCATCATCTAATTTGCATATTTTCAAAATGGCCGCGAAAATTTAAAAAAAATGCAAAAATAATGTTGTTATTTATCATTTTTCGACATCTTTTGTTCTAAATATCGCACATTTCATGTTTAAAGAATAAACATAAATGATTTAACACGTAAATGAGAAAAAAAATGATATTCATTTTTGGCAATTACCGTATAAATGGCAATAAATCGCATTTAAACAATAATATTTATTTACATTTTATTTTCACGTATAAAATGCAGTGAAAGTATTCAAAATACTATTTTAAAAATGTTTTGCATTAAAGGTAAAGTTTCAAAGGCAAATATGATACAGAACGCAACTTTGAGCGCAAGTCCTTTTACCACGTATTTAAGCTTATAGCAAACCTCAAACATGCCAATTTTAAAACCATGTACATAATGTTTCACATAATTCTGCAATAATAATAATAATAATAATAATAATAAATCTTATCCTTTATATTGAAATCCAAAATTGTTGCCAAGAAATCTACAATTAATTCTTAGGAATATGAATCAGTGTCCAAACATTTTTGAAAACGGTTTACCGTATTCATTGTAATAAAATACAGTGTGGTGTGGAAAATTTCATTTTGTGGGAAATTCCACTTTTTGCACTTTCATATACATACACTCATGATTCCAAACTGCTTCAGAGATAGTAACTAAAATCATTTTAATTTACATTTTTGAAATCCTTAGAAATTTAAACGTGTATATTTGAAACCGAACACATATTAAACAGGTAATCAACTTAGGCATTGGACAATATTAAAAAAGTACCAATATCCTAGGTTTTCAAATTTTGTTAAATTACAAAAAGTGATTGAGTGTGGCAAACTTAATTCACTATGGCACGTTGATTTTTTCAGAGGAAAAACTAGTTGTTTACTTTGACAATATTTTAAAGAGACTACTTATTTATCTAACTACGACAAAGAAAAGACTAGAATTTGGATATAGTCACTAATATACTATATGATACAGATTTTCTAGTCAACAAATGCACAGCACATAAACGTTAATGATTGAATTGGGTTAAATTTTCAGTATGATTACAGTGTCTGATGCACATTTCCATTATGTTCCTGACATTTTTCGCACAGGTAAAGTACAAGATCCAATCAAAGTCAATAGCTGCTTATCACACGTACATGTAGATAATATGTAAGCGATTCATCGTTTAGTTACAGAATCTTTTTTGCAATACGTCAAAAATGATGTTGACACCCATGGGTTCGAACCGGTAAGCCCTGTATAGATAGTCTCTTATGTTATTTATTGAAGTATCTCAGCTATATCCGAAACTGTTAGGACTTTATCATCTATTTAATAATAATATGTAAATTATTGACAGTTTCATAGAGAACCCCTATCATAAGTTGTGCGCTGTCGAAGGATAGACATGAAACATTTGTTTAAAAAATAGTCCCCTTTTTAGCTATGCTCGTGGTAAGGGCCATATCATTTGCCATGGATTGTCATACAGATAAAATATGAATTTCTTGGTGTATACCTCCATGCTTTCAAAGTTGATACATCAAGTTTAAAATGAAGGGTCAAATATGGTTGCCATACCAGATATTTTGATAAAAATGGCTTAGACAGAGGCATTTGCGTCTTCAAGACTTAACATTTCTTCACACAGGGTAACCTCAACTGAAAGGCAAGTAAGAAGGAAATGGTTATGAATAGAGAAGTGGTTTTCCGCTTGATGCTGCACAGAGACATGGATAGCTTCACAATCATAGACATGAAGGAATCAAATGCTGACATGTCAAGTTTGCTTTGTCATATAATCAATTTGAAGAATACAGTCTGAAGCTTATATTCAAGTATTAACTCATATTCTTCATATGTTTACGTCATTTCATCGGTTCTCATGTATAAATAATCTCAAATAGGTACACTAAGTCTCAATATCCAGCTCCATCTGTTAAGAAAGTTTATTCCGAGTGACGGAAAAATCAGATAAGTTACACGGAATGAAATATTGTAATGACATTTTTGGAAACGAACGTTGGGTATATTTCATGTGATGCTATTGTACTGAATACAAATATTCTGTTCAATTTCTTTGATATTGCTGCACTTCGTTGCTGACCAAAGATTTGTAAAATGTATTTAAATGTGGTAAGTTTTAAGATGCGCTTTTAGTATTCTTAAAAATACAATAATCGACTTATCTGCATGTATCAAAAATGTTGTGTTTGTTGACATCGCCTACGTTATTTCTGATGAAGACATCTGACTTACATCTTCTATTCAAAAGTTTCATTTTAATACTACTTGAGACCAGTGTAGTTGTCATTTTTTTCATGTGTGTTTCTAGACAACTGTTCGACGTCCTAACAGGGGCCCATGCTAGTATGTCAAACATAAAAACAGGTAAAATATATTTGAAAAAAAAAAATCGTATGGATTGGTCAACCTGTATATGTAGATACTTACTTTATGATAAAAATTCGCATCAAATTTATTTAGTTCTAAATAATGTTTGTATTTAACTTTACTTACAGCATTGTTAGTTTCTAATAACGTTTACAAGAAACTGATCCTAGATGAAAATCTTAGTACCAACGATATTTTTGGCACAGAAAATATGATGTGCATACCTCTTAGCAAACTGTAAATGTTCCCATGTTGTTATGATGTCTGAAATATCTAGCATGGCCCCATTAGATAGAAAGGGAGATAGGGACAGCGACAAAAAATAATTTTTTACAGGATCGTTATACGCTAGCACTTACAGTTAGATTATATGAACGCAACAATTTCCTATTTGAAAATTGGACACATTCACTTTCTTAAACATGCAACTCAATTCAAAAACCGTATATAGGGTTTGTTATAAACCGTATATAGGGTTTGTTATTGGCTTTATTGGAATACGTACGGTATTTAGCTCTTACGACATTTTATGTTATAAAGGCAATTCTGGTATCAATGAATTCAGACAAAAAATTTCCATAATGCAAGTGGGATTACGGAGCTCTTTCCGATCGAGTCATAAGTACCCAAGATTTGTTAAAATATTTTAGCTTTGCATTATTTTGAAAATGACAAATCATCTTACGTAGGCTAAAATTAAATTGTTCAAAATTGTTGAGTTAATCAAATTGTAAATGTAAACATCTAAAATGGTACTGTTGACAAAAGTCGTGTGTTTTAACAGCGCATTTAAAAAAAAAGCAACATGAAAGTGACATTCTGTATGTTTAAAAGGGTTTTATTGCCCGTGATACGGTAAAATATTATCAAAAATAGTGCCAAAGAGGTTCTATTTACTTTTAGAATTATTTACTCATTAGTTTTAAACAATTTATAGCATTATATCTGAACAATTTGGTTAAGATTGTGCCAAAAACTTTGATATTATATGGCAGATTTGATTTTTTGGCTGCCATTTTGAAAATATGCAAATTAGATGATAAAAGAGCCATTTCTGTTCCTCGTTCTCCTAGTAAACCATTTAGTTTTAGTCTGTAAACATGAAATGTGGGATTTTTAGAACATAACATGTCAAAAAATGATTAAAAAACAACATCATTATTGCATATTTGAGGTTTTGGCGGCCATTTTGAAAATATGCAAATTAGATGATGAAGAAGCCATTTCTCAGCTTGGCAACATTGTTTTTCGGATTCAGCATACCAAATTACCCCCAGAACTGATCTCAAACCCTTTTCTTCACAAAATGCCTTTGGGTGATAACTTTTCTGAATTCGTGACCTGACTAAATGGTTTGGTACATGTTGAAACTATGTATTTGTTTTTTAGTGTTTGTATACAGGTCTACAGTTATAACCGACAGACTATATTACCCGTTACACGATGGTTACTAATCCCTATCAACATTTTTTAGATATATCGGATGAAACATAATTATCTAGGAGACAATCACAACTGCATTTGAATTTGGTTTGATGCAGAAAAGGTGTAAAATTATCAAAAGTTTGTTGGAAGTGATGGGTATTTTTAAAACGAACATGACAAAAAGTATTTTACGAACTAACACAATCAATATTCTTTTATTAGATGCTAATATCCACCAGGCCCCGGTTTCTCGAAAAAACTTAAGTATGTTCTCATGCTCAAATCTGAGCATCGTGCTCAAATCGCACGAAATCCACGTGAACTTCAATTGAATACCAATCAACGTTGATTGGTTTTGAATAGAAGTTGAGCATGGACTCATGAGAATATACTTAAGTTTTTTCGAGAAACCGGGGCCAGATCTAGAAACTCCCTTCCACTATTTCGACTTCTCAGGTTGAAACATAATTCCAATCGATCTTTTAATTACGGATTAGCAGAAGAAGGTTCTTGCAATTGTTGTTATTGTTGTTTAATGTGATTTTCCATTACCAGACGACAACATTCTAGACTGGTGCAAATTCAAAGATACTACAGACAACATTTTCAAGTGAATTAACTTTAAAATAGTTTGGTGTTTTGTGGTAGAAAACATTGTGGGAAATGAAGAAATTGCTTGTTACCAGCAATTTCTTCATTTTCCACAATGTTTTCTAAAGTCTTTATTTTGGGGCGTCTGAAGGCGTCACTGTGTGGGAATGGGTTAAACTTGACCAGTCTAAAAATAGTGTTGCATCGGATAACACTTTCCAAAAAGGCAAACTTTTATGTTGGTCCAATTGAAAAACTGCTCCAGCCGACAGAACTGACGATGATATAACTGTGTTTATGTCGAATACATGTATACCACAGAAAATTGAGCCATTTGAAGAAGATGTTGAGTTTCATAATTATGCTTCTTTTGTCTCTATATTTTCCAAAGCATTTTTAAAAGTTGGGTCTTTTGGGGGAAATTGTTAAAACCCTCTTTTTTTATTTTACAGGCGTACGGACAGACGTTTATTTCTGATGACCAGTATTTGGCACTAGTTGGTTCTGTTGGCGCCATCTTTAATTGTATAATGCGTCCTACATGGGGATTGGTGCTGGATAGACTCGGATTCAAGGTACATTCCGATTTTACTAATACGAAAAAAAGAATTAATTTCTTGGCAAACCATGTCGCTGCTTTTCAACAAAAACCTCGTAACTGCAGCTTAAAACAAGCTGCAGTAACGAGGTTTTCGTTGAAAGGCGACGATGTGCTGGTTTAAGTCGCCTCCTCAAGACCATTTGATAAATACAAATGGATTTCATGTAATTTAATTTATTCAGGGGCATCGATGCATAAGGACCATGCGCCATCTTTTTCAGGTGCTCGTACGAAAAGCTTAGAAAACACACTCTTTACCTATGTCATGATTGGTGATACATTATTCTTGTCATAAAAATTATCCATGGTCTGAAAAAAGGTCCTTTATATCATTTGAGACAGCCATGTTTCCAGATCAATCTGTGCCTTTGTGCAGTCTGACCTTGATCCATGCTGCTGTCTTACGGTTGCTACAGGCCACATTGAAGCGTTTGGAGAACAACATGGCTCATGATCAGACTGTGTGTGAACACAGCCTGATCTTGAACCATGTTGTTCTCATGTGCTATATGGTACTATTTTCCAGATTCTGACTCAGTGTAAAGTAAGACATCGGTAAGATAGAAGTCCGTCACTTTTGTTTTGACGGAGCATTTATACTCATAAATACCAGGTAATTTTCAGACAACAATGCGGATCATTTCATTTGGTATAACTGTTACAATCGCCACGTTTGTATTGACGGAACATATACACAAGGCGTTTTTAATGCTGTGGCCAATCTCGCTTTTCTCACATTTTTTCAAATGTTCCATCATTGTGTTGTATGATCATCCTTTTCAAGATACCCACTCACGAATATTTTTTAGACAACAATGCGGATCATGTCATTCGGTATAACCGTAACAATCGCCACGTTTGTATTGACGGAACACATACACAAGGCGTTTTTCATGTTGTGGACAGCGTCATTGTTCGGGTTCTATGCTGGGTTTACAATGGTCGCCCCCTCTGTTCTATCTAGACTGTTCGGACCGGAGAATATAGCGCTCAACATGGGACTCACGATGACTGCCGATGTAAGTACGATTGTCATTCGGGCATTTGCTCGGCTATTCTCATGCATATGCCGAGGTTATTATTTACATGGGAACCTTATAAATAAGGGAAAAGATCGTGAATAGTGTGGAATTTATAATTATAAAAGAACATGTGTGCAGATATGCAAATCTTATTAAGCGTTTAGAGATATGTGTTAAATGAGGAAAGATGCGTGGAAATTATATGAAAATCTATACCGACTCCATGTCGTTTTTTTTTTCTTTCTTTTTTTTTTTTTTTTTTTTTTTTTTTGCTTTTGCTTTTTAAAACAAGACTCTTGATTTCAAAACATTTTCGAATACCTAGCAGGCGTACATATTCAAATATAACCCTTCCCCAATTAGCAGGAATACATGTATCACACATCGTTCTATTTGAAAGCTGCTGCAGAAACTAAAATACATATTGAGAAAGGTTTGAATCTGTACATATCAGCACGGAAAATATTGAGACAAAATGTGGAAATGTTGATAACCAGCATTTTCTCGTTTGTCTGAATGCTTTTCCCAAACTTTTTATAAGGGACATAAAAACCAGACCTTGTTTTTTTAGAGCATGTTAATTTTTCTGATGTTTATTATCAGGGCATCGCTGGTGTGATAGACGGATTTGTAGGACCTGTAGTAAAAGAATCACTAGGATGGCATTCTGCGCTCTATATGTGCGCCGTCTCCTCATTTATTCGTAAGTACATCGCTACTTTACTTCCAAAACCTCGTAATTGCAGCTTAAAACAAGCTGCAGTTACGAGGTTTTCGAAGAAAAGCGACGACATGTCATACACCCTTTCATGAACAAGATCTGGGAATCGTTTACACCAACATTTGTAAACCCATTATCTAAATTAAAATAACATTACAAGCCATCTGACTGGACGAGACGTATGTGTGTCTCGGCCAATCGGATAGGTTGTTATGTGATGTTAAATGCATTCTGGGATTCATACTGGTTTTGAAATAACACGTCTGGTGCCCGCATTATCAACGATCTTACGACCAAGTTGGACGGGAAATCATAATGGTGAAGATGTCGAACGATCTTGAGCTTCTGGTTATGTATTCAGCCAACTTCATAATCACGGTGGGTAACCCACGTGACTTTTGGAAAGCGTCCACACGAAAAAATCGTCCGCTTCAAAGTATGTTTTGTTTAATTTCTCAGCTTATCGTCGGTGTAAATGCAAAACCTCGTGTGTCGATTAGTGCGATTTTCAAAGTACAAACTTGCGTGCCCTGTGTAGACGATTCTCGCAGGTTTTGAGATATTTTGACTGGTCAGTAGTATTATTGGCACATTATTTGAGAACTATATGTCCAAATTTCAAGTAAGACATTACAGTTTGGGAAAAGTTTCTACACTTTTTTCCCTCCCCTTTAAAATTTTCCAAAACCGAGATACGAGGTTTTGCATTTACAACGACGTTATACTCTATTGATTTTGATGAGATAAAGAGCACGGAACGCGCCTTTGAGAGGGCTATTCCCGGCTCTAACTTACTCTGCTCCAAATATTGTGGTTTCTTCAAACATTCGAGCCAGAATTTTGGTAAGTGCAAAAAGAAAGTGGGAAGCGTTCACATGCACCGAAAAAAACTTTCGCTTGAATGTTTGAAGAAACCACGGATTTCGGAGCAGAGTGAGTTACAAACGGGGATAGCCCCCTCAAATGCGCGTTCCGTGCACTTTATCTCGTCAAAATCAACACAGTATAAGCTGAGATATTAAACAAAACATACCGTGAAGTGGACGATTTTTTTCGGTGTTAACGCTTCCCATAAGTCACGTGGGTTATCCACCGTGATAATACCTAATAAGAATTATAACTTATCACTATAAAGTACATGGTTGCTGGGCATCAACGCCTAGTAGGCTAAATTCTTATGTCTTATTATTATTTTCTTACGGATGAGATTTGCATTGTAATGGTGGCTGACGAATGTGCATCCAAATCGTTCATAACATAGATAACAACATGGATCATGATCGGACTGTACTTAGAAATGGGACGATCTGGTCACGTGATAATCTTAAATATCATATCGTTTTTGTTTTAACCCTTTCCAAAACAGCAAATTTTTAGAGTGATCCACTTCAAAAACTGCCGCAAAATGGAAGTTATTAAAGATGGAATTTGTATAAAATATGACATAGGAAACATTTAGACAAAAGGAGAAACTGCTGGTTATCAGCAGTTTCTTCTTTTGTCTCAATGTTTTCCCAAGCCTTTTCTATAAGGGACGTCAAAACCAGATCTTGTTTGGGAAAGGGTTAAGGTCTTCCCCCATTTCAAATCCTAATTGAAATATCAACGCTTTGCCGAATAAGGTCTGGTTTTGATTTTCGTCTGAACTCTGGCGAAAAAGTAGCCTCTTTGCTTAGATGTTTTGTTGTGATTTCTTCTATATATTGTACACAAATTCTGTTTTGTCTGGGTACTCATGTTATTTTCGTTAGTAGATGTCCAGAACAGTCTGATTTTTTGCTGTCTGTGAAAGAGTTAACCATTATACAGACGACACTCGTTGTGTCGACATCGGATAAGTCGAATTTTTGCTTAAGTCGAAGTTCAAATCTGGTCCCGTCCTCATCAATGGACATAATTTTTTCAAACAAAATATTTTCGAACTGCATATAGCCAGATCTATTGAAATATAGTAGGAAAAGGATAGAAAATGCTCGAATCGAGCAATTTATTTCCTTCTCCTACTATATTTCAATAATTATCGTACTTGATTAGTTTCAAAAACGGTCAAATATCAACTTTATTGAAGCCGAACAAAATCGGATGAGTCGAACTCTGGATATGTCAAGGTATTTTGACGGCCCCTCCGACTTCGACACAATGAGTGTTGACTGTAGTATTACCAGACTTTAGAACTTTAGACTGGTCATAAATAAAAGATGTTGCAGAGTGTAACTTTGAATAATTACATTTGGTTTTTCTGTGCAGTGTAATTTCATTAACCCCTAAATTGTTTTCCAAAGCTTTGATGTTGTGAGGGTGCCAAGTGCAGTCTGATCTAGGTCCATGCTACCATCATACGGTTGCCAACGGTTATGAACAAAGTACCCCGGTTACAGAAAACAAGATGGATCTTGATTAGACTACATGTAAACGCAGTCTGATGTGGATCCATGTTGGTCTTAAATGCATTAATTATTTCCCAATCAAGACAATAGATTTGATCTGCCTAATATACATGTAAATGACTTAATCTATTACCAAACAACAAAATTTTAGCTTAGTCCAAACTCATAGGTGTTGCAGACGTCAAGTTTCATTGAACAAAATTTCACATTTTTTGTCTTTCTTGGCGTTCAAAAGCGTCAATGTGTGGGAAAGGGTTAAGAAATCATTGAAACAGAAGAACAAAACGCTGATAATCAGCATTTTCTCCTTTTGCTTCATCGTTTTCATTATATTTCTTAAAAATGTCCTTTCTTAATCCGAGTTTTCTCTGACAAAATTCGCTCTTTGATATGCTGATGTCGCTCATTTACATGAGCCACATCAACATATCAAAGAGCGAATTTCATCAGAGAAAACTCGGATTGGTCCTTTCTCAGATCCCAGGTTAAAAAGTTGCCAAAAATGAATGATAATATTGTAACTTTCATCTTTCAGCTTTTCTAGCAACGTTCTTCTTTAATGGCAAAGACAGAGAAGGCCGTCATATATAACAAATTAAATGCCAGTTCCATGACAGTATATAGAAAGGACGAGAAGAAGGGATGTCAGATCAGAAAAAAATCTCTAAACCTATTACAAGACGGTAGAAATTTGGACTGATCCAAGTTCAATGATGTTATTCTTTATCTTAATGAGCATCAAAATTCGTCATTGTGTGGGATAGGGGCAATCACAGTTTTACCATTTCCACCAAACTAGATTATGGTACCCATATTATCAACTTTCCGACAATTGAGTTGAACGTGCAATCATAACGGCGAAGTTCTCGTTCGATCTTTGATCTGTACGGGCTAATGACTTTGATGTCATTGATCAAAACGGTTATAAGACACATTGAGAGAAAACATGATTAATGTTAATAATCAGCGTTTTCTACTTATCCCTTTTTTGTTTTTATGTTATAAAATACACATTTGAGCCAGGATCGGGAAAAACGTCCCTTAAGGCTTTTGAGCCCAACATAGATCCGGATCAGCCTGTGCATACGCACAGTCTGACCAGGATCCACGTTGTTCTCTAATAGCTTCTTCGTGACCTGTAGTAACTTAAAGAGAGCAGCATTGGTGCATATTGGACTCCATTTGACAACAGGCTGATCTAGAAACTCAATTTTGAAAAATGCTTTAAGGGACGTTTTTCCAGATCCCGGCTCATTTTCAACATTTCTTGTTTTGCCGACTGCAACTGTTTACAACTAGCTGATATGTACGTTCGTTGTTGTTTAGGAAGGAGTTAATGTACACATTTGTGATCACAATATCAATATGAAAACATAAATAGAAAATAAAATATTATCACATTTCACTGCTTTTTCTTTCATTTTTTTATCTAATTATTTAAACCCTTTCTCAAACAACAAAATTCCAATGTCCAATATAAGGGTAGCTGCAGACAATGAAATTAGAAACATGCATTTTGTGTACAATATAACATAAAATATTTGGGCATAAGAAGAAAATGCTTATATTATGAGTATTTTCTTCTCTTGTATCAATATCAATATTTTCCAAACTAGATACAAGTCTGAAACCAAAATTTATAGATCTGCACACAAAATCGGGTGTAGGCCTACTTGATTTAGGTATACACCTACCTGTAAAGATTCGCACGTTTTGAAAATTGACACTTCGATTAGAGTCTTTTAGGGAGATTTGCCGCCTTATCCATAGATGACATTTCCATGTTTTGTAGTTTGGGAAAGGAGATTTTTTGAATGTGCATATCGCTACTTTTCAACAAAAACCTCACAACTGCACAAGTTTCAATTACGAGGTTTTGTTGAAAAACGACGATATGCAGACAGACGAATGAACAATGAACTTTTGGCGATTACAAATGTCTCTTATTGAGAGTCCCGTGCTTAGTCTTTTAAGCTAAAAGTTGTGCAGTTTCTAGAATATGGCAAAACAATTAAGGTATCCAAACCCTCAAAAGCACCAAAGAGCTAGGGGCAAAATTTGAAAAGTGCAAATAATTCCTAAACTGTAAGGTCACTAAAATGCTAATAAAATGTTGTATATTCATTATTTAGTCCCGAAAACGGATTTAAAGTAACGTCTTTCATGAATCAATAAATTAATACATTAATTAAGTATTCCATTTCATAGGAAAAAAGAAAGAAAAAAAAAGCTTAACAAAAGTTTCATCAGTAAAATGGTGGGTTCGATCTTGAGTCTCTGTAAATGAAAGTCCAGCGTCTTTCCACTGCGCTAGTTTTTTGTTCAATGAGATTACACAGAAATAAAGTTAACATTTTTCACAGCGTAGTGTATAAACACGCGGAAACTGTCGAATACGCCGATGAATGCCGGAATACGCTTACGGAAAACGATGAGTCTCAGGTAAATTTGGTCAAACAATGATTGAACGTTAAACAAAACATAAACACGTGCCATACGATGTGGCGACAACTGTAGGTATTGGTGAACCGGAGTAACCTTGCGCTCATTATTATTGTCCAGCAAGATTAACCCGGGACATCTGCATATGTAATGACCCAACTTCGGCAATGTTTTGTTAAGACGCTCAACTAACGGACTTAGCGCACGAAAATTAAGTTGTCCCGGGTTAAAGTGACATTTCAGAATTTTGTGTAATAAATTTTACTTTTATTTTCATCTGAAAGAGCATATTTCCTTATGAAAATTCTGAAAATTTCAAGCCAAAATATTGCGCGGTTTACGAGAAATTTATATTTTTGTGTTAAAATTGAACAAATTGTTGTGGACAACAGTTCAGATTTATATGCAATCTATCGATTATGTCTCAACTTTAAATGCGCGTTTCTCGCTTATTGGCAACGACTTAAAAAAAACTAATAGTATTTATACCCATTAGAATAACCAATCTTGGCATCAAGACATACTTTAAAAATTGAAATTGGAATGAAATGTCCCTTTAATATTGCTGGACAATATCAATATTGCAGACGATTACGTTTGTTTATAAATATTCACAGCGCACGGTCACTTCGGTTTAACAATAGGGTTCTAATCAAAGAGTTATTGTTTTAAGAAAAACATGGATCTTAATCAGACTTTGCGTATACACAGACTGATCTGGATCTAGACGTATGTTGTTCCTAAATGCCATAAGGGGTAGTTCTTCACCCAAATAGATTATAACTTCTATTTCGAAATTGCGTGTACATGGCAGAGCTATCAGGCCCGTAGGAACGGTGTGTGTGTGGGGGGGGGGGGGCTAAGAGGGGCTTAGTCTCCCCCAACATTGGCCAAAAATGCCGAACTTTCCTTATCTTATACTGAAAATTATTGAAAATCCAATTTAGCCCTTCCCCCAATAATCAGACACAGGGGCTTCAGCCACCCCAATATGAAATTGCTTCCTACGGGCCCGGCTATAGATAATATGGGTGAAGGATTTTCAAAAATCAAGACATTATTAGGCTAATTGTTAACCAAAGTCGTCTAGACGATTCAGATGAGTACCCACAACAGATCGCTTGGGTTTTAAATAACGTTCAAGGAGGGATCAAGGATTTTTCCCGCGGGTGGGTCCAAGCCCAAATGATGGTTTTAAATGTGGTAAATATGTAGCGTTATACTTACGTTATGTAGTCAAAATTCAATTTTCGGTCTATGCCAGGAGGTTCTGGACCCTTTTCTAGATCCGCCATTGAAATCCCCCCCCCCCCCCATCATCTGAAGTTCTACGTGTAGGACTACAATCCGTATAATGTAGACCTATCCAAACGTCCATGTATGTCGTGTGCACAACAGCATCCAAATTAGAACAGTCTCAAAGTAAGTTGAGTTTACAATTATGTGCTCTGGATATCGCCTTGCACATAATATACTGAAAGGCAAAAGTAACTTTACACCTGACTTTCATCTGATTTTCTCAAACCCTAATCACATGTTGTGAAACTAATTGTATTAAACATATACATATGCCATTTTGCAAAAGAAATGTGGGATAGAAGAGAGTGTTCACTATATTTTGACGCTTGTGTTACCACGGCAATGACAAAGGGGTCAAATTGAAAAATCCAGGCAGTTTTATTACCCCTATTCGAGTAAAAAGGATCGAATTTATACTAAACTTTATCTGATGTCAGTGTTTCTACGCCCCAATGTGTATGATTGACCGAAAAAAGCATTCGCGTTTAAAAAAGGTCAGCCGTCTGATCTTGAGGTATTCAATTTTTAAACAATTATCCCGTATGACAATCTCTATATCATGCACGTTCTTCTGTCCACACGTCTTGTATTGTTTGCAACACAAACATTAAACATTTCCTCGTCAGAAAAGAGGGACTAACTAAAATTTGCGCGTGTCCAAACTGTTACATAACGTCAAATGTGGGCGTTTTTGACGATGACGTTATGTAAGCGTATAACTCAAGGGGCCCGTCTACCGTACTACTAGCACTAAAATTGTTATTTCAAATTCGACATCGGACAGTTCTACGACTCAACTAACGATTCCATGTATCTTTTCTGCATTTTCCGGTAGCAACGTAACGTCACGTCACGTTAGTGCTTAACACATTTATTAGTTTTGATTATGAACACTTTCATTTTTTCGACCCTCTAAGTGTTGAAATACATTCAAGAAGTTAACGATTGACTAGTGGATGCAGTTCATTAGCATAGAAACATAAAATTTTATCCTAGCTATATCACCATGCTTAACGTCCTGTTTCCGTCGGCGTTGGATTGCTTACCTGTTCATGTTAACTGGAATACAACTCTGGTCTTTTATGTGCCGACCAACAAACATCAAACATGCAGAAAAGTATGCCACTATTCAAAACACCATTGTATGGGTGGGGTATTTTAGTAATTTTAACGATATGCACGTGCATATTGCTGTTACGTCGATGAAACGGATGTATTCATTTAGAATAACAAAACATAACCGTGCAAACATATACTTGTGAAAATATCGTAGGTATGTTTTCAAATTAATAAAATATATTTATTCAAAAACTGTAAAGTTACTTTTGCCTTTGAGTACGTATCATAATTCAAGGAGATCGGCCTATATTCGCTGGGTCGTTTTTATTGCCCTTCTTGAAAACCGGACTGACGTTTGCCTTTTTCCAGTCTGTAGGAATCTTACCTGAATTAGCCCTTTCCCAAAAAAGACCTTGTTTTGACGTCCTTAGTAGAAAAGGCTTTGGAAAACATTGAGACAAAAGAAAAAACTGCTGATAACCAGCAGTTTCTCCTTTTGTCTCAATATTTTCTTGGCTATTATACACACAATTCCAATTTTTGTTAACATCCAATTTGTCGTCTGCAGCAGCTTTTTTAATCAAAGTGCTGAGAGAACTGTAATTGGACGTCCCTGATTAAGTGAGCGGGATTGTACATGAACGATAGATATTTTATTCATTTTTCTGTTAGACGTTTAACGTTTGCTTCTATAAGATCGGTTTTGGACATACGAAATCGGCTTTATTACCAAAAAACCCCTCTCAGACTTCAAATTGATTTGATTGCCGTTTCAAGACAACTGATTTGTCTCTATGAATAATCACTATTATGTTGATTACCCAATTTATGCAATGTGATTAGCAATTTTGTTCTTCTTGTTTCGCTTTAACTATGAGTATTATCATCAGTTACACCTTTCATTGATTTTATATATGACGATACAAAGCAATGTATTTAAAATTTAAGCCAACGCGCTACATAAATGAAAGCCGCGATAGCTCACTTTGCAGAGCACTCACCTTGTACTCTTTACACGTGTCTATATCTGGAAGGCCCTGGGTTCGAATTCTACATAGACATTGTTCTTTTTTAACATCTTTTTTTCGACTTTTATCTCCACCAGCGTAAGGAAAAAACGGCCTCATTGATTTAGAATCGATCTAAACACAAATTCAACGAAATGAAGTAATGAAACGGCGATCATTTACATACAAACTTGGAGACGTCTAAATACAGTGCTCCAAGCACTTTGATTTTTCTTCGTGTTTAGAGTAAAAAAACACAACAAGACAGCAATTTTTCCCTGGTTGTGGTTACAAAACAATCAAATTCAATACATATAGCTGAAACAAAATACCAGATGAATTGGAGCACCTAACCATGGATTCCTCATACCAGTACTACCACAGCATCATTACATCTACAGATGTGCACACAAAGAGGGAAAGTGGGAACGTGCCCTCGGGAAAATGGCAGTGGAGTACAATACGCAATTTAAATCTTCATATCATTATCAACGAACATTTGAGAACAGCAATGTCCCTATCTGTACACATATTCACCCGATCATCCAGGTACCATTGTCACTGTTGCAGATCCATTGCTTCATCTTCTTAGCACAATACACGTAAACGGGTCACTTAAACGTAATAAATACAGAACGTATGTAAATAGGCCATGATACTGTCCAGTATCAGTGATACAGATGCTGGAAAAAATAATAAAACTCGAAAGTGTAACTATTTTTCTGAATAGGTGGAAATCACTAGCGTCTCATTTGAGGCTGTTCAGATGGAACCCCGATTTGTCGTCGAGTCGAACCCGAGTTGCGAAATGAACTCACTCCCCGATAATCAATTTTAAAACCCTGTTTCCAAAATACGTCGCGTGGAAACCCCGTTTCTTTACATATGTCAAAGACTTACACAACAATTATCAAAGAAAAATGATTTCGTTCCATTTCAAACTTAAAACAGGTTGCAATGCGTATCCTTTCCAGTTTTAGGTATTGCTGATGTTGATGCTTAACGGCGTTTGTTAACTTTATCAATAAAGTGTATCACTTTCTAAAGATCTTACCCTTTACACAATATCATGAAAGTCAAATCACTATGAGAAAATGGTTAAAATCGAAAAAAGATCGTAAAGTTGGCAAAGACGTGGCATGAATTGGATCGGGCAATGAATCTTGTAGTGTTTGTTAGAGAACACATAGAAAGCAGGAAAAGATACGACAGTTTTTCTCTATTGTCACAAAATCTATTTTGAATTTTGACCAACTGGCAATTGAGTCTGAGAAGGGTTTTTTGGTAATGAAAACCCATTACGCCTGTCGAAAAGTGGTTATAGGAATTGGACGTCCGAAAGACGTCCAATTAAAAATTGGACCACCCTAAAATTTTGTCGTTTGGTAATGGGTTAATTGATTTTTGGAAGAGTAGTAGGATTGTCGGTTCTATTTCATCTTTCAGTTCTGTAAGGATAATGGGTTTGATTATTGTAGATCTATAACTTGAACAGAAATGCGAGGTAGGTCATATTTCTTAGGCTTAGGGCCTACTGTTTTGTAGGCTAGGCCTATCTGTTTTGCATAGCCCTATTGGCTATATAACTATAGGCCCTATAACTCGCATCACATCATTCTTATATTTTGTGTTACAGTAGCTTATCATAAATTTGGGAAGAATTTGGATTTTCGTGCAACTGCCCCCAGAAACCCTGCGAAGCAGGAGGGTCGTTTTCGTATTTTGCGGGCCTCTGCGAATGTTAACGACCGAAAAATACGTGAATTGACGCTATTATTGCATGAAAAGCATAACATTCCAATGATTACTTACCCCAAACCCCTTGATATGTGCGAAAAATGAACCGAGGTGAGATAAGAAAATGTCCGCCATTGTTGTTTTGTTCTGATAAATCGGGTAGTTTCTAGTTAGCCGGTCCCCAAACTAAATGGTCGCCAGTAAAGTGACAAAATAGAGTAATTTTTCATCAATAAAGAAGAAATAAGCGTGTGTGTGGGGGCAGCAGCCCACATAAATAATTTCAAAATAGAATAAAGCGGGGGTGTGGGGGCGGCAGCCCCCAAAAATACTTCCTAGAAAATAGGGACCGGTATACTAGATGTGTTCCGATAAATCTTCCGAGAATATTTTGTTATGCGTGACGTCGGTAGAACAACGTTACGTCATAATTTGGCGCCAAAAGGCGAACGTCGCTTATTTAACGTAAGACGTTGAGAATTTTGCGGGAAAAGAGATAATTGTTTATTTTGAAGGGTCAACTCGAGGATATTTGAGTGCAAAACCGGTCCGATATCGCACGTGAATCTGCCGATTAATGCACGATTTCTCTGGATATCCGCCCGGTTTGTTCTCGTTATTCAATGTCGATAACGGCCCAAAAACACACTTTTTAGGCAATAATAAGAAAAAAATATGCATAGCCTAAAATTATATAGGCCTACTTGTGCCTATTCAATCAATTCACTCATGACCTGAGATTTAAATTAAGTTGAAATCTTCAGAATTCTGATTCTATAGACTAGCCTTGAGGCTTATTAATCTAAAAATATACGGATTTAGGCCTACATCTTCATTTATAAGGACATTTTGTGCATTTCTTGAACAATTCATGTTAGGCCTATTGATAGATATTATTTCTTTTGGAAAAGGTTGAAAGAATATGCCTACAGATCTAGTGGAGTAGGGGAGACCGGGGCTATTTCGGCCCCCTAATTTCGATTGCTCATATTTTGAATTATATGAAAGTTATTTGGGCGTGCTTTATATATTTAAGCTCGACAGGCGAAAGCATTTCAAACTGCGTCTGTCTTTTTTATATTTTTCTTTTCAATAAAGACAATTTCAAAGTTTAGAGTTTTGATCGTGGTGGCCGAACTTGCCCCATACATGGGGCAAGTTCGGCCCACCCTTGGGGCAAGGTATGCACAAACCTATAAATCCTTCTATTTGATTTTTAGACTGTTTAAATTTAAAGGAATCTGTATACGACTTCCAAATGAAAGTATAAATTGAAAAAGCATTGTTATAACAGTCAAATCATCGTGAGTAAGGGGACATTCGGGATAACAAGTAGAGGCTGGGGCAAGTTCGGCCTGTGATTTTGAATTTGTCCATTTTTTACATTTCTGTTAGAGCTAGGTCTGAACAATTGATATATTCGGAGTCGCCAAGAAATGGCAATTCTAACAGCGATTATTCTTTTTGTTCATGGGCAAGTTTAGTGGTGGCCGAACTTGCCCCAACCCCAAAGGCCGAACTAGCCCCAGACAAACCTGATGTGAACATCACGCCATATCTTCTTTCAGATACCATGAACACTTCATCTTTAGTTTTAATATGAAAGAGGACTTAATTGTCTTCATAAATATACAAAAAAATGAAATCTGAATCCTGGCGCATATTACTATAAATTAAAACTTACATAAATGTGGAAAATACTGAAAGTGTCTAAAAATCATAATCGTGTTCTAAATTCTATGTTTTTGTATTAAATTCGACCAAAAACCTTCTGCGAAAAGCTTTCGTCATGAGTGACATTAAAATCCGGATCAGAGCTCTCTATCTCTGTCGAGAGGCTCAAAAGAGCCACTAGCCGAACTTGCCCCGGGGCCGAAATAGCCCCGGTCTCCCCTAGCCTAAAAACAAAGAAACCCCGTTTCTTTTCTTGTTTTTCATTTCATTTGTTTTTCATTTTTACTTTTTGCACAGTGTTTCTGTTTGGATTAGATCTAACACCACACTTTCTAGTTTCTATTTTAACCGGTCTTATCAGGCTCGTAGGAACAAGGTCTTGTTTGGGAAAGGGTTAAAGTCTGGCGTATTCGGCATTGGTGCAATGATGCAAAACAATGCATTTATACACGAGTGATTTGCTCAGTGCAAATAGGTCGTAGTCGATTGGGACAGACCAAGCCGGATGTCTAAATTATATGCGCGCGCATCATGGACGAATAAGATCATCTGTCCAGACCATACGCAGAAAATATCAAGAAATTGCTGTATTCCCATTGTTTCAAAGCTATTTATCGCTGTATTTTGAGAGAGTATGAATTGATTGATACATTTATTTGGTTTACTTTGTAATTACTACTCCCTAATGTACGTTTTTCGTCCTTGAAATACGCAATGTTCCAAAGCCTTTCTCGTGACGATATTTTGTTGTTGTTATTGTGATTTTTGTCCTTTTTCGTCTTTGTTCAGTTCATGCTATATAATGTTATAATTTGCAATCTATATGATATATTAGGAAAGATTGTTGTATAGAAATTGAAAAAACAATGTCACAATTTATCAAATTTGTACTTGCGTAAATCAATAGGGTCAGTTCGGGTAAATACGGACAGGCGGGTAATACGGACATCTCACTTTGACCGTCTCTATCAGGATCTTCTACCGTAGAGTCATAAAAACGAACCGATTCTGTTTAAACTTTAACCATTCTATAACTCTTTAGTTTGTAAAGCAATCGTTATTAATTGTTTGAAACTGCGTAATTTTTCGTTCATTCGGAGCACCCCCTGCTTTCCTAAATTTTCTGACGAGACTTGAAACTGCGGGAGCATTCAAAACATCAAAAATCATTACATGAATAAAGGTAGTTTTACTGACTTCTTTGATGCTGATTTTGTTTTAAACAAATCATAAATCATTCAGATTTGACCCTATACAATTGTTTACCCCGAGGAAATGGTGCATTTTGAAAAACAAGCCAAAATATGAACTGTCCGTATTTTACCACCCATTTTGCTAGGGTAGGGAAGGTACGGACTCCATTTTTGCAATGGCCTTTCGTACGGGCGGAGAAGGTATTTTGTGAACGCGACGGTAGTTGTGGGTGAAGTAAAATGACCCGGTCTTACGGGACGAGCAAGTGAGGAAAGCTGCTTAATGAATCGCCGACGTGTCAAAAACGTCCGTATTTACCCGAAAAATCACGTTTCTAACAACAATAATGTGTCCGTATTATCCCTATCTGTTTTATATAGTTTTATATAGTGTCCGTATTTTCTCAACCTATGTCCGCACTTTCCCTATCCCGTCCGTATTTACCCGATTTTACATCATGCACATTTTTGCCGTTTTTTATAAGTTTCCGTCATTATAGCGTCTTTCTGCGATCACCAGCGTCAAGACAAGATATTGACCGACCCAAAAAACTGGTACCCGGTCTTGTGGGACCAGCAGGTAAAGCACACGGCCTAGTGAAACGCCGAAGTGTAAATAGCGTCCGTATTTACCCGCATTGACCCTAACATTCGTCCCCACTGTCGTTCACTTTTCTTCACTTCCCTATCAGCCAGACAGCTTATTCTCAAGCAACCAAATCCAGAGGACAACACTTACAGTGAGGGTGTCTTTATCCATGATATACTTTTAGGCTAAAGCATGTTATTTGTTTGGTACTGTATTAAAATATCTTTCAGGGGTCTCGTTTGCCAAAATTTGGGGGCCGTTATTCGGCCCTATTCCCAAAGGCAAAAAGTATCTTTTTTTCCAAAATCTCTGGTGAAAATTCCCAACGAAGACCCAGAATGCCCCATGTTAAGACCTCATCTTCATTTACAAATATTTTGAAGACAGTTTTATAGTAGATTCTTAAATGGCTATGTATTCAATAAAGTGCCACCATACTTGGGACATTTCAAGTCATTAAAAAAGTTGAACATTCAGTCTTTCTGAAATGATTTACTGGTAGTAAAATTATTCTAGTTTTTGGATATTATCATTAAAAGATAGTTAAGTGGAAGGAAATTGTCTTTTTTTAACTGAAAAGAGAGTTGATAACCAGACATGTTGGACGTAACGGGACATCTTTATTTGCATTTTTTAACCACCCAATATTTAAAAACTTAATTTTTTACAGTTGATTCTATTACAGGACTAGAAATCTTCAGAAAAATCATGTGATTTAATGGAATAAAACAATGTATTCTTAAAATTTTGGAAAAAACATGAAATATGTTGGACGAACATGGACATTTTGAAACGAAAATTTTTCTGGTTACGGCTTCTCTAGCCTAAAAATTGAATATGATACTGATTAAATGGACTATGATACATTTCAAGTCCACATTGTGAAAAGCTAGTTGTGGTTCATTTTTGCACAAAAAAGTATATAAAAAACACCCTTATATGTTGGACTAACAGTTGGACACCACCAGGGGCGGATCCAGAATTTCTTTGAAGGGGGTTCGTTTTTAGAACAAGGGGAGTTTGTTTCATATTATTACACAATTTTGACTGAATTTCTGCATGAAAATGAAATAATCAGTTGTATGGGGGTTTGTTTGAACACCTCCCCAGTCCCCAGCCCCCTGGATCCGCCACTGACCATCCATGAAATGTTGGACAAACATAGGACATCCATGTCGGACGTAACAAATATTCGGATGTAACATGCAGAATTGGGTTGGACAGACAAAACATTACAACCATTTTTTCGGCTTCCAGACAGATAATGAAATCATGCATGACTGCTTACCAGAAACTGGTCTCGGTTGTCGTAAAATTAAATGTCCTAAAGGTAAGGGAGATAATCTACCCAAATAAAACGAAAATTAATGTCACGGATGTTCGGACGAACAGTTGGACAGACATTCACTCAGGTAATTTAAATTACGACTTTTATTTAAACAACTAATTCTTAGATGCATACATCATGCAATTTATTTTACAATGATATTCAGATTCGCCATTAAGTAGTAAGATACAGCAATATACTGACCTAGAATGACATAATCAACTTGTTTTAGAAAAACCTTTAACAGGACAGACGATGTTACGTCCAACATGCCTGACTTTAAAGTATTTTTTCATCCTTTTGGTCTTGCAATTTTCGAAATTTTGAATTAGTTTATACAATTTCAATTCTTTTATTTCGTCTTGGTACAATTTTGTATAAATGTGATAATTAGAATACTTAGAAAAATAATACTCTTTTTTGATAGTAATGGCTTGTCCCAAATTAAACGTGAAAAAAACCCACAAATCAGTTATAATATTTTTAATATTTTATTTAATTTTTCAGATTTTCCAATAAAACTGTTTATTCTATCCCTTCATTATATTCTTTACCCATCTAAAACCTGAAAATACATGTAAAGCTGTTGTAAAATATGAAAAAATTCATTTTATTGCAACACACAGAAAAGTGGCACCTTACCGAATACATACCCAAATAAGAGTATGTACAAATGCATTTTACACCACTACAGTCTAATTTGCAGCTGAAACTGAGAGACAGTATGAATACAAACTTGTCTTAGTTTTTCCCAATTTAGGTTAAAACGTCGCTATTTTTCCCAATTTCACTGGCCCCTGGCCCCAAACAAAAATTGGTAGCAAGACCCCTGTCTTTGTTTATCCTGCCTGTAACACTCGCGAGAGGGGTTGGCAGTAAACAGAGATAGATAGATAGGTATTGTTTTTCTTTAACAGGTTGGTGAAATTTCCCGATCGGGCAATATTGCCAAATTGGGCGATAGCGAAATTGAAAGAAAAGAGCAGAATGTCAAATTGCGGTGAAATAATTCGGTGTCAAGAAACCAAAGTTTTTGGGCATATGCTTTAGACCTCCCGTCACACATTGCCAAAGTAATTTCCCATCAAAGTGGTCTATCTTCATGCGCCCAGACTCTTTTCAGTTACATTGGAATGAATAGGAAATTAACTAAATGAACAAAACCTTACATTTCCCAGTATTTATCACCGTAAACTTTTTTCACCAACTGGGGTCTGCCATTTTGATTATTTCTGGACCGGTAAAAAAACACCAATGTACGACAGATTCTTGACTATAGAGAGGTGACAATAAAAGCACAGTGTACACCCAAAAGTTATGCGACATATTATATGTGGGTAATACAAACTAAATACTGTAATATCCCGTGCTCACTATCAAGACAACATGATTGCTATGTGCATTGAAGAACATAGTTGATTAAAAACGAATTGTGTTTATTTGGGATCAAAACAAACCTATTGTAGTTTTCAGGTTCATCCATTACTCCAAGCAAAAATACAAACATAACTTTTGGTGCACACTGTAACTCTATCTTCACCTCCACAGTCTGGGCGCATGAACATAGACCACTTTGGTAGGAAATTTCTTTGGAAAAGTGTGGCGGAAGTTCTAACCCATTTGCCCAAAAACTTTGGTTACTCGACACCGAAACATTTCACAACAAATTTACTTTTTGTCGAGCCCGCTTGCGGTGAGCTCGACATAGTTGTCACAATGGCGGTTCGGTGTATGTGCGTTAGTGCGTTAGTGGGTGCGTGCGTTAGTGCGTGCGTGCGTCCGTCCGGATGGAGCTTGTCCGGGCCATAACTTCACCATGGATGGAGGGATTCAGAAATAACTTGGCACAAATGTCAAGCTCAGTAAGGCGGAGTGTCGCGTGCAAGAACCAGATTCCAAGCTCAAAGGTCAAGGTCAAACTTGGAGGTCAAATGTCAAAAATGAGAAGATTTTTGCTTGTCCGGGCCATAACTTCACCATGGATGGAGGGATTCAGAAATAACTTGGCACAAATGTCAAGCTCAGTAAGGCAGAGTGTCGCATGCAAGAACCAGATTCCAAGCTCAAAGGTCAAGGTCAAACTTGGAGGTCAAATGTCAAAAATGAGAAGATTTTTGCTTGTCCGGGCCATAACTTCACCATGGATGGAGGGATTCAGAAATAACTTGGCACAAATGTCAAGCTCAGTAAGGCAGAGTGTCGCGTGCAAGAACCAGATTCCAAGCTCAAAGGTCAAGGTCAAACTTGGAGGTCAAATGTCAAAAATGAGATGATTTTTGCTTGTCCGGGCCATAACTTCACCATGGATGGAGGGATTCAGAAATAACTTGGCACAAATGTCAAGCTCAGTAAGGCAGAGTGTCGCGTGCAAGAACCAGATTCCAAGCTCAAAGGTCAAGGTCAAACTTGGAGGTCAAATGTCAAAAATGAGATGATTTTTGCTTGTCCGGGCCATAACTTCACCATGGATGGAGGGATTCAGAAATAACTTGGCACAAATGTCAAGCTCAGTAAGGCGGAGTGTCGCGTGCAAAAACCAGATTCCAAGCTCAAAGGTCAAGGTCAAACTTGGAGGTCAAATGTCAAAAATGAGATGATTTTTGCTTGTCCGGGCCATAACTTCACCATGGATGGAGGGATTCAGAAATAACTTGGCACAAATGTCAAGCTCAGTAAGATGGAGTGTCGCGTGCAAGAACCAGATTCCAAGATGAAAGGTCAAGGTCAAACTTTGAGGTCAAATGTAAAAAATGAGTTGATTTTTGCTTGTCCGGGCCATTCCTTAACTTGGCACAAATGTCAAGCTCAGTAAGGCGGAGTGTCGCGTGCAAGAACCAGATTCCAAGCTCAAAGGTCAAGGTCAAACTTTGAGGTCAAATGTAAAAAATGAGTTGATTTTTGTAGAACCAGATTGCTAGCTCAAAAGTAAAGGTATATTTCTCGGAATTTGGTTTTATGGACTTAGCATAAGGTCCCTTTTAGCGTGACGGGTCACATATGTATACTCAAATTAATCCATTCTGGTATCTCGTTATAAATACATAGACATGTAATATTTTGTGAACAATAAACTGTCTCACCATGATCCCCATCATTCCAACTTATTTTGTCCCCACTTTTACAACGCCATTGTAATGACAGCTGTAGACATAGGTATGGTCTTCTTTCTTCAAAATGAGCGGGCTCGACATGTTGCCCTTCGGCATCTAGTTTCTCTTTTCATTCAATTTCGCTATTGCCCGATTGGGCAATATTGCCCGATCAGGAAATTTCACCAACCTGTTTAAATATTTTTTTTGGATTATATTTTGGGTAAAGGGTCTGAAATCAGACAAGTTGGGGGAAATGCATTTTTTTCTTCAAAATATGGGAATTTTATTCTACATGACTTTTAAGTCTTATTGCCTGAATATTTACATCCAACAGACAATGACAAAGACAAAACTTTGCAAATTTTCTAAGTATTATACGCCCGAAGGGCCGTATTATGTTATGTCCTTGGTTGTCCATCAGTCACTGTCTGTCCGTCCGTTAGTAATTTCTTGTGTGCGCAATTCCTCCTACAGTTTTGATTGGAATTTGATCAAACTTGCCACAATGAATCTCCATGGTGTCTGGTCGTGCACACCGCTTACGGAATTCAGATAACTTTTCGTTCTTGAATTTTCTGCCCTTGAATTTTAAAAAAATGCTCATTTTACTGACAAGCCCCTCTCCGGCGTATATGCGCCGCTCTGCAAAGCTCTTGTTAATTATTCAAAGCTATATATAAAATGGATCTAATTTCTAATTTTATGGGGAGGGAGGATTTACTTTTGGTCATTGGAAATGGATTCATTCTACAGGCCTACTCAAAGCAGGAACAATTTGCTGTTTTACAGATAGGTTTGGAAAACATTGAGAGAAAAGATAATGCTGATAAAATCATGATCATCACTTTCTCGCTATCATTTTCGTAGTGATCTCTATTTGCAGTGGCAGATCCAGAGGGGGTTCCTGGTTTTCGAACAAACCCCCCTCAGTAGCCTGATTATTTCATTTTCATGCAGAAATTCAGTCAAAATTGTATAAAACCTTTTAACCAGGAAGAGGAACCCCTGTTCTGTATGTCCAAACCCCCCTTTAGAATTTCCGAACCCCCTTCACAGAAGTCCTGGATCTGCCGCTGATTTGTGATGTCTAAACCAGCAGGTCATGCTTTAGAAATGGATAAAGGCAGATTTATGTAGAGAAATGGATAACAGTTCACTGATTTGCTGAAAAAACGTTTACAATTGCCAAAGTATGGCAAAAGTATGCAAACAACTGTATTTCAAGCAACTTACTATGCAGTGTTTACAGGGGCAAAGACTAACAGGGGCCCAGTCACCCATGGCCCCTAATTTTTGGCTGGGCCCCTGAATCGCTAGAGAAGTTGCACATACCTTTAATGTTAAATATTGAATACTAAGCAAGCTGGGCCCCTACATCCAAATGTGTAGTCTTTATCCCTGGTTTACCAAATGTGCATTCATGTTGATATTCTGAACTTTGCCGCCATACAATTGAACGCCAGATGTTTACATTTTTGGTTATATAATTATCATGGGTACCTGGGACATCCGTAAAGACCTGTATACAGAAAAAGGTCCACCTTAAAATTTTGTCCTTTTTGAAAGGGTGAAGGGACTTTTTACCAGTTCATGGCTGATTCCTGTTGGAGCCAAGCCCCGATAGCTCAGTCGGTAATGTTGTAGTCTGTCAATCCAGGGGTTGCTAGTTGGAACCTCAGCTTGGCCGGAACCATTCTGACATTTGACAAAGTCATTTGTCTCTCACCAATGGGTGTAATTTAATCATCTATGTGAGAGCAGCTGGAGACTCGGTTTGGATATTGTGGTAGTACTGGTGAGATTAATACCAGGAATCCAAGGTTAGCTTAGGTGCCCCAGCCTACGCGATATGACCATAGCAGTTGAAGACGACATAAAACCCCAATAAAATCAAATTAACCCTTTCCCAAACAAGACCGGGGTTTGACGTCTCTATAAGAAAGGGCTTGGGAAAACATTGAGGCAAAAGAAGAAAATGCTGATAATCAGCATTTTCTCCTTTTGCCTCAATGTTTTCCATATTATGATATTCCCCTTTCTCGCACTAAGTAACATTGATTTTGTCGTCTGCAGCAGCTTTCAAATTGGATCACCCTAAATTTTTGCCGTTTGGGAAAGGGTTAAATTATTTCTGTTTGTATTTACAGCTAACTACCTGGCATGTGCCAGCTGTGGTGTGTTGCCTATGGCCGATCAAGCTGAGTGTCAGACCGGTGGGGGGAAAAAACGACACGCACGCCAGAAAGGGACCAAGAAGAAACAGGTCAAGGATCAACAAGGGTACGTTATCAACCCTCTCCAGGGTTCGACACTAAGGGGAGTCCGGGAGTCTGACACTCCCTAAAAATTGGCAGGACTCTCTGATTTTGAAACTTGGGATTATGCCAGATTCCTAAGAAATAATGCTGATGATATCAGTTAAAATGATGCAAAATGACAAACAAGCTCTGAATTACAAGTTCATGACATGTCCACCCAGGCGAAAAATGTTCATTTACGTTCAAGAACTGTTCTAGAATGCTCTAGAACATTAAATGGCACTTCTAAAACTTTGGTCCTACTTGTAGGTTCGAACACCGGCTGAGCCAATATCGTTTCTGACATTTGACAATTTGACCAATGGATTTGCAACATGACTCCTAGTCCATGATGGATTCCTGATATATTTCTCACTGTACCACCACAGTATCCAATCTAAGCCTAGAGCTGCTCTGAGTCATATTGCAAATCCATTGGTGACAGAAAAACTACTTTTGTCACATGTCAAAGAGGATATTGGCCCAGCCGGTGTTCGAACTCACAACCAGAACCAAAGTTCTAGAAGTGCCATTCAACGTTCTAACGTTTAACGTTTTAGTTGGACTCCCAAGGTTCTAGAGATGGGAGTCCGACAGACTCCTTAATTGGGAAAGTTAGTGTCTAAACCTGCTCTCTCAAACAAGACCATGTTTTGATGGCCCTCGTTGCGGCCATGACACAGTTGATTGGGCATCAAGCTCTATTCAGGTCCTTGGTTCGATCCCTGGCCATGGTAAAATATCCTTTTTGACAAAAATGTTAAAAACCAATGGTTTGATAATGGTTAACCCTTTCCCAAACATGACCTGGTTTTGACGTCCCTAATAGAAAAGGAGTTGGAAAACATTGAGGCAAAAGAAGAAACTGCTGATAACCAGCAGTTTCTCCTTTTGTCCCAATATTTTCTGTGCTATATTGTACATTAAAACATTCCTTTTTAACTACAATTTTGTCATCTACAGCAGCTTTCAAATTGGGTTACCCTGACATTATGCCGTTTGGGAAAGGGTTAATCTAGATGTGTGCAAGCAGCTGGGGGTTTAGTTAGGATGTTGTGGTAGTACTGGCATGAGAAATGATAAGAATTTTATGGTTAGGTGCTACAGCTGTCACAATATGACCATCTAGCAGTTGAAAGAGGCGTTAAACCCCAATCAATCATTAACCCTCTCCCAAACAAGACTTTGTTTTTATATCTTTATATTATTCAATAAGGATTGGGTACACATGGAGGCAAAAGAAGATATATGCAATAATGCTGTCCTGCTAACCAGGATTTTCTCTGCCTCAATATTACTGTGTTTTCAGGGATCAAATTTCACTTTTTTTGCCACTTGCTAAATTTAGCAAGTGCTTATTCTTGTAACTTGCTAAATTGAAAGAGCTATATGCTTTTTGAAGTTTGAGAAGCCTTAACCCATTACCAAACGACAAAATCTTACACTTGTCCAAATTCAAAGATGCTGCAGACAACAATTAAAAGTGAATGGAATTGCACATTTTTTGGCCTTTCTTGGTAGAAAATATTGTGGGAAATGAAGAAATTGCTTGTCACAAGCAATTTCTTCATTTTCCACAATGTTTTCCCAAGCCCTTTGCTTAAGGGGAGTCAAAAAGAGTCACTGTGTGGTAATGGGTTAAAGCACATTTACTTGATCAAAGCAGTAATTAGAATGAAAAAATGCTGATTGTTGGCTGATTTTCTGCTTTTACCTTATTGGCTTAATGATTTTTCAAAGCTTTTGAACTTGCTAAAATTTAGCAAGTGTCTATTTTTTCAACTTGCATTTTCCAATTTTCACTTGCATTTAGCAAGTTAGCAAGTGCTAAATTTGAACCCTGGTTTTGGAAACCTTTAACCCTTTCCCAAATGGCAAAACATTAAGGTAGTCCAATCTAAAGCTGCTGGAAATGACAAAATGGGTGTTGATAATTTGAAGATTTGATTTGTGTTCAAAGTAACACAGAAATTATTGAGGCAAAAGGAGGAACTGCTGGTAATAAGCAGTTTCTTCTTTTGCCTCAATGTTTTACCAAGCCTTTTGAATAAGGGACGTTGAAACCAGGCCCCGGTTTCTCAAAAAAACTTAAGTATATACTCATTAGTTCATGCTCAACTTCAATAATGAATCATTAATGAAATATTCAACCAATCAACATTGATTGGTATTCAATTGAAGTTAACATGGATTTCCTGTGATTTGAGCACGGTGCTCAGATTTGAGTTTAAGAACGTACCTAAGGTTTTTCGAGAAACCGGGGCCAGAGGTGCGTTCTTTAGAGCAAGATTTCTTGAGATATCTTGAGATTTCTTAAGATGTTTTAGGATAAAGCGTTCCTCTGAGCAAGACTTTTAAGACGATCACTGGGAGCCGCCATTGCTCTGTACTTCTTTCGGAACCCCTCGGTAAATTCTGTAGAATCTATATGTGAGAGAATTGACCGAGTTGTTCCGAATGTTCCATAATTCATAAACCACGGTGTTCCGAATGCTCCATACTTTTATACAAATGACGTCATGATGACGTCATTTGTATAAATATGGAGCATTCAGAACAGCTCGGTTAAAGTCTTGGTCTTAAAAACGCTTTATCAAAAACACCTTAAGAAATATTAAAAAATCTCGCTCTAAAAAACTCGCCTCTGGTCTTGTTTGGGAAAGGGTTAAGTGAGTTTTCTGGTGGTTTCAGGGTACTGGGTAGCCCTGGTATAGAGAAGAGAACAAGAAGCCATTCTTCAGGAAGGAGTGAGTCTGTAGAAACAGAGGTCCCGGTGAAACAACCCAAACTTAGTGCTGGTAAACACAAGGATAAGGTAATACAACCAGTGCAATAACACACAGCAACAGATAACAGGGGTTGAAGGCCTTTAAAAATGCAACATTTTTATTTATAGTTCATCAAACTATGTTTGTTGGTACTCATTAGAATCGTCTTGCCGAGACGATTCTAATGAGTACCCACAACATTTCGATGGCTCAGTGCAAAACGGTTGTAACTGCCTATATGTTTATAGGCATTTACAACGGTTTTGCGCTGAGCCATCAAATTTTGGTTTGGAATTGAAATGAAAAATTTTAGAATGTTTTCACCCCCTTTTATCTATTGCTCTGCTACAACCAAATTACAATAACAAACTGTCCTGATATTGGCTATATAAAGTAAACAATTCTGGTCCTGTCATTTACAGTATGGCACAATGCACATATCGCATATTCACAAATTTTACCTGTTGGGCCAAAGTTCACAATGAACCAACCCAAATTTAGTTAAGGTAAAAACAAGGATGCAATAATACAACCAGAGCTCTAGTTAAATTAATGATTAACTTATTATGAATGCATGAATTTAAAAAACAACAAAAAATATTGGCAGATCTGTATTAGCAAAAATCTTTACTTAAGGAAACTGCAAACACTATCATAGTGTTTTTCATGGTGCACATATCAAGGGTCATTGTCGCAATTTAAAAACAAATGACCCCTTCGAAATTTACCTGAAGGTCATTAACGATTTAAGTTTTGAAATCCAGATTTTGGTATGATTCTGTTGTCCAAAGGTGTTTATAAAAATCCTGCTAGTCAATTTAAAGTCAAAGTAAGCTATCATGGTCAATTTTTGGACTTGGATTGATCTTGTCTGCTTTACATTTGAATATGTAACAATCTACAATTTATCTGTTTGGGATTTTAACCCTTTTCCACACAATGACACTTTTTGACACCCCACAAGATAAAGGCTCTGGAAAACATTGTCGAAAATGAAGAAATTGCTTTTGACAATGAAGAAATTGTTTGTGACAATGAAGAAATTGTTTGTGACAATGAAGAAATTGCTTGTGACAATAAAGAAATGGCTTGTGACAATAAAGAAATTGCTTGTGACAACGAAGAAATTGTTTGTGACAAGCATTTTCTTCATTTCCCACAATGTTTTCTACCCAGAAAGACCAAAAGAATTTAAAATTTCATGTGCTTGAAATTTTTGTCTGCAACATCTTTGTATTTGGAACAGTCCAAAATATTGTCATTTCGTAATTATTTACAGCCCAGTCTTTGTATTTGGAACAGTCCAATATATTGTCATTTCTTAATTATTTTCAGCCAAACTCCAAGTTAAATCAGCATAACAAGAACAACAACTCATCCCAGAGTAATTCAGAAGAGAGTGTAAGAAGACGTAGATCAAGCTCCGGTAGCTCCAAGTCCAAAAATCAAGTGTCCCTGTCAGATACTTGTGTTGTGCATAAAGACAAAAAACAAGTGGACAATTTTGCCTCAAATAGTGAAGAAGTGACTGCATTCAAAAAGAAGTTATCAGGTGAACAGATTAACGAGTTACACTCAGTTCTGCCGGTACCATCCCTAGTTCAGACAAAGTGTGCGACAAAAAAGTCTTCAAAGAAAGGCAGATCGAGTTCTGTGACTTCGTCGACAGGTAGACTAAGCTCTACTGAATCACTCGCTGAAGAGTCGGCTGGCAGTAATTCAGTTAAATCTCGTAACAGTAGCTCCTCCAGCAGTACCTCCGTGACCAGTGACTGTCTCAGTGCCACAAAAACTAAATACAGAAAGGGTAAACAAGCTGCCAACAAGAAGGCTGTCTCCTCTACTTCAGACTGGTCAGTTACTAGTGTTAAAGGTAGTAAGCCTGACTTGACAGATTCATACAAAACTGGAAATAAGTCGAGTACATCCCTCGTACACTCATCAAGCACAAGTCTTACTTCAGATTCGTCATCGTCCATTAAGCTTAATTTACGGCCCAGTACACAAGCTCAGTCTCACGCTGAAGTGGGAATTTATCGAATTTCCAGAAAACGCAACAAATCCTCATCGACGGTCACTTCTGCAGACTTCAGTGGGAAAGGGTTGAAGGTGGAACCGACGAAGGAATCTGTCCTTAAATCAGAGAAGAAGTTACAAACTAGTGCCGTTAAACAAGGTATCGAAGAGGATACTCCTCATACCTCACAGCTTCCTAGTAAAAGTGGTGGTGTGGACTTTCATTCCCCGCCAAAAAAATTGAAAATTGAGGGTAAAGGAAAGAAAAAGGAGAAAGATAAGAAGCAGAAGAAGGAGAAGACATCGAAGGAGGCAGCAAGTACTTCTGGTAGCAGCTCCCCGCCCGGGCTAAACAGCTTGAGGCGGAATACACGCAACAAGAAAACGGGATCTTGTGCAAGTAGCAGGTAAGTTTCTCATTGTTTCATTCCCCCTGTCAGAGCAATCAACAAGAGGGGGTATAGAAATGAAAAAAAAATGTTATTTCACAAATCCTAACCCTATGTTATGGGTACCCACTTGAATTGTCTAAGTGAGACCAATATCTACCAATAGATGTCGCCACCTGTCGATTACCATCTATCTCTGGTGGGCATTCTGGGTTAACTACTTTCAAGATGTCAGCGCCTATAAAATGCATACACGTGGTACTTCCTCATGACTTCCTGTCACGCGGCATATTTGCTTCATATGCTTGCATAGAGTAAAATGAATAATCTAATTTGAATTAATTATTTTATTAGATGAAATTGAGACGAAAATCAAACTTTATTTTGTTGCAAATGTATTTGTAGTTGCAATTTTCTGCTTGCTACTTTTTGGCGACAGGATTTTGGAGTTATGCGCACCGCGTAGTGATTTTTATCCAAAAATGGATAAAGTGATGCGTCAAATGAGTCAGTCCAAAAATAAAAAAAAATAGACTGGAAATATTGTAGACTGGCTGCTTAGTCAATGGCACCCGCAACATCGGGTTTGGTGAAAAGAGGAAAACCCATCTTATCTGTAACTCAGCTAAACAGTCTTGTTGTTATACCCCCCACCTACGAAGTAGAGGGGGGTATATTGGTTTCACCATGTCTGTCTGTCTGTCAGTCCGTCCATCCGTCCGTCCGTCCGTCCGTCCAGTCGTCCGTCCGTAGACTTTCGTTTCCGTGCTCTAACTCAAGAACGGTTTGACCTAGGATCATGAAACTTTACACAGTTGTTGCCCATGACCCAAGGAGGTGCCCTATTGTTTTTGGGTCACGAAGGTCAAAGGTCAAGGTCACAATCGGACTTTGTTTAAAATCCGTTTCCGTGCTCTAAGTCAAGAACCGGTTGACCTAGGATCATGAAACTTTACACAGTTGTTGCCCATGACCCAAGGAGGTGCCCTATTGTTTTTGGGTCACGAAGGTCAAAGGTCAAGGTCACAATCGGACTTTGTTTAAAATTCGTTTCCGTGCTCTAAGTCAAGAATCGGTTGACCTAGGATCATGAAACTTTACACAGTTGTTGCCCATGACCCAAGGAGGTGCCCTATTGTTTTTGGGTCACCAAGGTCAAAGGTCAAGGTCACAATCGGACTTTGTTCAAAATCCGTTTCCGTGCTCTAAGTCAAGAACCGGTTGACCTAGGATCATGAAACTTTACACAGTTGTTGCCCATGACCCAAGGAGGTGCCCTATTGTTTTTGGGTCACCAAGGTCAAAGGTCAAGGTCACAATCGGACTTTGTTTAAAATCCGTTTCCGTGCTCTAAGTCAAACACCGGTTGACCTAGGATCATGAAACTTTACACAGTTGTTGCCCATGACCCAAGGAGGTGCCCTATTGTTTTTGGGTCACGAAGGTCAAAGGTCAAGGTCACAATCGGACTTTGTTCAAAATCCGTTTCCGTGCTCTAAGTCAAGAACCGGTTGACCTAGGATCATGAAACTTTACACAGTTGTTGCCCGTGACCTAAGGAGGTGCCCTATTGTTTTTGGGTCACCAAGGTCAAAGGTCAAGGTCACAATTGGACTTTGTTTAAAATCTGTTTCCGTGCTCTAAGTCAAGAACTGGTTGACCTACAGCACTTTTTCAGTGACAAGGCTCTTGTGGGGGGTATTTGTCCTCTTTGCGACAGTTCTAGTTTCATTTCCCCTTGATTGAAAGGTTGTGGCATAATATTTTACCACTATTTCTGTCCAAACTTGACATGAGAACATGAAGTATTGGTATTTCACAAGCATACCTTTGTTGACTCGCACTAATTTGTCATGTTTCTTATGTTTCGGTGTGTGGTTGTCTAGATGAAAATTCAAGTTGAAGAGTTTAACCCTTTCCCAAACAAGACCAGGTTTTGACGTCCCTATTAGAAAAGGCTTGGGAAAACATTGAGACTAACGTGACTCCTTTTGCCTCAATGTTTTCTGTGCTATAGTATTGACACATTTTACATCAAGTAACATCCATTTTGTGGTCTGCAGCAGCTTTCAAATTAGACCGCTCTACAATTTTGCTGTTTGGGAAAGATCCTTTTGCTAACAACAAAATATTAGGGTGGTTCAGTGAATTTGAAAGAAGTTGCAGATGACAAAATAAACTATATCAAAAGTATATAAAACATGTATGTTATAACTCAGGAAATATTTAGATACTTGGGATGTCAAAACCGGGTCAATGTTGCAATGTTGCACTATTTCAGTGGTAGGCGGTCCTCGTCACTTTCCAAGCGTCAACAAGGGGGTCCAAGTCCTCCCCTGCCCCAGGGGGTTGGGCCTGTTGGTTCGTCAACTAGTGCGGCCAGTAGCGGAGGTACCAAGCCACTCCTACCAAACATGTCCGACAGCGACAACTCTGTCCCTGCAGGCGGAGCCTCGAAAAACCCGTCAGAGGAAAACACAACACAGAGTCTAGGGCCTGGTATGTTCTTCAATCTTTAACTGGTTACCAAACAATAAAATTTTAGACTGGTCCAAATTGATTGAAATTGCCGATGACAATTTCAAGCAAATGAAATCTGACAGTGACAACTCTGTACGTGCTGGTGGAGCATTGAAATACCCGTCAGAGGAAAACACAACACAGAGTCTAGGGCCTGGTATGTGATAAAACTTTATGCTTATGACTTAAATCTTTAACCCATTTCCAAATGATAAAATTTTGACTTGTCCAAATTGAAAGAAGTTGCAGATGACAATTTCAAGCTTTAAACCCCTTAGCCACAGTGGTCCACTTATATTTATGCTAAAGTGCAGAATTTAGCCTCTTTTGTTAACCAAGAATACAAAGACGCATTGTCAATCTTTTACTGTTGAAGTCCAATGTCATTCAAATTGACCAACTCGAACTTTTACTACATGGCAGCAGGCCTATGAAAAGAAAAGCATGGGCCAAAAGCCAGGATACATGATTGATTCTGGTGGCCCAGGTTTTTATGCTCCCCGAAGGGAGAGCATATAGTCGCCACTTTGTTTGTCCGTCATTCCGTCCGTCCGTCCGTCCGAAGCGATTTCTCCATAACCCTTGGGCCAAATCAAATGAAACTTACCATGTGAACTCCCTGTGACATAATGCCGATGTACTTTTTCCGGTTTGTGGATTTGAGGCCTCGTCATGGGAAAAGGGGACTTAAGGTTAAATTAAGTTTTTCTCTAATTTCTCATAGTCTAATGGTCAAAATTTGATGAAATTTCATATTTGAGTAGCAAATCAGATGCCCTTGACAATAAACTATTTAAAATTTGCGTATGAAAAATAATGTCATGGAAAAAGGGGGCTTAACATTTATTAGCTTTATATTAGCTCTGCATGGCATATATTTATTGTGACAATGCCTTATTTGGGGAGCATTGTCTGTCTCCGACGGCTCTTGTTTTCTACTGGTGGGTGGCTGGCCCATGAGCTAAAGTTTCCATATTGGTCACTGAATTGTGTTGCCATTTTCAGCCTCCAGTACAGGTGGGGCGACAGCGATGACGTCAGAGAGTGAATCAGAGGAGGCCGATATGGGCAGATTACAAGGTAGGTCCAGTCATTGTTATAGTCCAGCAACATTAACCCGGGACATCTGCATATGTAATGACCCCACTTCAGCAATGTTTGTTAAGACTCTCAACTAAGGGATTTTGCACACAAACATTTTAAATTGTCTCAGGATAATTTGGATGGACAATATCAAAGCAAGTTGTATAATTATCTTACAGCATTTTACATAATAATTGAGCCAGGATCTTGAAAAAAGTTCATTAAAGTGTTAGAGCCCAACATAGTTCCAGACCAGATTACTTATACACACAATCTGATCAAGTACCATGTTCTCCAATTAATTCTTGTCAATCTATAGCAATAGTAAGCTGGCAGGATGGATAGGGGCTAGACTCTGCTTAGACACAGGTTGATCTTGAAAGATCGCGGTCTCAAATGCCAAAATATGAATCTTTCCTTTGTGTTCCAGCCCTGTTAGAAGCTCGTGGTCTGCCGTCTCAGCTGTTTGGAGCTCTAGGACCCAGAATGCATCAATTGTTACACAGGAGTATGGGCAGCGGAGGGTCAAGTAAGTCCTTATTCTTAACCCTTTCCCAAACAAGACCTGGTTTTGACATCCCTAACAGAAAAGGCTTGGGAAAACATTGAAACAAAAGAAGAAACTGCTGATAATCAGCAGTTTCTCCTTTTGTCTCAATATTTTCTGTGCCATATTTTACACAAATCCTATCTTCAATATGGTTTGTCATTTGTTGCAGTTTTTGAAGTGGATCACCCTAAAGTTATGCCGTTTGGGAAAGGGTTAAATAGCAAAGAATTTGGGGCTAAAAATTGATTTGGTTTACTGTTATGTATTGATAAACTGGAATCAAGCTGTAGTTACGAGATTTTATAACAACACTGGCGAAATACTATTGTTAGTCCAAAATTATGTCACTGTTTACTTGATAGAATGGATCCCTATAAACCCTTTCCCAAACAACAGGCTTTAAGGATGGTCCAAATGGAAAATGTTCAAGATGTCAAAATAATTGTTGTCAAAAGTATAGTGCTCCCACGATATTCAGAATCCCGCCAAACAATAAAACATAAATCAATTTACTAATCATAGGTTGTAAAGATCAAAATTAAACCATATTGATGATAATCAGTATTTTGGTGTAATATTGACGAGACGATTTGCATGTGCGTCTCCACAATAACATGTTTTTATAGGTTAAAGATTTGTTTATAAATATCAGAAAAGCGTGGGACACCTATATAATATTTGTATATTATAGCATGGGAAATATTGTCCTCAGCCTTCTTCTTCGCCTCGCCCCATGACAGTCTGACCTTCCAAAGCTTGAAATCAGTGTTTGTCTCTAAGTCAGTGCAGGACTGCCTCACTTTCTCTTTCCATGAGGATTCAAATCAAGAGCCTGTCTGGTTCTCGTCATAGAATATGCCCATCTGTCTCAAATTGTGCACATCTGACCCTCATTCGAGAGGTCCCGGGTTCGATACCCGGCCGCGGCTAATACCCTTTCTGACAAAATTGTCACCCACCAATGGGTTTGAAATCGTTAACCTAAGTGGGCGAGCAGCTGGAGGCTCGGTAAGGGTGTTGTGGTAGTACTGGTTTGAGAAACAACAGGAATCCATGGGTAGGTGCTCCAGCCGCCGCGATATGACCCTGGTAGTTGAAAACGGCGTAAAACCCCAATAAACTCAAACTGTCTCAAATTGTAAAAGATAAGCTCACACATGAAATTTAAATAAATTTTTTAATTATACCCCCCACCTACGAAGTAGAGGGGGGTATATTGGTTTCACCATGTCTGTCTGTCTGTCCGTCCGTCCGTCCGTCCGACCGTCCGTCCATCCGTCCGTCCGTCCGTCCGTCCGTCCGTCCGTAGACTTTTTCGTTTCCGTGCTCTAACTCAAGAACCGGTTGACCTATGATCATGAAACTTTACACAGTTGTTGCCCATGACCCAAGGAGGTGCCCTATTGTTTTTGGGTCACGAAGGTCAAAGGTCAAGGTCACAATCGGACTTTGTTTAAAATCCGTTTCCGTGCTCTAACTCAAGAACCGGTTGACCTATGATCATGAAACTTTACACAGTTGTTGCCCATGACCCAAGGAGGTGCCCTATTGTTTTTGGGTCACAAAGGTCAAAGGTCAAGGTCACAATCGGACTTTGTTTAAAATCCGTTTCCGTGCTCTAAGTCAAGAACCGGTTGACCTAGGATCATGAAACTTTACACAGTTGTTGCCCATGACCCAAGGAGGTGCCCTATTGTTTCTGGGTCACGAAGGTCAAAGGTCAAGGTCACAATCGGACTTTGTTTAAAATCCGTTTCCGTGGTCTAAGTCAAGAACCGGTTGACCTAGGATCATGAAACTTTACACAGTTGTTGCCCATGACCCAAGGAGGTGCCCTATTGTTTTTGGGTCACGAAGGTCAAAGGTCAAGGTCACAATTGGACTTTGTTTAAAATCCGTTTCCGTGCTCTAAGTCAAGAACCATTTGACCTAGGATCATGAAACTTTACACAGTTGTTGCCCATGACTCAAGGAGGTGCCCTATCGTTTTTGGGTCATGAAGGTCAAAGGTCAAGGTCACAATCGGACTTTGTTTAAAATCCATTTTCGTACTCTAAGTCAAGAACCGGTTGACCTACAGCACTTTTTCAGTGATAAGGCGCTAGTGGGGGGTATTTGTCCGCTCTGCGACAGTTCTAGTTCTAACTGTAAGTAAAGGTCAGAAAGATTTGCAAGCCATTGACAATAAGTACCCACAATAAAGGGTTTTGCTTGGAAATAACAAGTTTAGAATGTCTTTACCTTCTCTTATATTTATCTGTTCCTGTTTACTTACAGTGAATAAAGCCCAGCAGTTGCTCCAGGATTTACAGGCCACTGGAAATGAAGGACAACAGTTGACAGCTGTTATAGAAATGTGTCAGGTAAGTCAACAGAATCACTTTTCCACAATAATGTCTAACAAATAACACATTGCATTCTAAACACAAAGTGATATAACTGAATGAGCATGTGAAAAGCAGGGAACTAAAACAATCTTCATTTATCTCATATACTTATGTAGCGTATGTAATTCTTGTTTGATTATCAATTTATAGCGAGCCGGGACTTTATGTCCGTTGAGGTAAAGTCACAGCCCTAGTGCTGGCGTCATGTCAGTGGCATGTCGCGTCTTCACTTGAAAAACTTTAACCTGATCTATATCTGGGACACTTTTAAAGATACAGCCTTGATATTTCACACATGGATACTTCCTGGCAAGACCTTTCATTTGAGACCATGAACTTTGACCTTGGGGTTTGACCTACTTTTAAAAAACTTTAACCTGGCCTATATCTCATGCATTATTACAGATAGAGCCTTGATATTTCACATATGGATACCTCATACCATGACCTTGACCTTTTGACAATATCCTTTGACCTAGTGACCTTGACCTTTGACTTTGGACTCCATTTTTTGCAACATGCTTTCGTATATGCCAGCTATGTTGTCTGCGGATAGCTTTTGTAATTACAGTCGACACTCGTTATGTCGACATCGGATAAGTCGAATGATCGCTTAAGTCGAAGTTCACATCTGGTCCCGTCCTCATCAATGGTCATAATTTTTTCGAACAAAATAATTTCGAACTGAATATAGCCATTGAAATTTAGTTGGAAAAGGATAGAAATTGCTCGACACGAGCAATTTCTTTCCTTTTCCTACTATATTTCAATTATAATCGCACTTGATTATAGTTTCAAAAACGGTCAAATATCAATTTTATCAAAACCGAACAAAATTAGATGAGTCGAACTCCGGATTTGTCGAGGTATTTTGACAGCCCCTACGACTTCGACACAACGAGTGTCGACTGTAGTTTGCGAAAGAGTTCTTTTCCTTACAGATGTTGGTTATGGGCAATGAGGACACACTGGCCGGTTTTCCCGTGAAGCAAGTGGTCCCAGCGCTGATAACACTTCTACAAATGGAGCACAACTTTGACATGATGAATCACGCTTGTCGAGCTCTCACGTATATGATGGAGGCCTTGCCTAGATCTTCTGCTATTGTCGTAGATGCTGTCCCTGTCTTCTTGGAAAAGGTTTGTGAAATTTCTCTGTGCTATTTGAAAATTTACTCTCCATTGTACATGTATTTGAATTTATACTTCTTTGCATGCACAATTATAAAAGCAGAAAAGTGCAACGTGAGAAAAGCTCAAAAAGCTCTAAATTCACAAAGAGCTCAGAATATTGTCAATGTAGTGTTTTTGGTCTCATGAATCGTAGCCACAACATAGACTAAGAAAAAAATTGAAAATGTTTGGCAATTGTGCGCGGCATATGGCCGTAAAAGTAAATGAAAGAGGTCATGTATACAGAAAAACAGTTCTTAAAGACAACATCTAAAACATGTTTTTCTTCGAAAATGCTTTAAATATAGACTGATGGTTCATGGTGAGCTACAAAATGTCGAATATGTGTAAAAGATCAGTTTGTTGCATCATTTTTCCACACAGACCATATTTTAGCATATTCGCTTGATAAAATGTTCTGTCGGTTGAATTTAAACACCATTTTTACCATGTCTCCCATTCTTTCTGCTTCTTCTGTAGTCAAACGTCACACAAAATTGACAATGTTTTCCAATTTTTTTCTTGGTCTGGGTTGCAGCTAATGATTTGTGTACTTTGAATTGTTGAAAGTGTGTTATCTCGAGCTCTATAAAGATTTAGATCTTTTTGAGCTTTTGCTTTATTACGCATCAAAATTTGACAATGTTTGGTAAATTATCATGAAAATCCGAGGGCATTATGCTTAAAAATTTATGTATCAAATTTCATTTAAATGTAATAGCTATTAAAAAAGTTATAGTCATTTTTAAAGTGGCCGGTTAGGACTTTTGGCCAGTATATTTTGTGTGCATTATTTCTTTGATGAGATTTTCTCCAAAAAAGTTAGATCTAATTTGAAATCTCAAGCAATGATAGAATATGACCAGATATTCATTTCAACACAAACAATTATTAAGTAAGTCTACCTCTAATAAGATTTGTGCGATGCCTGAAATATTCGGGCGAACTCAAAAACATTAGGTGGTGGAACTTTCCACTGCGGAATGTTCACGACCGCGCCTGAATAGGTTTGGATACTTAACTACGCCGGTCGAAAAAAGCAGAGGTTTTATGAATCTCCATTTTTGCCACATTACTGGTATTCTACCCTAAAGTTAATCGACCATGGCATATCAAATGTTAACTGTATTGGTTACTTACGTATGGTGTTTATATATTGTAATGGTTACTTAATGATGTTTATATTTGTTAGTTACAAGTGATACAGTGTATGGATGTGGCAGAACAGGCACTCACAGCTTTAGAGAGTCTCTCCAGAAAACACAGTAAAGCTATACTTCATGCTGTAAGTAGTACTTATCCCATTTTCAGATGACAACATTTGGACTGTTCCAATATGAAAGGTGTTGCAGACGACATTTTCAAGTTTATGAAATTTTAAATTTTTCTACATTTTGGATTAGAAAACATAGAAAATGAAGAAATGCTTGTAAGAAGCAATTTCTTCATTTTCTACAATGTTTTCCCAAACATTTTTTCTTCAAGGGTGTCAAAAAAGGTAAAAATATGGACACCATGTAACTTACAAAATAAGTTTGGTTGAGTCACATTTAATGTTTACTGGACACCAAACCGTTGAACCGATTATCTTTCCCTTTTGGAATCATGTAAAACACTATTTAGTCTGTTCAAAAACCTCTATAAATGATGCTTAAAATGATTTTGAAAATTTGACTTTGATTTAACACTTTTATTCCCAGTATTGTATTTTTACACATACAGTATCTGGTTGACCTGTGCTGAGTCTAACAAGTTTGTCAAAATTGGGATTTTTATGCTCCCCGAAGGGAGAGCATATAGTCGCCGCTTTGTCTGTCCGTCCATCCATCTGTCCGTCTGTCATTCCGTCCATCCGTCTGTCCGTCCATCCATCCGCCCGTCCGAAGTGATTTCTCCATAACCCTTAGGCCAATTCAAATGAAACTTACCATTTGAACTCCCTATGACATAATGCCGATGTACTTTTCCCGGTTTTTGGATTTGAGGCCTCGTCATGGGAAAAGGGGACTTAAGATCAAATACAGTTTTTCTCTAATTTCTCCTAGTCTAATGGTCAGAATTTGATGAAATTTCATATTTGAGTAGTAAATCAGATGCCCTTGACAATAAACTATATGAAATTTGGGTATAAAAATTATGTCATGCAAAAAGGGGGCTTAACATTTGTTAGCTTTATGTTAGCTCTGCTTGGCATACATTTATTGTGACAATGCCTTATTTGGTGAGCATTGTCCGTCTCTGACGGCTCTTGTTTGACTTCTGATAAGGTCCCTTTTAGCGTGACCGGTCACATTATTATGTAAGCGTTTTCAAGTTCCTAACCATCTATTACAGGGAGGTATAGCTGCCTGTTTGATGTTCCTGGACTTCTTTAGTATAAACGCCCAGAGATGTGCTCTAGCTATCACGGCTAACTGTGTTCTCAATATAACTAGTGATGAGTTCCACTATATACGAGATTCTGTACCACTACTTAGTGCAAGGTTATCACACCAGGTAGGAATTTGTCTGCTTATCTTTGTATAAAGTTATTCATCTGACCTGACATGCTTAACCCATTTATTACCAAAGGGCAAAATTTTAGACTATTGTTCAAGATTCCAAGATAATGCAGGTGTTCGACAATTTCATGTGAATGAAATTCAAATTTTGTGGTCTTTTTGGGTAGAAAACATCGTGGGAAATGAAGAAATTGCTTGTGACAAGCAATTTCTTCATTTTCCATGATGTTTTCCAAAGCCATGCTCTTTTGGGGAGTGAAAAGGAGTTACTGTGTGGTAATGGGTTAAATGGTCCTTCAGGGAAGTGTGAAATACGCAAATATATGTAAACTGACTAGGATCATGGGGTTTGATGCACAATAAATGAAATATTGCATTCTAAAAGAAAACCTTCACTCCCTTTATTATAGGGCGCCGGAGGCAGTCTTATATCGGAGTTATCTTGTCCATCTGTCAGTCCGTACATCCATTTTTCTTGTCAACACAACTCCTCTTAAGTTTCTGGCTAGATCTTTTTTTAAATGTGGTCAATGTTATCACCTTAATGGATAGATGTGCATGAAGAAAGTATTTTACAAGTCATTGATTTTTGCCTGAGTTATGCCCTCCTAAAACATAGTCTCTGAGGCTTATTGAAATTGCATCCTAGTGGCATATATTGTGACTATGACTCCCTTGTCTTTAGTTTTGTTTTACTCTCAAAATGCGTAATCTTTCAGGACAAGAAGTCTGTGGAGAGTGTGTGTCTCTGTTTCTCACGTCTGGTGGACAACTTTCAGAATGATCGACGAGTATTGAAGGAGATCGCAGTACAGGGATTGTTAACAAATATACAACAGCTGGTGAGTTCAAAATAGAGGGGTCGGCGCAAGACCACGTTATCAATATATCTCAGAAAATTATTAACAAATGCTTTTGAAACAAATATACTATGCCATTGAAATAAAGAAGCTAGTAGGAAAAGGGGAGTAATAGATTGTCTTACTATTTTCTTTGCCCCTGTGTCGAAAGATCAGGGGCATATTGTTTTACTCATGTCTGTCTGTCTGTCTGTCTGTCTGTCCATCCGAAAACATAACATTTGCCTTTTATCCAAAACTATTTGACATACAAAGCTGAAAGGATGTGGGTCCATTTCTATAGAAAATTGCCCCCTCGAGAACACGGATGAAATTTATATGAATGAATGCTACATATGTGTACTTAATCCTCCAGAAATATTTAAGGATTTGGAATAGTCCAAAAGGGTGTATTTGAGCTCTAAAGTATGGTGGTCTGGACTGGCCATAATTGCACATTTGACATTGTTCTTTAATTTTGTCCCAATTTTTCGATGCATTTTCGTGTAAAAATGTGTGAATATCAGAACCTACTACAAAGTATATTTTTGGAAGAAAAAATCCTACATATTTCCTCGAAAACTTGTCAAAATCCCATTTATTAGAGCTCTATGGAAAATCCAAAGAATTTTTAATTTATATATGTGATTTTAAGACGTAGAATTCAACGTGAATGATCGATTTACGATTATTTACCCTCAAGGGTACAAAGGGCTTAAAGTAAGCTGTTGTAGTCACTTTACGACTGCCATCCGCTCGTCTGTCCGTCCGTCTGCATGTCCGACCCTCCTCCCACAATGTAGTGTTTACACTCTAATATTCACAAATATCAACCGATTTTAATCAAACTTAGACAAAACATGTTTGATTATAAGTTCTTGTCTGAGTATAAAAATGAGTCCGATCAAATCGAAACGTTATGAGTTATCTTCCCTTGAATATCAAAAATGCCTTTTTCTGACTATGTTTACACTCTAAAATCTACAGCTATCGACCGATCAAGATGAAACTTGTACAAAATGTAGGGCACTATATGATCTTACAAACATGTGGTTTACAGTGTGATCCAAATCGCTCATCCTGAATTATGCGCCCTTCAACTTCACAAAATCGCTGATTATGACATTATTTTCTCTGTGAAAATAAGAATACTTGTATGTACAATTTTAAGAAATACATGTAGCATAAAGATATAGATGAACATAAGATCTTGTGTGAGTCTAATTGTAAGAATTATTGGCATCAATAATCCTAAGTTATGTGATCGACAAATGTCATGACGTCATTTCCCCAAAATGGGCACATAATGAATTCTACAGGGAACTTCTCTGAATTGCTGTACAACAGTACACGTCGGCTGTAATTTAGTACAATAAATGTGCGATTGGTTTGGTATCCTGTGTAAGTAGTTCTTCAAAATATTAAACCATCTTCCATATAAGACCTGTTTTGATGTCCCCTATAAAAGCCCTGGGAAAAAAACTAAGACAAAAGAAGAAAATTAAGAGAGCCATTATTGTTTTCCTTTTGTCTTAATATGTTCTGTGATAGTTCTGAATTATTCACAATATCTTTCCTTAATCAACATTTATTCTGTTTAGAGCATTTTTTTTTAAATTGGAACTGTCCAGATTTATCATGTATGGTTTTAAGAATGACGACTAAGACAAAAACAACATCAAATTCAAGGGCACCTAACTTCTGATTGGCGATGCCAATAATTCTTAAAATTACACTGGCACAAGATCTTTCGTTCATTAATATTTTGTTTATGCTTTTTCTTGAATTGTAAATATTCGTTTTTGTTACAGTAAAAATAATGTAAAAATCAGCGATTTTGTTAAATTTAATGACCCATAATTCAGGATGAGCGATTTGGATCACACAGAAATTCGCAAGTCTTTGAGATCATATCGTTCCCCACATTTTTTACAAGTTTCATATTGATCGGTCAATAATTGTAGATGTTAGAATGTAAACATAGTCAGAAATAGGCATTTATGACATTCAAGGGTAGATAACTCATGATGTTTCAATTTGATCGGGCTCATTTTTTATACACAAACAAGAACTTATGATCATACATGTTTTGGCTAAGTTTGATGAAAATCGGTTAATATTTGTGCATACCAGAGTGTAAACACTACATTGTGGGAGGAGGGTCAGACATGCGGACGGACGGACAGACAAGCGGATGACAGTCGTAAAGTGACTACAACAGCTTACACTAAGCCCTTCAGGGTGCCCACTGGTCAGGGAAAAGTCAGTGAAGTTTGTATTTTCTTCAAGGTCAGGGAAAAGTCAGGGAATTTTGAAAAATGGTCAGGGAAATCTGAAAAGTTTAAAAAGTCAGGGAAAGGTCAGGGAATTTTGAAATTTTCTTTTGTTCAAACAAAACAAATAGAAGAAAATTAAATAAAGTAAAACAGATAATCATAACTAAAGCATTTTACATGTTTAATTAACAAACCACTGAGTTGTTCTTTTATACATGACTCTGCACTTATCATTTTATCATTTAATTGTGGAATTAAGGCTTACCATTTGAAATGGATGTTCTATAGGAATCTATGAGGGCTAAATCTGTAAGCAAGAGGAACGAAGCTGACAATAAAGAGAAGAATATTGAACATCTTCAGAAGAGGTTGAAGAAATATTGATACTAAAAGGATAGTTTCATTATGTGGTGTGGTATGTGTATTAATACTTGCACAGCTGCAAGGACTCATTGAGCATTTGGTTTTAATTACTTTTGAGTTAAAAATGATATGATTTAGGTCATATATGCCCTCTCCTTCCAAATCACTTAGATATTACCATTGTCTTCTTTCAAGTGACATTTTGATGTCAAATGAATAAAGCCCTCAAATATATCCATTATCACCAGTTTCCTACAAACATTCATTAGTTGCACTTGTACCTGATAGATAGATAATCAATTTTAGCACAACGCTGGTTTTAAAATGCTCTAAAATTGCAACACTTGAGCATGCAGTATGTCAAAAATGTACATTGAATTGTGCTAATGATAAACTGTTCACACATGCACAGAGGTATCCATTTTTGACCAGAAAATGACTGAAAATAACTACTAAATAGGATATATTTGAAGCAAAGAAAAATTTAAAAGGCTATCAGTGCAGGAAATTTTGATTGGAATGTATCTAGATTAGTAAAGGCCTTATGAATTGGTCAGTTAATATGGAAAAGGTTTGAGTGGAAGCAAATCCTGTTCTTTAAACACATTTCATGAGAATGGTGCTCACAGAAAGTTGTTTGAAATAGTAAGACAAAGACTGAAGTAGTATTTCTCATTTTCTCTTATGTATTGAGGTGTACATTTTAAAGTTATACTAGTTCTTGTCATAGCTTCAAGTTTCCAACCATAACTAAGTACTTACATTTCAACTGTTGTCCAAGAAAGTGTACTTTAAAACTATTTCAAGCAGGACAATTTATCTTTTTCTTTTCATCATGTTTAAAAAATAGAACATTTTAAGGATTCTACTAATACATGTAAGTTCAACAATCACATTTGAATTATTATTGTAAGAAATCTTGATAAATAGCGGATGGATCGGACGGCTTTAGGGCGAGAATGAGACCGTTTAGCGCAAAAAAAGGTCAGGGAAAAATGAATTTTGGTCAGGAAAAAGTCAGTGAAAAGTCAGGGAATTTCATTCCAGATGAAGGGTGGGCACCCTGCCCTTTGTACCCTGGAGGGTAAATAATCGTAAATCGATCATTCACGTTGAATTCTACGTCTTAAAATCACATATATAAATTAAAAATTCTTTGGATTTTCCATAGAGCTCTAATAAATGGGATTTTGACAAGTTTTCGAGGAAATATGTAGGATTTTTTCTTCCAAAAATATACTTTGTAATTGGTTCTTTGATATTCACACATTTTTACACGAAAATGCATCGAAAAATTGGAACAAAATTAAAGAACAATGTCAAATGTGCAATTATGGTCAGTCCAGACCACCATACTTTAGAGCTCTAATACACCCTTTTGGACTATTCCAAATCCTTAAATATTTCTGGATGATTAAGTACACATATGGAGCATTCATTCATATAAATTTCATCCGTGTTCTCGAGGGGGCAATTTTCTATAGAAATGGACCCACATCCTTTAGTATGTAACTTTCATTCAATGACATCTATCGCATAATTTTTATGCTCCCCGAAGGGAGAGCATATAGTCGCCGCTTCGTCTGTCCGTCCGTCCGTCCGTCCTGTCCGTCCGTCATTCCGTCCGTCCGTCCGTCCGTCCGTCCGTCCGTCCGAAGCAATATCTCCATAACCCTTGGGCCAAATCAAATGAAACTTACCATGTGAACTCCCTGTGACAAAATGCCGATGTACTTTTCCCCGTTTTTGGATTTGAGGCCTTGTCGTGGGAAAAGGGGACTTATGGTCAAATACAGTTTTTCTCTAATTTCTCCTAGTCTAATGGTCAGAATTTGATGAAATTTCATATTTGAGTAGCAAATCAGATGCCCTTGACAATAAAGTGCTCTCCATGGCATACATTTATTGTGACAATGCCTTATTCGGGGAGCATTGTCCGTCTCTGACGGCCCTTGTTGCATGCAATATTGCTTTCCTCAATGTCATCCGTTAATCCTTATCAACCCTTAATATGAAAACTTAACATGTTAGAAAAATAGCCATTTTGGGGGCATTCTCGTTGCACAAACACATCTTGTTCAATCATGGACATACAAGATGAGCAACAAAAATGCAGGGTTTCCACGCGTTAGGGAAATGTCAGGGAAATTTAATTTTTTCAAGGTCAGGGAATTGTCAGGGAATTTTGTGAACTGTCAGGGAAATTTGAAAATACAGGCAAATGTCAGGGAATTGTCAGGGAATTTTGGAAAAAAAATAGATGCATTGCCATATAATTAATAATTTCAACGTCGTCTTTTAAAATTGTCTCAAAATATCACGAGTTACGGCAAAATTACCGCGAAGAAACATGTCAGGGAATTTTCCAATTTTGTCAGGGAAATGTTAGGGAATTGTCAGGGAAATTTATTTCCTCTGACTAGTGGCAACCCTGAAATGGTTATATATCATATCAATCGAAACTGAACAAAAATTGGATGAGTTGAATTCCTGAAAACTCAAGGTAAAAATTACACTCCTTATGACTTTGACATAACAAGTTTGAACTGCATTCATTTCACCATTTTGAATGACAAATTGCGATTCTAATGAATCATGTTATACAGCTAAATCTTCTGTTTGTTTCTCTTGCCAGCTTGTCGTGAGTCCACCACTAGTAAGCACCAACACATTTGTTATGGTAATCAGAATGTTGGCCATCATGTGTGGGAGCTGTCCTGATTTAGCTGTAGTTCTACTCAGACAGAGTAAGTCATACAGATTACTTAATTCAATAATGAAGATGGCATGATAGATAAATGAAGGCAAAGTTATTTCAAATATTGTGTGGTGTCAAAAAGCATCAATGTGTGGGATTGGGTAAACTATGTTTTAAATATGTTATCGTTTACCACCGTTTAAGATTTAGAATTCAATGTCAAACACTTGGAGACCAGGGCCCCGTTTTACTAACGAACTTACGATCATATTTTTGTGTAAACTGTGTAACAAGGCATCTGATTGCACGAAAAATCGGATTAGGCCAATCAGGTTTGTTGTTACAGGTAATTACGCAAAAAATAATCGTACGTTCGTTAGTAAAACGGGGCCCAAATGCAAATATCAATGGATTATTGGCTAAAAGTAGACTTGGTTAACCGTTATGTTTTGATAAACAGTTGGTGTTGTTTTATAACAACACCTACAAAATACTATCATTCGTCCAAAATTGTGTCATGGTTTAATGGATAAAATCATTCTCTATTGGATCATTTTCACAGTGTATAATCACATGACTCAGAATTTCCGATAATCTTCAGGAATAAGCTGGATGTGTTGGATTTTTAGCTCGACTTTTCGAAGAAAATGAGAGCATATACTGTCACCCGGGCGTTGGCGTCGGCGTTGCAACAAAGGTTAAAGTTTTTTCAAACATCAATAACTTCCATACTATCAAAGGGATTCAACCCAAACTTGGAATACTTATTCACCATCACACCCTCTACCTTACTATTAGGGCCATTGACCCTGGCTCCACTATATTTGGAGTTATGCCCCTTTATACTAAGCAACTTAGAAAGTCAAGTGCGCTGTCTTCGGACAGCTCTTGTTGAAAAATCAACTGATAAAAAAGTTATTGAAGATAAAGCCAAAATTTGGTTTATCTTCAATAAGTTTTTTATCAGTTGATTTTTCAAAAATCAACCACGGTCATCTAGTGCGTGACGTCAGCCCACATTCTCTGCTTCAAACCGAATTCAAATTGGGCCAGTATTTACAAAATAATTGAAGATTTTTTGAAAATATTGTATCACATGATTATCCAAGGTGATTTTAGTTTTAAATAATGGTCTATGTTTGAATTGATTTTGTCTCCTTACAGAGGTTGCGGACACATTGAGTTATCTACTGGTGGGTACTTCAGAACATGCTACCAAGAATGTGGAACTGGTATCAAGGACACCACAGGAATTATACGAAATTGTTTGTCTTATTGGGTAAGCTTACTTGAAACTTTGTCAATCTTTTCTTTTTCTTGCAAAAATTATTTGAATCACATGAAGTTATGTGTCACTATTTATAGACTAAAAATGATAGATAAGATAAAAAATCATTGGTCTAATTGACGTTTTTGTTTACAATGGTATGCACTATGAGAACACTTCCTAATTTTTGCCTCATATAACATCAACTTTACAGTTAGGTGTCAAGCTAAATATTATCAATCAAGGGCGTATTTGAAAATAAAATTTGATTAATCTTTTCCCGAACAGCAAGAATTAAGATGATTGTCCAATTCAAAAGCTGCTGGAGACAACAAATTTGATGTTTATAAAGATTGGATATAAAAAGAACATAGCTAAGGAAATATTGAGGCAAACAGAGAAAATGCTGATTATCAGCAGTCTCTTTTGCCTCAATTTTCCCAATCTTTATCTATTAAGGACTGTATTACCAGGTTAAGGATTTCATAACCAGGTTAAACTCCAATCAATCAATCATCAAAAGAATGTTTGTACTATTTCAGTGAATTGCTGCCCGTTCTTCCGACAGACGGTATCTTCTCTATAGACTCTCTGATGAGGAAGGGATCGTTTACCAACACAGATGCTGTCATATGGCAGTGGAGAGATGACAGAAATGTCTGGCATTCTTACGCTCCCATAGATAGTAAAATTGTAGAGGTATAGAACTACTTAAGTTTATTTTACAATAAAAGATCAGATCTACTGGAAGCATGTCTCTATGTTTCCCATTCAGGCATTGTGTTGTATTATTTAACATAGAACTTTTAAGGATTACTACCCATTATTAGCTCACCTGAGCACAAAGTGCTCAAGGTGAGCTATTGTGGTCACTCACCGTCCGTCTGTCCGTCTGTCTGTCTGTCTGTCCGTCCGTCAACAATTTCTTCAAACATCTTCTTCTCCAAAACCAACTGGCCAATTTTGACCAAACTTGGCAGGAATGTTCCTTGAGTGACCCTTCTCAAAACTTGTTCGCGGATTTTTGATTTGTCAAAAAGTGTGGGCGTGGCAGGGCGGGGCTTATCGGACTTAGAGAAATCCTAAGAAAATTCTTTAAAAATCAACCAGTGGGCCAATTTGAACCAAACTTGGCAGAATTGTTCCTTGAGTGACCCTTCTCAAAACTTGTTTGCAGATTTTTGATTTGTCAAAAAACGTGGCCGTGGCAGGGAGAAAGGGGCTTATCAGACTTACAGAAATCATAAGAAAATTCTTTAAAAATCAACCATTGGGCCAATTTGAACCAGACTTTGTAGGGATGTGCCTTAAGCCATTCTTTTTAAAATTTGTTCACAAATATTTTCATTTGTAAAAAATTGTGGCCGTGGCAGGGAGAAAGGGGCTTATCAGACTTAGAGAAATCATAAGAAAATTCTTTAAAAATTAACCATTGGGCCAATTTGAAGCAGACTTTGCAGGAATGTTCTTTGAGTCTCTCTTTTCAAAACTGATTCACAATTTTTTTAATTTATCAAAAAATGAGGGCGTGGCATAGAGGAAGGGGCTTTTCGGCCTTAGAGAAATCCTAAGAAAATTCTTTAGAAATCAACCAATGGGCCAATTTGAACCAAACTTTGCATAATTGTTCCTTGAGTGACCCTTTTCAACATTTGTTCATAAATTTAAAGTTTCGTCAAAAAATTTGGGTGTGGCAGGGCAGGGCTTATCTAACCAAGAGAAATAGTTAAAAAGTTAAAAAAATCTTCAAAAATCTTCTTCTCCTTAACCATTGGGCCAATTAGAACCAAATGTGACAGGAATGTTCCTTAGGTGACCCTTCTTAAGATTTGTTCGCGGATTTTTTATTCGTCCAAAATAGTGGGCGTGGCAGGTCAGCACTTATAGGACTTGGAGAAATCATAAGAAAATTCTTTAAAAATCAATCTGACATTGGCCCAATTTGAACCAAACTTGGCAGAAATGTTCCTTTGGAGACTCTTTAGAAAAAAATGTGAATTTTTGTTTCGTCTGAAAAAGTGGGTGTGGCAGGGTGTGACTTATCAGACTTAGAAAAATTCTAAGAAAATTCTTTAAAAATCAACCATTGGCCCAATTTGAACCACACTTGGCAGAAATGTTCCTTGGGTGACTCTTTTCAAAATTTGGTCTCAAATTTTTTATTCGTCAGAAAAAGTGGGCGTAGCTTATCGGACTTACAGTGTTGGCAAATTTTGTATTGGACAAAAAAGTGGCAGGGTGTAGCTTATCAGATTTTGAGAAATCATAAGAAAATTCTTTAAAAATCAAGCATTGGGTCAATTTGAAACAAATTTGGCAACAATGTTCCTTGAGTGACCCTTTTCAAAATTTGTTTGCAAATTTTTGATTTTTCAAAAAAGTGGGCGTGTCTTTAAACTTCTTTCAGGTGAGCGATATAGGGCCATTCTGGCCCTCTTGTGAAATACAAAACACCTCATTCATCTTTGTATGTCATCTGTAGCAACTGAAATTGACGAGAGTGTCTATCAATTTGACAAAATATCTGTTTTTCAGGCTGCGCATCAGTCCGGTGAGGATGAAGTGAGTCTTTCTACAATGGGGCGTGCCTATACTATAGACTTTAACTCCATGCAGCAGATCAACGAAGATACCGGAACAACCAGACCCGTACAGAGAAAAACTAACCCATTTGCTGCCCTAAACTCACAACATTCAGGTAGTGAAACAATTTCAAAATGTCTATTGTATGAAGATTCTTTTGATACATAGATGAGTTTCTTTGCTATATTGTTTACAAGCAAATCTCATAGTAATGTACATTGGCTGCACCTATCAAATTAGAAAGTTCCAAATTTTTGCTTTTTGGGAAATTTAGATAGTAGTGAGCATGGAAAGAAATTTTTGGCTACACTTGTAAATTAGTGAATTACCATCATGCATCTTTGCCTAAAGATTGGCGGCATAAAGTTTAACTTGTGTCTGTCTGTTGGAAAACTTAAAATTGGCCATTTCAGGGGCATAAGTGTTTCACAAACACATCTTGTTCCAACTGCAAATCAGTGCCTCTCTGATAATAAATAGGAAAGCTGGTGTCTTGGTGAAAATAGAAAAATACTAAAGGTCAAGGTGAGAGATGGGGGGGGCGGGTATAGATTAAATCTAGCCAGCAGTCTCCATCGGCACTCTACCAGGGAGTTGACAGGGCTTGCCTAAGTGGCATAGAGGATTAATTTTATGTGATGTATTTGATTGTTTCTCCTTGTAGGTTCAGAGACTGATTTAGAACGCTGTGATTCTCGAGCTGAGGTACTGAAGGAAGACAATGAGCTGGCATCAGCCTTTATACAGACATTGTTCTCCGTACTGTACGAGGTCTACAGCTCATCTGTAAGTAACTAACAGCCATAGCTACAGATAGAGGCAGGGGTCTTGACAGTTTGGATCTTGGGGGACTTAACCCTTTCCCAAATAGCAAAATTTTAAGGTGATCCACTCCAAAAACTGTCACAAATGACAAAATGAAAGTTATTAAAGATAGAATTTGTGTAAAATATGGCTTGGAAAATATTGAGACAAAAGGAGAAACTGCTGGTTATCAGCAGTTTCTTCTTTTGTTTCAATGTTTTCCCAAGCCTTTTCTAATAGGGACGTCAAAACCAGGTCTTGTTTGGGAAAGGGTTAAGGCAAAGTAGGGGGGGGGGGGGCATAATTTGTTGTTTTTGCAACTCCTCTCTGAAGTTTCAATGGGAATTTAATGAAACTTGTCTCAATGAATCTCCATGGTGTCTAGTTGTGCATGCATTTTGAAATTCTTATAACTTTTATCCTTCTTTAGGTGGCCGAATGCGATTCTATAACAAGAAAACTACCCTAGAGAATTGATTAATACTGTCGCATGTTATAAAGTGAATCCTTACTGACAAATTAAGATAATAAAAAAGATAAGTCACCATCTAGGGAAAGAATGGGGGCCGTCTCAAAACTTACACTAAAATGGCTATTTTTAACATGGAGGCCAATGGGAAATTTGAATATTTTTACACAAATGTTAAAAAATAGAGAATTTCTGCCCTAGAGAATTTGATAATATTTTGTAAATTGATGGACCTGGTCATGATCTGTGAAATAAAGAAATAAAAAACAAAAGTCACCACAGTATATGAATTGGGGGTTGTCTCAAAGGTGCCGGAATAGCAGTGTTTCAGCTGATTTTTGACGCAAATGTTAAAATTTTAGAAATTTCTGCCCTAGAGAATTTGATAATATTTTGGTAATTGATGAACCAGGAAATGATCTGTAAAATAAAGAAATAAAAAACAAAAGTCACCACAGTATTTGAATTGGGGGTTGTCTCAAAAGTGCCGGAATAGCAGTGTTTCAGCTGATTTTTGGCGCAAATGTTAAAATTTTAGAAATTTCTGCCCTAGAGAATTTGATAATATTTTGGTAATTGATGAACCAGTAAATGATCTGTAAAATAAAGAAATAAAAAACAAAAGTCACCACCGTATATGAATTGGGGGTTGTCTCAAAAGTGCCGAAATAGCAGTGTTTCAGCTGATCTTTGGCGCAAATGTTAAAATTTTAGGATTTTCTGCTTAAGAAAATTTGATAATGATTTGGTGATTGATGAACCTGCAAATGATCTGTAAAATAAAGAAATAAAACAAATGTCACCACTGTACATAAACGGGAGACCGTCTCAAACGTGTACTTTTCCACAGAAAAAAGCAGCCTTTTAGCTCGATTTTTGTATAGCTATACATAGTTATAGGAAGTATTGACCAAAAATCATAATCATGATCGTAATATGTTGCTTGTTTGATTAAAACATAAAATAGATTTTAAGATAAATGTTTGACGTCTCAAAATTGTTTTATTCTATTGTGGGAAAGGGAAATTTTAGGCCTAAATGGCTTTGGAATAAACTATATTTATCTAACATTGGTGTAATGTCTTGAACTGTAGTGTGAAAGAGGAACGTACTAGACAAAAGTCAGTAGATTCCGATATTTTGAACCAAATTTGGACTTTTCTAAAGATAAATTCGTCAGAAATCGGCCGATTTTGTGTATCTTAACTTTACCGTATTACCGACGTCGTTACTTTGAACGCCAAAACGCACGTGTTTAAATGACGTCATCAAAACATTTCAAATACGGCCTGATATATTTTCACGTTTTATTCTTGTTCGATGAAAAACTGATGCAAAAGTTTGTATAGTTTAACTAAAAAAATGTAACGGATCTAACTTTCTACCTTTTTTCTGAAACTTTATGTCGCTATCTAATTTACGACAACATGCGCGTTTTGGATGCGCACTCGAATCGAATTCGGCCACCTTAAATGATCTGCCCATAAATTGAAAAAAAGTCCAATATTAATGACAAGGTTTATGTGCGCCTTTCTCATTTCTTAAAGGGATAAAATAATCTATAAGGTGAATAAAATTTGAAAGGGAAATGACGTAATTATCGCCTTAACAAGCACACATAGCAATAATTTGTTCTATCATCTTACATTTGGTAAATTTAGATTTAGTGTCTGCATTTGCAATTTGAGGTAGAGTATATTGATTTACCAGAGTTACAGTCCTTGGTATCTTAAAATCTTATCTAAATGCTGTATAAAGCCGGGTTCCCATTGCCGACCAAATCAACTTGATCAACTCGATCGCCTAAATTCCCCGATCAAACTCGATCAAGTGTATTTACACAACTTCTTCTTTATTTCTTGTCGATAAATTCCCGATCATTTTTGCCGACCGCGCTCGATCGTCCCGATCTCTCTTGCCGACCAAGCTCCACCAGTACTGGATCGCTTGATCGAGCTTGATCGAGTTGATTTGGTCGGCAATGGGAACGCGCCTTAACCCATTACCAAACAACAAAATTTTAGACTGCTCCAAATTCAAAGATGTTGCAGACAACAATTTAAAGTGAATGACTTTTTACAATTTTTGGTCTTTTTGGTTAGAAATCAATGTGGCAAATGAAAAAAAATGCTTGTCACAAGCAATTTCTTCATTTTCCACATTGTTTTCCAAAACTACTTTTTTGTGAGGAGTCAAAAAGAGTCACTGTGTGGGAATGGGTTAAGGGAAGGAAGGTTGTGATCATATTTTAGTTATAGGTTAAATATTGCAATATATGACAGAAGCAAACTAGGAATGATTTCCACTGACCCTCAGAACCAGTCCGAATGGAGAGGACGACTGAAGCAGACATGTCAAATCCTTGGTAGAGGAAAACAGACTTTAAACCTTTCCCAAAAGACCAAATTTAACGGTGGTCCAATTCGAAAACTTCTATAGACGACTAAATGGATGTTGATAAACATAACATTTTAGCAAAATATAGCTCAGAAAATATTGAGACAAAAGGAGAAATTGCTGATTATCAGCAATTTCTTCTTCTGTCTCAATGTTTTCCCAAGCCTATCATCTCAGGGACGTCAATACCAGGTCTTGTTTGGGAAAGGGTTAAAAAGGATATGTATGTATGTGTATTTGTTTACAGGCTGGTCCAACAGTAAGACACAAGTGTTTACAGACTTTATTAAGAATGATATATTATAGTACAAGTGATCTCTTGAAGGAAGTACTCAAATCTCAACCTGTCTCTAGGTAAGATGGATCTTCTTGTTCTCAAGTCTTCATTCTTGTCATGTGGAATTTAACCCTTTTACAAATAGTAAAACTTTAGACTGTTCCTTTTTATGCGCCCCTATTGAAAGATTGGGGGCATATTGTTTTACCGTTGTCTGTCTGTCCATCAATCTGAAAACTTAATGTGAAAACTTCACAATTTACACAAAGTTTCACATAAACAAGAAGAAATGGCTTCCAAAAATGCATCTTAGTAACGTGAAAACTTGACTGTCATATGGGTCTTTCTTTGGTAAAGTGCCATAATTGGGGTTCTCATTTTAAAATGCTTAAAAAAGAAAATAAGAAAGTCCTTTTTGAAAAATTGAAGTATATATATCATTTAAGTAATAATCAAAGATATACATAAGATAAAATTATGTGTGTGAAAGTACGATAAGTTTGAGAAAAAAAAATTATAAGAAAAAAATAATGCCATTTTTGACAAAGAAAATGGGACATGATCACAGTGCTAAATTTCGGAGGAATAAAAGTCACAAAAAGATCGTACCTTAACCTGTATTTTGTTTTCATATTCATTGGAATGGAATTAACTAACCTTAATTTGGTGTATAAATGCTAGAATTAGCCAAATAAGTATGAGAAATAATGTTTGAAATATAACGTGCCGCTCGTAACGTAGTCTGTCCTCCAGCTGGTCCAAATCTCATGCACTTTTTTTCTCTGGATAAATAGACTTTGTGTTGCTTGTCATGAAAAAAAAAATATAGTAAACATATTTGATAATACAAATCTGTCCTTTCTGTATCGATCTACGATGTTCATAAGTGTCAAAATCGAAAATCATTTAGTGTTGAATTATTTCTGTCTCGTTGTTCGTTCGAATTCTGGAATTTTAAAATCGACCGCGGCCAGTTTAGCGTGGATATTGCGCAATACACATTATGCGCATGTCTTCTTTGCATCGTTTTGCGTCATTTCCTGTTCTAACCACCGAAAAGGATTATCATGGGAGAGACGACGAAATGTAAATAAAAAGATGTCCTAGGTGGATTAAAGTGGTTACGAGCGAAATATTTGTCCTATGTTCGAGCGAAATTTGATCTTTGAGACTCGAAAGGTATGATAAAGAATAAACAAGGCCTGTTTCTTTTCAATATTTACCTTTGAATTACCCAATAAATGCTTCTGAACAGAGGTTACCATGAAAAGACGGGCGTTATTGCAGAAAATGCGCAATTTGTACGAACAATGGACAGTTCTCGTCACGGACGAACATTGAGACAGTTTTTTTTGTAGGAACAGAATGACAGATTTTTAGCTCACCTGAGCACGAATGTGCTCATGGTGAGCTATTGTGATACCGCTGTGTCCGGCGTCCGTCGTCCGGCGTCCGGTGTCCGTCGTCCGTCGTCCGTCGTCCGTCGTCCGTCGTCCGTCAAACTTTGCCTTGTGTGCACTCTAGAGGCCACATTTTTTACCCAATCAACCTGAAATTTGCTCAGAATGATTGTCTTGATGAAATCTCGGACAAGTTCGAAATTGGGTCATCTGGGGTCAAAAACTAGGTCACGGGGTCAAATCTTAGAAAAACCTTGTGTGCACTCTAGAGGCCACATTTTTTGCCCAATCAACCTGAAATTTGCTCAGAATGATTGTCTTGATAAAATCTCGGACAAGTTCGAAATTGGGTCATCTGGGGTCAAAAACTAGGTCACGGGGTCAAATCTTAGAAAAACCTTGTGTGCACTCTAGAGGCCACATTTTTTGCCCAATCAACCTGAAATTTGCTCAGAATGATTGTCTTGATGAAATCTCGGACAAGTTCGAAATTGGGTCATCTGGGGTCAAAAACTAGGTCACGGGGTCAAATCTTAGAAAAACCTTGTGTGCACTCTAGAGGCCACATTTTTTGCCCAATCAACTTAAAATTTGCTCAGAATAATTGTCTTGATAAAATCTTGGACAAGTTCGAAATTGGGTCATCTTGGGTCAAAAACTAGGTCACTGGGTCAAATCTTAGAAAAACCTTGTGTGCACTCTAGAGGCCACATTTTTTGCCCAATCAACCTGAAATTTGCTCAGAATGATTGTTTTGGTAAAATCTTGTACAAGTTTGAAATTGGGTTACCTGGGGTCAAAAACTAGGTCACGGGGTCAAATCTTAGAAAAACCTTGTGTGCACTATAGAGGCCACATTTTTTGCCCAATCAACCTGAAAATTGATCAGAATTATTGTCTGGATAAAATCTCGGACAAGTTCGAAATTGGGTCATCTGGGGTCAAAAACTAGGTCACGGGGTCAAATCTTAGAAAAACCTTGTGTGCACTCTAGAGGCCCCATCTTTTGCCCAATCAACCTGAAATTTGCTCAGAATGATTGTCTTGATGAAAGCTCGAACAAGTTTGAAATTGGGTCATCTGGGGTCAAAAACTAGATCACGGGGTCAAATCTTAGAAAAACCTTGTGTGCACTCTAGAGGCCACATTTTTTGCCCAATCAACCTGAAAATTGCTCAGAATGATTGACTGGTTAAAATCTCGCACAAGTTTGATATAGGGTCATCTGGGGTCTAAAACTAGGTCACCGGGTCAAATCTTAGAAAAAACCTTGTGTGCACTCTAGAGGCCACATTTTTTGCCCAATCAACCTGAAAATTGCTCAGAATGATTGTCTGGATAAAATCTCGCACAATTTTGAAATTGGGTCATACGGGGTCAAAAACTAGGTCATGGGGTCAAATCTTAGAAAAACCTTGTGTGCACTCTAGAGGCCACATTTGTTGCCCAATCAACCTGAAAATTGATCAGAATGATTGTCTTGATGAAATCTCGGACAAGTTCGAAATTGGGTCATCTGGGGTCAAAAACTAGGTCACGGGGTCAAATCTTAGAAAAACCTTGTGTGCACTCTAGAGGCCACATTTTTTGCCCAATCAACCTGAAATTTGCTCAGAATGATTGTCTTGATAAAATCTCGGACAAGTTTGAAATTGGGTCATCTGGGGTCATAAACTAGGTCATGAGGTAAAATCTTTGTAAAACCTTGTGTGCACTCTAGAGGCCACATTTTTTGCCCAATCAACCTGAAATTTGTTCAGAATGATTGTCTTGATCAATTCTAGGTCACGAGGTCAAATCTTAGATAAACCTTGTGTGCACCCTAGAGGTCACATTCTTTGTCCAATCAACCTGAAAATTGGTTTACAAAAAAAGTTATTATATCAGGTGAGCGCTTCAGGGCCAATGGCCCTCTTGTTTTTGATAATTGTATTATAGCAAAATTGTAAGGAAAAGTTTTATAATCAGTTAATATTAACAGTTTTCAAGTAAACCCTCAAAACTATGCACACAGGAGTCGCCGAAAAGTCAGAAAGAGTCAGAAAATATTTTTCCGCCTTCTGTTCGTACAACACTTTTTTTGTTTTTAATTTTCTCCATATTAATTTAATCTTTTGAATTTTCCCATCTAAATGCTTTTACACTAAAAGTGGATGTCACTGAGTTGAAAAATAGCACAGAAGTAACATTATAGATTTATTGTTGAGAGTTTGCTTGTGCTTTCTGTCTGTGTGTTTGTACAGCATCTGTCTTTGTTCGGCACGACACACTTTGCAATATTTTGATGAAAAAGAAGTGTTTAAAGCAAATTTCTAAACTAAATCAATGAAAGACCTGTTTTCAAAAGGAATAATTCACATATTGCTCAAGTTTAACAAACACTTTCTGAATATTTGGCAAAAATGGATGTCTCTGTTCGTACAACACTTTTTAACAGCATGCAACTTCAAGAACAAAAAACTAACTTTTCTGGATAAAAATTTATCTTCTTGAATATATTTTTGAAAAATAGAGATAGTTAGCTGTTCTGACTGTGATTTTTGTGGAATTCTAATGATATTGAAAATTCATGTACATTGTCCCATCAATTATGGCACTATACCAAAGAAAGACCCATATGTATTTTTCTGTGAACTTTGTTTTCAGTCATATAGCTGCCATGATGTCCTCTCAAGATTTGAAGGTGGTGGTTGGAGGAATACAGATGGCGGAAATACTGATGCAGAAACTTCCCGATATATTCAGTGTCTATTTCAGAAGGGAAGGTAGGTCTATCCTTTTCCCAAACGACAAAATTTAAGGGTAAACCACTTCAAAAACTGCCACAAATGACAAAATGGATGTTATCAAAGATAGGATTTGTGTAAAATATGGCACAGAAAATATTTATACAAAAGGAGAAACTGCTGGTTATCAGCAGTTTCTTCTTTTGTTTCTATGTTTTCCTAAGCCTTTTCAATTAAAGACGTCAAAACCAGGTCTTGTTTGAGAAAGGGTTAAATCATACTCATTTCTGAATACACAAGAATAAGTACAAGAACAAAAGTTTATAGATTGAACTTGTTACAATACAAAAAATAAACATATTCCTAGAAATAATGGTAATAAGAAATTAGGTATTAAATTTGGTTCTATAATAGTAAAAGGTAAAGACTGCAGTTGTATGCGGAAGTAAGACAAAATAATATTTTGCATAAATCTAGGTAATGTTGTTTGTGAAGCTTGACTCGGACTGACACATGGATATCTCTGTCAGAGTCGATGAGTCGTCCCGGTCATCCTTGCTGTGGTTATCGAACTAACTAGATTGTAGGTCAAACTTTTCTCAATACATGAATGATAATGAAGCAATTTCTTCTTTTCCCTCGATCTTTTCCCAAGTATTTTCCACTAGGAATGTCAAAACCAGTTCTTGTATGGGGCAGGGTTAATGCAATTAGGTCCGTTTTTCCTTATCTGTTATATTGAAAAAAAATGATACAATTAGTACAAATAAATAGTGCAATGTTTACAAAGTTGTTTTGTTTCCTCTACAGGAGTGATGCATCAAATGAAGAAGTTAAGTGAGATAGACCCGAACGCCGTGACCCCCGTCAAGCCAGCGCAGCCCTCCCCGTCTTCTGTCCAGTCTGGTTCCCTGACCAGCATCAGTAGCAGTGGAACCAGCTGTAGTTCACGGTCAACAGACCAGGACAAAAAAGACACAGATTCGTCGTCGTTAAGCGTGGCAGAGGGAGGCTCCAATACTTCGTCTACAGAAGATCACACCACTAACTCAGCTCAAATGTAAGTTAGAAACCAGCACAGTGTATAATCATGTGACTCAGAATTTCAGAAAATCATCAATATTTATGCCCCCTTTCGAAGAAAATGGGGGTATATTGATTTGCAAGTGTCGGTCGGTCGGTCGGTCGGTCGGTCGGTCGGTCCGTAGGTCGGTCGGTCTGTCCGTAGACCAAACCTTGTCCGGAGCATAACTCAAAAAGTATGTTAGGTAGAATCATGAAACTTCACAGGTGGATAGATCTCATCATGGAGAGGTGCAGTGCACAAGAACCGTAACTCTGCCGATCAAATTTTTGGAGTTATTGCCCTTTGTTGATTTTCAAACTTGATTCTTGTCCGGAGCATAACTCAAAAAGTATGTTAGGTAGAATCATGAAACTTTACAGGTGGATATATCTCATTATGGAGAGGTGCAGTGCACAAGAACCGTAACTCTGCTGATCATATTTTTGGAGTTATTGCCCTTTGTTGATTTTCAAACTTGATTCTTGTCCGGAGCATAACTCAAAAAGTATGTAAGGTAGAATCATGACACTTTACAGGTGGATAGATCTCATTATGGAGAGGTGCAGTGCACAAGAACCGTAACTCTGCCGATCAAATTTTTTGAGTTATTGCCCTTTGTTGATTTTATAACTTGATTCTTGTCCAGAGCACAACTCAAAAAGTATGTAAGGTAGAATCATGAAACTTTACAGGTGGATAGATCTCATTATGGAGAGGTGCAGTGCACAAGAACCGTAACTCTGCCGATCAATTTTTTGGAGTTATTGCCCTTTGTTGATTTTCAAACTTGATTCTTGTCCGGAGCAAAACTCAAAAAGTATGTTAGGAAGAATCATGAAACTTTACAGGTGGATAGATCTCATTATGGAGAGGTGCAGTGCACAAGAACCGTAACTCTGCTGATCATATTTTTGGAGTTATTGCCCTTTGTTGATTTTCAAACTTGATTCTTGTCCGGAGCATAACTCAAAGTATATAAGGTAGAATCATGAAACTTTACAGGTGGATAGATCTCATTTTGGAGAGGTGCAGTGCACAAGAACCGTAACTCTGCCAATCAAAATTTTTGAGTTATTGCCCTTTGTTGATTTTATAACTTGATTCTTGTCCAGAGCACAACTCAAAAAGTATGTAAGGTAGAATCATGAAACTTTACAGGTGGATAGATCTCATTATGGAGAGGTGCAGTGCACAAGAACCACTACCTTGCCGATCAACTTCTTGGAGTTATTGCCCTTTATTGATTTTTACACTTAATTCTTAACCTTGCCTATATCTCATGTATTTTTACACATACAGACTTGATATCTCACACATAGATACCTCCTATCCACATCATTCACATTTGACCATGACCTTGGACCTTGTGACCTTGACCTTGGAGTTTGACCTACTTTAAAACCGGGCACATATCTCATGACCTATTACACATACAGCCTTGATATTTCACTCATGGACACCTCGTACCAAGACCTTTCACAGTTGACCATGACCTTGGACCTTGTGACCTTGACATTGGAGTTTGACCTACATTTTAAAAACTTTAACCTGGCCAATATATCATGTCCTTTTACACATACATCCTTGATATTTGACACATGGAACCTCCGACTCAGACCTACCACATATGACTATGACCTTTGACCTTGTGACCCTGACCTTGGAGTTTGACCTACTTTAAAAAAAATAAACTGGGCCTATATCTCATGTGCTATTACACATACAGCCTTGATATTTCACACATGGACACATCTTACCAAGACCTTTTACATTTGACAATGACCCTGGACCTTGTGACCTTGACCTTGGACTTTTACCTACTTTTATAAAATTTTAACCTAGCTGATATATCATGTCCTTTTACACATACAGCCTTGATATTTGACACATGGACACCTACGACCGAGACCTTTCACATTTGACCATGACCTTAGACCTTGTGACCTTGACCTTAGTGTTTGACCTACTTTTATAATACATTAACCTGGCCTATATTTTATGTCATTTTACACATACAGCATTGATATTTCACACATGGTCACTTCCAACCAAGACATGTCACATTTGACCATGACCTTGGACATTGACCTTGAAGTTTGACCTACTTTTAAAAAACTTAAACTAGCCCTATATCTCATGTCCTGTTACCTATACAGTCTCGATATCTTACACATGGACACCTCCTACCAAGACCTTTCACATTTGGTCATGTCCTTGGACCTTGTGACCTTGACCTTGGTGTTTGACCTACTTTTATAATACATTAACCTGGCCTATATTTCATGTCATTTTACACATATAGCCTTGATATTTCACACATGGTCACTTCCAACTAAGACATTTCACATTTGACCATGACCTTGGACATTGACCTTGGAGTTTGACCTACTTATAAAAAACTTAAACTTTGCATATATCTCATGTCCTGTTACCTATACAGCCTCAATATTTTACACATGGACACCTCCTACCAAGACCTTTAACATTTGACCATGACCTTGGCCTGTGTGACCTTGACCTTTGATTTTTACATACTTTTAGAAATCTTTAACCTAGCCTTTATCTTATGTCTTATTACACCTACAGCCTTGATATTTCACACATAGACACCCCCTACCAAGACCTTTAACATTTGACCATGACCTTGAATATTGCAACCTTGACCTTGGAGTTTGACCTACTTTAAAAAAAAACTTAAACCAGGCATATATATCATGTGTTTCACACATGGACACCTCCAACCAAGACCTTTCACATTTGACCATGACCTTGACCTTGGCATTTGGCCTACTTTTAAAAACTTTAATCTGGCCTATATTTCATTTTACTTTTACTTATACAGCCTTGATATTTCACACATAGACACCTCCTACCAAGACCTTTCATATTTGACCATGACCTTGGACCTTGTTAACTTGACCTTGGACTTTGACCTACATCAAATGTAGGCACTTGAAGGGGGCATATATGTTTTACAAACATCTCTTGTTTTGTTTATACTTGACCAATTTGAATTTGGTTTGAAGCAGAGGTGGAAAAATGCCAGAAATAAGCTGGACATGGTGGACTTCTTAAAAATCAGCTGATAAAAAAGATATCGAAGATCAACCAAAATTTTGGTTGATCTTCAATAACTTTTATATCAGCTGACACTTCGAAAATCCACTATGTCCATCTAATGCGTGACACCTGTCCACCTTCTCTACTTCAAACCAAATTCAAATCGGTCATCTATTAGGAAAATTATTGAAGATTTTCTGAACTTGCTGTATCACATGATTATCCCCCATGACCATGTCTAAATGAATTTAAAATATTCTAGGTTATTAATTTATGTTAATATTTTCCCAAAATGAACAGTAAATTTTAGGCCATCACAATTTGAAAGTTGCCGTAGACAACAAAGTTGTTGTTGACATAGATGGGATTTCTGTTAAATTAAGCACAGACATCATCTAATATTTGCAGTCTCACATTTTTCTGTACAACCTGTTTGATCAAAAGCAGCTAGATGACAAGGGTTTCGTCTTTCACAAATTGAGAACTTTATGGGTGTGAGTTAATTATGGATCATAAGACCATTTCACAAACAAGGCCTTTTAGGGAAAACATTGATGCAAAAGAAGAAAATGCTTACTACCAGCATTTTGTCCCTCTACAAAAAGGATATCTTTAACAGTATTTATTTTGGGAAGTCTGCAGCAGCTTTTAACCCATTACCACACAGTGAGTGACTCCTTTGGACTCCTTACAAGATAATGGTTTGGGAAAACAATGTGGAAAAGGAAGAAATTGCTTGTGACAAGCAATTACTTCATTTACCACAATGTTTTCTACACAAAAAGGCCACAAAAATTTAAATTTTATCCACATGAAACTGTCGTCTGCAAAATCTTTGAATTTGGACAAGTCTGAAATTTTGCCGTTTGGTCTCAATTTCTCCTGTTTGTGAAAGGGTTAAAAGAGTATCATAATTACTTTGTAGGCGATTAAGTGATGTTTTAAAAAGAAAGAAGCCTCCAAAGCGACCAGCCAGGAAGGGCAACAAGAATGAAGAGAGTCAAGATGTTGGGCTCAAGTCTGGGTCGGGTATCGGTCGCTCAAGTCGCAGTAAGATCACATCGAAGGAGAAGTCTGGCAGCGGCTCTAGCTCCAAGATGTCCTTCTTGCCAAGCTTGAATCCCAGAAGTTGGGGGAAGCTGGGCAACAGTTCATCACCTGACAGACCTCTACTCTCAAAGGTGAATATTTACAACTTTTCCACCTTTAATTGTGTTCCAAACGACAAAATTTTAGGGTGGTCCAATTTGAAAACTGCTGCAGACGACAAAGTCATTGTGTCTTGGAAAAGATAGGGTTTGTGTGCAATAGATCATAGAAAATATCGAGATAAAAGGAGAAAATGTGGGTTATCATCATATTCTTCTTTTATCTCAATGTTTTCCCAATTCTATTTTATCAGGGACGTCTCCGTGTTCAATTTACACGTTTATGGGCCTTTTTAGTTAAAATGTCTTGTGATTATTCTTTCACTGTTTAATTGAGATATGTATGTGACCTGTCATGCTAAAGGGGACCTTATTGGAAATGTGAAAAGTGTCGACTCGATTCAAAGTAGGCAGTCTGCCCAGTCTGAATAGGGTCGAAACTTCTTTCTCTAAAATACTATTCTAAAACTAGAATGTTTACCCAATCTTATGTGTTCATTTTCCAAATAAAACATCCAGTTGACATTTGCTGAGCCTGATCTGTTTCTTGAAAGTCGGTTTTATGGATGCCCCATAGGGTTCCTTTAAGCATGACTGGTTACATTTCTGTCTATTTCAGGACTCCAGTTTAAAGCCTGTTCATCCACCTATGCCTAACAATAGAGATAAAATCAAAACTTGGATTAAAGAACAAGGTAATAGTTTAGATATTTTCAGAACTACAGATAAGAGGCTTTTGATAAAGCAATATTCCAATTATTGTTCACCAAGCCTAACATGTTGAGGATACTCATTGGAATGGTCTTGATTCAAATGAGTACTCGCAACATAGGGTTTGGAATTGAAATAAGAAATTTAGAATGTCATCATCCCTTCTTATCTGTTGCTCTGTATTTTATTGCTTCAAATCATTTAGATAAGATTAAATTTATCATACGGTGAAAAATAAATAGATAAGAATTAAAAAATGCAAGCCTGTTTAGATGAATGCTTACATTGAAATAAGTTCTGTGTTAGAAATGTTAGCTATGACAATTAAAAGAATCAATAAAGAAAAGGATGAAATGCTTACAATGTAATGATAGCAACTTTATGATGGCTAATTGTTACCCTTGCCTCTTGTACTTCAAATGATTTCGCTAAAGCTTTGAAAATTTTGAGGCAAAAAGGAGAAAATGCTGTCATCAGCATTTTCTTCTTTTACCTCTTTTTTTCGCAAGCCTATTCCTATAGGGACGTCAAAACCAGATCTTGTTTCATTATAGATTAATATTACTTACTTGTATATTTACAGCTACACGGTTTATAGAGCAATATTTTGCGTCAGAGAGTCAGTCTAACAGTCATCCAGCCCTCAATACATTAAACAGGTTGTGTAATGCTATTGGCAATCTTACTATAGAGGTGAGTCTATACAAATAGTTGCCTTCATCAAACATTGCAATGACGTTTAATTTGTGGTAGCGCTTTGAAGTTGGGACCCTCATTCATGAGGTACTTGGTACGATCCCTGGTTGCAGCTAATTTCATTCATTACATTTGTCTCCCATGAATGGATGTAAATCATATACCTATGTGGCAAAGCAGCTGGAGGTCTGGAAAGAATTTTGTGTTAGCATTAGATAGAGAAACAACAGAAATCCTTGTTTAGATTCTACAGGTGCTGCGATTTGATTCTAATACTGTTTTTAGACATTATTCCATTACCAAACAACAAATTTAGGACAGGTCCAAATTCAAAGATGTAGGAAATTTAAAATCTTTTTTTCTATTTTGGTAGAAAATATTGTGGGTAATGAAGAAATTGCTTGTCACAAGCAATTTCTTCATTTTCCACAATGTTTTCCAAAGCCATTATCTTGTAGGGAGTCAAAAGGAGTCACTGTGTGGTAATGGGTTAAACATCTTAAAATGATTCAATCAGTGTATTTTTCAAAGTACATGTTTTACTTTGATTAGGAAACAGGTCCTCTCAACATAGATTAACCCTTTTGATTTTGTTTAACCCTTTCCCAAACGGCAAAATTTTAGTGTGATCCAATTAAAAAACTGCTGCAGATGACAAAATGGATGTTATTAAAGATAGGATTTGTGTAAAATATGGCATAGAAAATATTGAGGCAAAAGGAGAAACTGCTGTTTATCAGCAGTTTCTTTTTTTGTTTCAATGTTTTCCCAAGCCTTTTCTATTGAGGACGTCAAAACAAGGTCTTGTTTGGGAAAGGGTTAATGAAAACTGATGATGAGACAATTCAAATGAGTACCCACAATGTAGACTGTTTCTCTGACTATGTTACAGGATGATTGTGGTCTAGAGGCTCTACAAGAAGTATCTGTGATAATGTGAGATAGTGATGTGTCCCCGTTCTAAGTGATCCACAGCAGCCTTGTACGATTCAAATGAGTACCCACAACATAGGGTTTAAATCTGGAATAACAAATTTATATGCTTTCACCCTCTCTTATCTGTTGGTCTGACTATGTTATAGGATGATTGTGGTTTAGAGGCCAAGAAGTATCTGTGATAATGCGAGATAGTGATGTGTCCCCATTCTAAGTGATCCACAGCAGCCTTGTACGATTTAAATGAGTAGCCACAACATAGGGTTTAAATCTGGAATAACTAATTGAAAATGCCTTCATCCCCTGATTCCCCTCATACCTGTTTCTCTGACTATGTTACAGGATGATTGTGGTCTAGAGGCACTACAAGAAGTATCTGTGATAATGCGAGATAGTGATGTGTCCCCGTTTGAAGTGATTCACAGCGGCCTTGTAAACAAACTTATACAATATCTCACCATGATGGACGGGGCTGTGCCACGAGATGTCAGAATACGCAGGTTCCTACATGTGTTTCTAAATTGCCCGGTAAGTAGTTTGACTCTTTTCTTTCTTTATGAATTAAGGATTTCTTTGATTTTTCAAGAAATTGGTAGAAGTAGACTCCCATAGGCTGGGCATTAAGTCCTGCTGGTGACCTTTTTTCCTCTTATGGGTCTGGGACATCAGATCAGGCCCTAGAAACAAAGTGATCAAAAATGAATGTGAAGGGACACTTTCCATCCCCAATTGCCAAAACCTGCAAAAAGTTCAACATGGTTCGCACAGGTCTTGAAAAACCCTTGAATTTGACCTTAGCCTTATAAAACCCTTGAAAATGGATGTTGGCCTTGTAAAACCCTTAAAAAGCAATCCTGAGCCCTTAAAAAACCCTTGAATTCTATTTCTCTTATGTTTTGTGCATGGAAAATTGTTTTTATGCAATCGGAAAATCCATTCATAAAAAGACATAGATAAGAAAGGATTAACAATAACTGAATTGCTTGTCTGCAAAGAAATTACGAAGAAATAAAATCAGTATGGGAAAGTGTGTGTGCAACAAAAGTTGGTTATTAGATAAAAAATATAAAGTATGGGTCCGAGAATTTAAGTCAGAAAAACCGATAAATGAACCATGTTTGCGCTTAAATTATTGAATGTTAGTAGCCCTTGAATTTCAATCTTGAGTCCTTAAGAAGCCCTTAAAAAACCCTTGAATTTTCTGAACAAAATTTTGTATGAACCATGTTCAATAATGGTATTTGAGACCAACTTGGATCCAGATCAGCCTGTGCAAAGGCACAGTCTGATCAAGATCCAAGCTGTACTCAAATAGCTTCATTACCAGCAGTAACTCTAACATCATATTATAGGGTTACTTCACGTTTTTGAGGTCGTTAACATTCGTAGAGGCCCAAGAAATACGTTAACACCCAAGTGCGAAGCACGAGGGCCGCTTTCGTATTTTGAGGGCTTCTGCGAATGTTAACGAACAAAAAATACGTGAATTGACGCTATTAATGCATAAAAAACATAAAATTCCAATGGTTACTTACCCCAAACCTATTGATACGTACAAAAAATGAACCGAGGCGAGAGCAAAAATGTCCGCCATTGTTGTTGTGTTCTGATAAATCTTCCGAATTGTTTTTGTTATGCTTGACGTCAGAAAAACGACGTTACGTCGTTATTTGGAGCCAAGGGCCAACGTCTCCTATTTAACATAAGATGTTGAGAATTTTGCGGGAAAAGGGGAGTTGTTTATTTTGAATTTTCAAATCGAGGATAATTGAGTGCGAAGCAGGTCCGATATCGCACATGAATCTACCGATTGATGCACGATTTTTTGGGATATCCGCCCGGTTTCTTCTCATTATTCAATGCTGATTATGATAACGGCCTGAATACACGCATTTTATGCAATAATGCTGATTAAATCAGATGCAGACTGATCTGGGTACATGGTTGTCTCAAATACCATAACACTGCTTTTCAACTGAAACCTCCTAACTGCACAGCTAATTCATGACCTATTTTCTATTGCAGTCTCCAGATATCGTATATCTAAAGGACATCCACATGAATGAGGAGGAGCAGTCCCCGTCAATGTTGTCCCTCGTACAGAAACTCATGGCCTGTCTACATCAGCTGGAACAGTTCCAGGTCAAAGTTCACGACCTTCCAGGGGGAACCTCGTCTACAGGTCGCGGGTCAAACGCTCTCAAATTCTTCAACACACATCAACTTAAAGTAAGTGTATGATATCTGAAGTAAACCTTTCTTCCAGCTGTTAATTTGAAAATAAAGCAGCCATGTAGTCTTGTAAATTTCTTTATCTTACTTTTTGGCCTCCCAATTCAAGAGGCTTGGAATGGATGTTGTGCTAGTCCTGGTAAGAAATAACAGAAATCCCCGGTGTGGCCCTATATCCATTATGATACGACTGAGAAACTGTTGAAAGAGGTGTTAAATTCAATCATTTTACCCAAATCCTTCCTCCATCAAGACGCTTAGAAAGTATGCTTGTAAGGATGTTGTAACTCTGGTTAGAGATCTAACAATAATCCATGCTCAGATGCTCCAGTTGCCACAATCAACTGTAATACTGTTATAGAGGCATTAAGCCTTATTCAAAGAAACAATCCATTACCTTCAATTACAATTAATTTGTTGATATTTTGCTTTGTTTCAGTGTTTGCTACAGAAACATCCCTCATGTAATAATCTAAAACAGTGGAAGGGAGGTCCAGTCAAAATAGATCCACTAGCTCTAGTACAGGCAATAGAGAGATATCTCATTATGAGGGGTTATGGTAGATTAAAACATGTAAGTATAAACTCTCATAAACATCCCTCATGTAATAATCTAACACAGTGGAAGGGAGGTGCAGGCCATAGAGAGGTATCTCATTATGAGGGGTTATAGTAGATTAAAACATGTAAGTGGTGATTTATAGGAAAAGACATAACAAAATTGACTCTAGACCTCGAAAAAGGGCCCCTGTGGCACTTTAAACAACTATTGATCCAGATCAATCAGGACCTCCATGTGATATGATCAACTATGCCGATATCTGAGTATTACATTAGGTAATAGAAAATAGAGAAGTTTCCACAGGTATGCACAGACTGATCTCGAACCATATTGGTTCCAAATGCAACAATGGTCTGTTCACAGCTGGTAGCTCATATTAAATCTCAGTTGATTATGATCATCATTCTGTTTAAATATCAATAATTTATGTACCACTCTATATCTTAGGATTGATCTTCACCAGTCTCCAAAATTCCTAACAAGATAATCAATAATATGAACTTAATTACAGTGAAATATATTTATTTAAAGCTTGCAAATTTGTAATTTCATATACATGTAATTCTATAACTTTAACACTGTTTGAGTCAACCTGTCTAACATTGTATGTTTTGATTATATACAGGATGGTGACGATGATGGTAGTGATGATGATAACTCAGATGAAGAAGTGGATGATACCATGGTATGTAATTAGGACATTTAATGTTGACTGTAACCTTTTCCCAAACGACAAAATTTTAGGATAACCCATTTCAAAACCAGCCACAAATGATAAAATGGAAGTTACTAAAGATAGAATTTGTGTAAAATATGGCATCGAAAATATTGAGACAAATGGAGAAACTGCTGGTTATCAGCAGTTTCTTCTTTTGTCTCAATGTTTTCACAAGCCTATTCTGTTACAGAGGTCAAAACCGGGTATTGTTTGGAAAAGGTTCAGATGCTGATGAATTCATGTAAAGATTGAAAACTTTGAAAAAAGTAATTATTTGTGAAGTCTATATACTCCTCCTTACAAAGAATTAAGTCTGTAAACTCAAAAGACCTCTTAATAAAGTTACCGTATAGCATTTTATTATGCTCCCCGAAAAAAATTCGGGGGAGCATATAGTCGCCACGCTGTCCGTCCGTCCGTCCGTGTGTCCGTCCGTGTGTCCGTCCGTCCGTCCGTCCGTCCACAGCCATATCTCAGCAACCCTTCAGAGCTCCAGATAATTTTTAGGGTAAAAGAGTGATCACTCCCTACTTTGAGCATCAAAAGAGTGATTCACTCTCAACCCAGTAGGTCTAAATCCTTTTTGGAGAAAACCGACAAAAACGGTTCATGTGGAAAAACTAAACCATTGATTATAGGATTCCCTTTCCTTGTATTGGTACTTCTCTGATCCACATGGCTCAACAAGGTATTTAAATACAACAAAGTATTCAAAATGAGTGATTTCGCTACTGTGGAACTATCAAATAAATGTTGGAAGTCTAAACAAGGTAGTAAAACACAATGAACTATTCATAAAAGCAGTAAATGTCACTATTGTGATGTTTTCGGGTATAATGCGCGGCCGTTTTAATGACAGGACGGGGTTACGACAAAACTCGAATAATACTATAGATGCAGCTGTATCCTCCCCGCTTGGCTTGAAAAAATGTAAGATTCTGACATGATTTACCGTTTTCTTCTGGACATGGTTAACTTTGCGAAGCAACAGACCTTGCAATAGTCTGGTTCCCGTACCTGAAATCTACTACGGATTTAAGTACGGTAATAGCTAATATCTGACGGTCACTCAGACGGCCTGGACAGGTGACGCTTTCCATACACCGAGCCGTTTCATTGGTCTATCGATTATATCGATTGACCAATCAAAGGACAGAATGCAGTACCTGTTCCCAGTCGTAAATTCAGTTACATTGACTAAGCAGCCAGTCTACAATATTTCCAGTCTATTTTTAGCTCACCTGAGCACAAGCTCAAGTGAGCTATTGTGATCACCTTTTGTCCGGCGTCCGTCCGTCGTTCGTCGTCCGTCGTCCGTCAACAATTTCTTTAAATGACATCTCTTCCTAAACTACATGGCCAATTTCAACCAAACTTGGCAGGAATGTTCCTTAGGTGACCCCCTTTCAGAATTGCTAAAAGAATTGAAATCCATGAAAAACTCTGGTTGCCATGGCAACAGAAAAGGAGAAATTTGACTGAATCTCAGTACTATCTTTGAACGACATCTCCTCCTAAATTACCTGGCCAATTTCAACCAAACTTGGCAGGAATGTTCCTTAGGTGACCCCCTTTCAGAATTGCTAAAAGAATTGAAATCCATAAAATACTCTGGTTGCCATGGCAACAGAAAAGGAGAAATTTGACTGAATCTCAGTACTATCTTTGAACGACATCTCCTCCTAAACTACCAGGCCAATTTCAACCAAACTTGGCAGGAATGTTCCTTAGGTGACCCCCTTTCAGAATTGCTAAAAGAATTGAAATCCATAAAAACTCTGGTTGCCATGGCAACAGAAAAGGAGAAATTTGACTGAATCTCAATACTATCTTTGAACGACATCTCCTCCGAAACTACTCGGCCAATTTCAACTAAACTTGACAGGAATGTTCATTAGGTGACCCCCTTTCAGAATTGCTAAAAGAATTGAAATCCATAAAATACTCTGGTTGCCATGGCAACAGAAAAGGAGAAATTTGACTGAATCTCAATACTATCTTTGAACGACATCTCCTCCTAAATTACCAAGCCAATTTCAACCAAACTTGGCAGGAATGTTCCTTAGATGACCCCCTTTCAGAATTGCTAAAAGAATTGAAATCCATAAAAAACTCTGGTTGCCATGGCAACAGAAAAGGAGAAATTTGACTGAATCTCAATACTATCTTTGAACGACATCTCCTCCTAAACTACCAGGCCAATTTCAACTAAACTTGGCAAAAATATTCCTTAGGGGGTCCTCTTTAAGAATCGCAAAAAGAATTGAAATTGACTGAAAACTCTGGTTGCCATGGCACCAGAAAAGGAGAAATTTGACTAATTCTCAATAATTTCTTTAAACAACATCTCCTCCTAAACTACTTGGCCAATTTCAACCAAATTTGGCAGAAATATTTCTGAGGAGGTTCCTTTTAAAAATTGCTAACAGAATTGAAATCTTTAAAAAGCTCTGGTGGCCATGGCAACAGAAAAGGAGATTTTCCACCAAATCCCAATGACATCGTTGAATGATATCTCCTCCTAAACTATTAGGCTAATTTCCACCAAACTAGGCAGAAATATTCCTTAGGAGGTCACATTTCAAAAATTGCTAACAGAATTGCAATTTATAAAAAAAAACAATTCTGGTTGCCATGACAACAGAAAAAGAGAAATTACACGAAATCTGTCAGAAGCAATTTCTCAATAACCGCAGAGCCAAATTTGACAAAACTTAATATTTGCATTGCTTATGATATTGCTAAGAGGTACTTTTTTTTTGCTTTTCAATATAAAACCTTGTCACACAAAAAGGGGACTTCTAGTAAAGATCTGCTTATCAGGCGCATAGCATCTAGATTTATGCATTGATTTAAAAAAATATATGGGTAAATGTGTTATTTATCATGAGTAGATGACGTTCTATTTGAAATATATATTTAGGTAGGTTCAAGGTCATAGATCTAGGTCAATTTGTAAATTTCTGTTTGTTTGTCAGTCTGTATTTTTTATTTTAATTCCATCTGTCCAAAGCAATTTCTCCATAACCAAATAGCCGAATTGGATGAAACACCATATTTGAGTTACATATGATATTGCACTAAGGTAGTTTTCTGGGTTTTCTATGGTTTGAAATCGCATAGCGGCGTTCATATGATCTTTGACCCTTTATTGCATTACCTGTAAGAAATCTGATCTGTTATAAAACCCCATCTCAGGTGAGCGACCTAGGGCCAACGGCCCTCTTGTTTTTTTATTATGCTCCCCGAAAAAATTTCGGGGGAGCATATAGTCGCCACGCTGTCCGTCCGTCTGTCCGTCCGTCCGTCCGTCCGTGTGTCCGTCCGTCCACAGCCAGATCTCAGCAACCCTTAGGCCAAATTCAATGAAACTTCACATTTGGACTCCCTGGGATAATGCCTAGGGACCTTTTTCTCCGTTTCTCAATTCGAGGCTGCGTCATGGAAAAAGGGGCCTTAATGTAAAAATTAGTTTTTCTCCAATTTCTCTTCATCTAATGGGCAGAATTTAATGAAATTTTGTAATTTTGTATTTTGTGAGTTGTTCTAGACCTTATTCTATAAATGATGTGTGTACAAAAAATCTGTCATGGGAAAAGGGGGCTTAATGTATGATAGTTTTTATTTTGTGACAAACACTTATTCGGGGAGCATAATCCGTCTATGACGGCTCTTGTTTTCGGACTGACTCATTTGACGCATCACTTTATCCATTTTTGGATAAAAATCACTACGCGGTGCGCATAACTCCAAAATCCTGTCGCCAAAAAGTAGCAAGCAGAAAATTGCAACTACAAATACATTTGCAACAAAATAAAGTTTGATTTTTGTCTAAATTTCATCTAATAAAATAATTAATTCAAATTAGATTATTCATTTTACTCTATGCAAGCATATGAAGCAAATATGCTGCGTGACAGGAAGTCATGAGGAAGTACCACGTGTATGCATTTTATGGGCGCTGACATCTTGAAAGTAGTTAACCCAGAATGCCCACCAGAGATAGATGGTAATCGACAGGTGGCGACATCTATTGGTAGATATTGATTTAGTTATTTACACGAATGGGTACCAGTCTAACCTTGCAAGCGTAAACAAAACGATGCGGTGTCATATAGTAAAGATTTCGTAAGATTTGGCAACCCGTAAGATTTGCTAAATTCTATTCTATATTATTCTACACGGCACCGGCATCGAAATGGCTGTGATTGTAAACATCCAGTGACAGATAACGGGATTTTTTTTGACGATAAGAAACAATTTGAATGCGTTAGCACGTAACCAGTAACTTTCACTCGCTCTCGATTGTTCGAAATGCGTTACTTGAACATTGGATGCGTCTGGCGACGCACACAGTTGACTTTGAAATGCGTGTTTTGCATATTTGAATGCGTAATTACGCAATCACGCACCTTATCTGGAGCTCTGACCCTTGGACCAAATTCAATGAAACTTCACATGTGAACTCCCTGGGTCAATACCTAGGGACCTTTTTCTCCATTTGTAAATTTAAGGCTGTGTCATGGAAAAAGGGGCCTTAGTGTAAAAATTAGTTTTTCTCTTATTTCTCTTCATCTAATGGGCAGAATTTAATGAAATTTTGTGCTCATGTAATAAATAGTATGTTCTAGACCATATTCTATAAATAATGTGTGTACAAAAAAGCTGTCATGGAAAAAGGGGGCTTAATGTATGATAGCTTTTATTTTGTGACAAACACTTATTCGGGGAGCATAATCTGTCTGTGACGGCTCTTGTTTCTGCGGGGTCCAAATTCTGTGTTTTTTCCTGAAATCGGCTGAGTTAAATTTCTGCGCATCATATTTCTGCGGTCTCTCAAAAATTGCCAAATTAAAGATTTTATTTCTGCACTATGAAATAAGATTTCAAACATATTTTAAAAGACGATGATTACAAAATATTCGAATTACTCCGTGATGGTAAAAGGGATAATCCCATTCATTTATCTATAAAGTAATTATCGGAAACAATGGCATATACCGATAGGTGTGAAAAGAAAGATTATCAAACTGTTACCAATCAGTCAAACTTGTAGAATCATTGTTTATGGACTAACAAACACGTCCTATCTACACCTAAGTTAAAGCTGTAGTTACACCATTTTTGGATGGGAAAGAACTCTACTGTTACGAAATTATGATTTGCATCAGGGGGTAAGTGTTTAACTTGTCCATGTACTGACTAGAATTGCAGGCTTAATATTCTGCGAATTTTATTTCTGGGGTGCTGTCCAAGACCGCAGAAATAGCAGAAATAAAGTCCCCGCAGAAATAAAGTGCTATACGGTATAAGTTGTTGTTCATATGAAATAAGAGTCTATACTGTCTATATTCTGCTGAAATATGAGTGCATATTCTTATCATTTTCATTTTCTCAAACCAACTCCAAATTTATGGATGTTTTGGATAAGATACTTTTTAGCGAGCCGGGACTTATGTCCGGGGAGCTAATGTCACAGCCCTAGTGTCGGCGTCGGCGTCCCGTCCCGTCCCGTCCCGTCTTCACTTGAAAAACTTTAACCTGGTCTATATCTCAGGCACTATTAGAGATAGAGCCTTGATATTTCACACATAGATAGTTCTCGACAAGACCTTTAATTTGGGACCATGACCTTTGACCTAGTGACCTTGACCTTGGAGTTTGACCTACTTTTAAAAAACTTTAACCTGGCCTATATCTCATGCACTATTATAGATAGAGCATTGATATTTCACACGTAGATAGTTCTCGACAAGACCTTTCATTTGTGACCATGACCTTTGACCTAGTGACCTTGACCTTGGAGTTTGACCTACTTTTAAAAAACTTTAACCTGGCCTATATCTCATGCACTATTATAGATAGAGCCTTGATATTTCACACATAGATAGTTCTCGACAAGACCTTTCATTTGTGACCATGACCTTTGACCTTGTGACCTTGACCTTGGAGTTTGACCTACTTTTAAAAAATTAGCTGTTTTTGTGACAAGCTCCCGTATAGGCGAGCTACGTTGTCCGCGGACAACTCTTGTTATCCAACATTTCTAAACTTTACCTGACCATTTGCCATACTATGCTGCCTCTTTGAAAATGGGGACTTGATTTATCTACTGTTTCGAGACCATTCTGAATGCCTCCAGCTTCTAGAGGTCTCTTCTTTGTCTTCTCATATTTGTGTCCAGATAAGATTAATGAAAAAGTTGGCACATATTTAGGCACATATTTTGTGGCACTTGCTTCAAGGAATATTTCACTGACTATACCTTATTAAATTTTTATTCACCTTTTTTGAGGGGAATAGGGGTAATTGTTTTACAAATGACATGTTGTTTACAGGCTGCTGTGTTCATCAGTCAGGGACAGGCACGTCACAGACTAGAGTTCCTGGTTGGTGATCGAGTTTTGCCCTACAACATGACCGTCTATCAGGCCATTAAACAGTACAGTACAGCAGACAGAGAGGGGAGTGAGACGGACACAGACACAGAAAATCCTGTAGGTCATGCCAGTATCTGGGTACAGACTCATACTATATGGTGAGTAAACAAGTCTTCAGAGCTACAGATAAGAGGGAGTGAGGACTTTTCAAACTGCAATACATGTAATTCTGTTATTGTTCATCAAACCCTATGTTGTAGGTACTCATTTGTATCGTCTCATCGAGACGATCCAAATGAGTACCCACAACATAGGGTTTGGATATGAAATATCAAAGTTAGAAAGTCTTCACCCCAAATTATCTTTAGCCCTGAGTCTTACTTGTTATAGGGTGGGATATTCTAGGTGCTGCAATAATGCAGTGGATTTGCGTCAAAGGATTTTCTGGTTTGAGCCTATGATACTCTAGTCTATTGTTAAAGGTTTTCAAATCCGGATCTTGCCACCAGATGACCCTAACATCCAGAAGCACATAAAATTCTATTCAGTAGAATTTGAGGCTGTGCTATTGTGCAGTTGGTAGCGCATCAGACTCTACCTTGAGGTCACGGGTTTGATTCCCGGTCGGGATAATATCGTTTCAGATACATACTTGTCTCCCATTAATGGTTTGATATAGTTAACCTATGTAGGGGAGCAGCCTGAGTCTCAGTTAGGATGTTGTTATAGTACTAGTATGAGAAATGATAGAAATCTATGATTAAGTGCTCAAGCCACTGTGGCAGTTGAAAAATGGCGTTAAACCCAATAAATCAAATCCAAATAAGTAGATCGTACATAATAAAGCAAACCCCAGTAATCAAGAATGATGACTTGATCAACTTTATTTCACAGGTACAGACCTGCCTCCGACAACGATGATGTGATAGCTACAAGTCCTAAGAAAACAAAGCCTGAGGCTAAACCAATCAAATCAAGTAGAAAGAAAACAGATGAGCTATGGACTGGTATTGTTTATTCTATATAGCTGTATTAACATTTTAGCCCATTACCAAAGAGCAAATTTTAAACACTTCCAATTTGCTGGCTGAGAGAAATGCCAGGAACCCATGGTTGGGTAGTCCAGCCACCATGATATGACCAAAGCCCATTATGTAGCCGTTTAAGATGTCTGAAAGCTTTGGTAGTACCCAATCTATACAGAGGTGCGTTCTTTAGAGTGAGATTTTTTAAGATTTCTTATGATGTTTTTGATACAGCGTTTTTGAGACCGAGATTTTAAGCGAGGTGTTCCGAATGTTCCATACTTCATACAAATGACGTCACCATGACGTCATTTGTATGAAGTATGGAGCATTCGGAACTCCGCGGTTTATGAATCATGGAGCATTCGGAACAACTCGGTCAATTCTATCCCATATAGATTCTACAGACTTTACCGAGAGGTTCCGAAAGAAGTATAGAGCAATGGCGGCTCCCAGTGATCGTCTTAAAAATCTTGCTCAAAAGAGCGCTTTATCCTTAAACATCTTAAGTAATCTCAAGAAATCTCGCTCTAAAGAACGCGGCTCAGAAAAGTTACATAGAGGAAGTAATCATCACTTTCTGCTGCCAAATGATTACGACATTGCCTGAAAAATACTGTGTTGTGATTCTCTATTATCACTGTACACATGTTTATGTAACTTGTGTGTAATATATACTCGGCAAAACTGCTAACTCATCACTCATATCTTTGTTGATATCTTTTTAATGAATCCACAGAATGCATTCAAAATTTGTATATGCCGACTACCATCACTTGATAAAAAGCCTATGCAATTTCATGGTAAATGCTACTGTCTGTTCTGAGATAAAGAACTTTTAATAAGGACACCCTTGATTCTAAAATTCATGAAGTCTGAGATTTGATTAAAATGGGACATTCACGCATAACTTTCAAACCTTTTGTTTTTGCCGAAAGAGTTCCTGTGTAGTAAAGTTACCCTTCGTTAAACAAACCGACGACTTTAACACTTTAGTGGGCGCGTAATTTATTCCCGCAGATGTAATGTTACATCACTTGTGTCGTTTGTGTAATTGTTGGCGTCGACGGCGACGTCGGCTACGTAGACAAAACGTATCGGTCTATATCTTATGAACTGTGTGAGATGCAGTCTTGATATTTCACAAATAGATTGGTCAAACCAAGACCTTTCACATGAGACCATAAAATTTGGCCTTGTGACCTTGACCTTGAAAAATTGACATTTTCTTTAAAAAAGGTGCGTCTGTGCGAGCTACGTTGTCCGCAAACAGCCCTTGTTACGTTAGATAAGGAATACAATTTTCAGGCTTCAATTCGACAATAAATCAGCTTTCAAAATCAATTTAAACAAAAATGATTGAAAAAGACCACAAGTTAAACGAACCAAAAAACTGTTTTTGTCCCCTTTTCGTATGACGCGGTCACATAAAAGAGAAAACTTAGAAATAGTTTTATAGATGAATGCAGAACTTTTTTGGATAAATATGTGCAAAATTATAAATCTAAATCTTTGACAACAAAGAAGTTATGCAAATTTAAAAAGTGATGCGTTAGCTCTTTTGCTGAGTATATATGTACAATAGGCTGGAGGCCTGAAATGTATGAATAAACAAATTGAATATATTGTGGTTTTCTGCCCTGAATGTAATGTAAATGAAATGGTTGAAAAAGTGATTGGCCTTTGCAAACCATGTATGTTTACAATTGCCTGAAAAATGTTGTATAAGGGCTTGGTGCAAAACTATTGTAACTCCATTTTATAAAACTTTACAGGAGAGGGAAAAAACTTAATGACTTTCTCCAAGCTAAAGAGGAAAAATGTTTTTAAAATTCTAAATATTATTTTAAGTGTACAGAATTGAAACCTAATATTTGAACACATGATGCATTCCTTCCTTCAGATTCAGAAAATGCAAAAAAGTGAATTTCTGAAAAATATGCAGTTGCACTGAGCCCTCGATATATTCTGTTACAATATTTCAGATGGAAGTTGTCCGGTGATTGTGCCAGCTTTAAATGCATATTTAACAGACAAACTGCCAGCGTTTGTATCTGTCCAGGATCCCTCGCTGGATGTTGTGTCCCTTCTCAGAATACTTCATGCATTTAACAGATACTGGTATACTGTATATGAGGTGAGTATACCTGTCTTATACAATAGTATGTTAGACTCTTATTAACCCTTTCCCAAACGACAAAATTTAGGGTGATCCACTTCAAAAACTGTAAAAAAAATACAAAATGGATGCTATTAAAGATAGAATTTGAGAATTTGTGTAAAATATGACATAGAAAATATTGAGACAAAAGGAGAAACTGCTGGTTATCTGCATTTTCTTCTTTTGTCTTAATGTTTTCCCAAGCCTTTTTTAATAGGGACGTCAAAAACAGGTCTTGTTTGGGAAAGGGTTAATGGGATGCAAGTTCTATCCCTCATAGCTATGAATCTATATCTGAATCATTGGTGTAAATGCAAAACCTGGTATGTCACGTAATGGATGACAAGAAAGGATGTTGTGGTAGTGCTTGTGAGAGAAATATAGGAATCCATGGTAAAGTTTCCAGGCAGCATGAAATGCGGTTGAAAATGACATCAACCCTTTCCCAAGTAAGACAGGATTTTGACGTCTCTCATTAAAAGGCTTAAGAAATCATTTAAGAAAAAAAAAGAAGATGCTGATAATTCTTTTGTTCTTCTTTTGCCTCAATATTTTTTGTGCTATGTTATGGTACACAAATTTTGTCTTCTAAAACATGCATTTTGTCGACTGTAGGAGCTTTCAAGTTGGACCACCCTAAAATTTTGTCATTTGGGAAAGGATTAAACCCCCATTCAATTAATCTTGGTACAAAATTCTTGATGTTATAGGCAATTTTATCTTGTTATATTCAAAACCATTACTTGATTATGTGTGTATATTTCAGATGCCCTCGAATTATGCGAAGCCAGTGTTATCAAAGTCAGAGTTTATAAGCACAAAGCTGACAGCCAAAGCTAACCGACAGTTGCAGGACCCTCTTGTTATCATGACTGGAAATCTACCTGCATGGCTCGCAGAAATTGCTGCTGCTGCGTAAGTTACCAAACCGTTTTTAACCAACCTCAAAATTTTAGACATGTCTAAAGTCAAAGAATTTGCAGATGCTAACTTCATTTTATTTAGTTTAAATTTTTTTTATCCTTCTGGACAAAAAAGTTTGAAATTAAGAAATTGCTTGTCACAATCAATTTCTTCATTTTCCACAATGTTTTCCAAAGCCTGTATAGGAAATGGATTGACAATTTCTGCTAGACAACTTTTATAATGATTCAGTGAAGATTAATTTTGGAAGACCCTCTAGTATGATACATTGGAATCACGTAAGAGAAAATAAGAAAGGGATGGTAATCAGCATTCTCCCTTAAACCTTTCCCAATCGGCATGTTTTTAGGGCGATCCACTTCAAAAACTGCCACAACTGACAAAATGGAACTTATTACTGATAGAATTTGTGTAAAATATGGCATAGAAAATATTGAGACAAAAGGAGAAACTGCTGGTTATCAGCAGATTCTTCTTTTGCCTCAATGTTTTCCCAAGCCAATTCTATTAGGGACGTCAAAACCAGGTCTTGTTTGGGAAAGGGTTAAGAGAAAAGGATGGTAATCAGCATTCTCCCCAAAAAGATTTTCTGAACTGTAAGTTATAAACTTTAAGTTTTCATTGATATCTATATTTATGCTCCCCGAAAAAATTTCGGGGGAGCATATAGTCGCCACGCTGTCCGTCCGTCCGTGTGTCCGTCCGTCCGTCCGTCCGTCCGTCCACAGCCATATCTCAGCAACCCTTGGACCAAATTCAATGAAACTTCACATTTGAACTCCCTAGGTCAATACCTAGGGACCTTTTTCTCCGTTTGTAAATTTAAGGCTGCGTCATGGAAAAAGGGGCCTTAGTGTAAAAATTAGTTTTTCTCTTATTTCTCTTCATCTAATGGGCAGAATTTAATGAAATTTTGTGCTCATGTAATAAATAGGATGTTCTAGACCATATTTTATAAATAATGTGTGTACAAAAAAAGCTGTCATGGGAAAAGGGGGCTTAATGTATGATAGTTTTTATTTTGTGACAAACACTTATTCGGGGAGCATAATCCGTCTGTGACGGCTCTTGTTTTATCTTTGATCAGCCTGAATCACAGCCATCTAAAATGTTATTATTTGAGAAATGATTGATGTAAAAAATCTTCATTTCAGGCCGTTTTTGTTCCCATTTGACACCCGACAGTTATTATTTTACGCTACAACATTCGACCGTGACCGAGCATTAATGAGATTACAGGATAACTCTGTGGATACGACAAACAACGACTCGAGTGAGCGGGTAGCTCCGAGATTAGATAAGAGGAGGGTAAGGAGCAAAATTCAATGTTTTCTGTATTTCTTGATGGGAAAATTGATTATTAGAGAGCTAGATTTGAAAGAACACTCTAGTCCGGCAGATATCCACTTATACCTTGAAGTGGAGTACATAGTTTTTTTCTTTGCTGATTCTTGATGTAGACACCTTACTGTTCAAGAATCTGACGGGTGACATCGTGTCACCCTTTAGCATATTGAGAAATTCAAGATGGCCGCCAAGATGGCGGAATCTTACATAAATAACTAATAAAAGGACTATATATGCATATGGAAAGTGAAATTTCTTACGCCAGATAAGTCTAATGCACTTACTAATACCCTAAGAAGGAAGAGGAATAAAGTTATGGCATTTTTCTGTGATTTCAGTCGATGTTGTTGTGTAACTTACGTTACATTAGGGAATATTCGATGCAGTTATTCACTTTTCTGCTATTATTTGGACATAAGTCATTTATACACAACAATGAATGGTCTGGTTACCAAATTCCTTACTTTAAAAACCTTTGATAAGAGCAAAACAATAGTTACATATATGTATTATGTAATTTACGTTACCTAATATCAGCAGAAAAGCTTCGTTTATTCCCTTATATACTATTATTCGTTCATTAATCATTAAAACACAGAAGGAAATAGATTGTATAGCTCAAAGTTTATAACTGTAGATTTGTATAAAAACACAATTTAAACCAATACATAGTTTTAATCTTTACCAAACCATTTACTGTGAGCTAAACGAGCGAGTTAATGTCCTGACTTGTTTCCCTTTATTCTCGAAAGAGAAAGTGTTTGTGTTGGGTCATTTTCAACAACAAGAAGTTAATGTTGGTACACAAGTCTAGAGTTATAAACGTTGAGTTATATGTCAATTTATTTACTTGAATTTTTTTTTGTAGGCGGTCAAAACAACAGTTAAATAAATGTACTATGTTATTTACGTTACTTTAATTCTAAGTACCAATACATAATTATACATGTACTTGTAAACATAACAAAAGTAATATTTATTGAACAGAAAAAGCTATCAGCTGGTAATTTTAATTGGATAAAATTGAATTTATAGTATGTGAATCAAGACACCCATGTAGCCATTGGTTCACATACCCATCATATTCTTTACACAAAACAGTAGTTGCATAAATGTATTTTACGTTATCTTGATATCAGCATATTAGCTTCATTTATCTACTACAATTAGGTCATGAATCATTAAATCATTGAATCACAGAAGGAAATGGTGTGCATATCAATTTCTTTACTTGAAGCTTTTCGTACGTGAGCAAAATAACAGTTGGATAAATGGATTATGTAATTTACGATACTTTAATTTCAAGTACTAGTACATTATATTTACTTGTAAACGTAACAAAAGTAATATTTATTGAACAGAAAAGTCTGTCAGCTGGTAATTGTCAAATGGATATAATTTAGTTTATAGTATATGCAACAAGACATGTATGTAGCCACTGATGCACACATCCATCATGTTCTATACACACCAAGAAAAGTGCGCCTAGAAGTGTACAATATAGGCCACCTGTCCTGTACCTAATTTTGGTACACTACATGTTTTGTGTTGTGGCTCATCAACTCAACAAATTTGGGGTCCCTAACATCAACAGTACATGGTATTTTAAGCACTCAAACATGAAAAGAAGGTCGCAGAAGTTAAGGAGTGTAACCAAAAACGGCTGCCTGGCACAGGCTTTACCATAATACTCCGCCATTTTTTCCTGGCAGGGTATAAAACCCAAACATTGTTCATTAAGCAAGAATATATACAATTAACTTATAGTCGGTTAAAATTGACATTTGTTTGTAAATGGTGAGTTTATGAAAGGTGAATCTCTATATTGTTCTGTAAGACCTACATAACAGAAGATAATCATATTATCTCTGTTACCTTAAGTCTAACATATTACCCGTGGTAAACTGCTAAGTGACCAAATCTTTTCTGTTGCATATAAAGATATCAGAGATCATTTTTCGTTCGTATTTCTGGTTTCTTAGAGTATTATTTCAAACTATACTCCCTTGGCGTTTGCAATACACTGTACAGTTGAAGAATAAGGAAGCACAATGCTCACATTGTCATTAGATCATTTACAAGATATTGCCATGAGCTCCAGATACAACCTCAGTCAGTCAATGAGCCTGGTTCTATGGCAGTGTGTGAAAAGCTAGTACCATTCCCCCAAACTACAGAAGTATTTCCAGATAAGGACAAAATGACTCACTATTGAACATAAAATTAGAATTACGCTGTTAGAGAAAATCTACCATACATGGGATCGGGGGATCAAGTGCTAGTAAAAGTCACTGTCCCCTAGCCTAGAGTTTAGTTGTAGCTCCTTGTACATCACAAATAATCAAATGGACGAATGGAAGTGATGTATCCTATTTTCAAGTAGAAAAGGTTATGCTGGGGCTAGACTGGGATGTTCTGTGTTTTTTAAATACCACAGAGAAGTACTACATAACAATGGAAACATTGAAAACAAAAATATGAATAACTATGTTATCTATTGATCTGTGTGGAACAGACAAATATTTGTAACGGTGATAATATTAATCTTATTCAATTTTATTGAAATACATGCAATTTTATTGAAATACCGCAGCATAACTTATGTCATCTTAACTTAATATGTTTACTAATTTTATAAGTCTCTTTTGTGTATGTCAATCTGTTTGACAAAAGTTGACGTGTCTTGTACAAAAGCCAGTGCAATATCAAACGATATCTTCTTTGAGCAGGTCTAATAAAGCAATGTAGAAATACAATATATATACAGCCAAGAAAACTTGGTGTGTATATTATGGTATACTCATTGTCAGGCAGGCGGTCGGAGTCCGTCGGTCTCTATTTTGCTCCATATCCCCTGTACTCTTTGGCCTAGAGACACCAGTTTCAAGTGAGAAGTGTCTTGACCCAACAGGTTCCTCATTTACTAAATAGTCATTGTGACCTACTTTTCATATTTGAGCGCATTTAATTCAAAGTTTTCATCTGCTCCATATCCCATTGTACTGTTTTATCTAGTGCCATCAAACTGGATGTGTTAACGAGGCATGACCAAAAGGTATGTCATAATCTGTTGTGTACCAAAACTATCTCATTGGAATATATTTTACACTAAGTCTAAAATTCCCGTCCGTTCTATATCTCATGCACTGTTTGATCTAGAAACACGAAATTTGATGGGTGAATGAGTCCTGACCAAGGCAGAGGTTTGTTATATACCAAATTAGGCGAATTTGCCCTACATTTAATGCTCAACAAATGTCTTCATGTACCAATGCTAGTCATCGTCACCTGCTTAGGAATACCTATTTCACTATTCTTTTGTTTTTAAATCAAGATTGGTGTGTCAACTATTTACTACAGGATAGCCTTGTTTCTTAAAGTTTTAAATCTATTTTACAAATGTATCCTTCTAACAATAGCCAGTTGACAGGGATTTGTGTGTAACTAACAATGCTATTGTTATGGTTAAAAGTGTATTTAAGAGTACTTGAAATAAAAGTAACGTAAATTACATAATAATTTATGGAACTTTATTTTTCACTTTACCAAAAGCTTTAAGTAAAGAAATTAATATACAAACCATATTTGTTGTGTTTTGAGGGTTTTTGATAGGAAATAAGTGATCAAATGAAACTATAATGCTTATATTAAGGTAACGTAAGTTACATAATACATTTATGCAACTGTTGTTTTACTCTATCCAAAAGCTTTAAGTAGAGAAATTTATAACCAGATCATTAAATGTTGTGTTTAAACAACTTATGGTCAAATGATGGTAGATATGTGAATAAAAAAATCTAATATTCCTTAATGTAACGTAAGTTACACAACAGCATCGACTGAAATGACAAAAATGTGTCATATTTATATTGTTCTTCCTTCTTAGGGCAACAGTAAGTGCATTAGAGATATCTTGCCTTAAAAAATCAGTTTCCGTATGCATATATAACCCTTACATTGGTTATTTATATGGTATTCCGCCATCTTGGCGGCCATCTTGAATTTCTCGAAATGCTAAAGGGTCACGATGTCACCCCTCAGATTCTTTTACAGTAGGATGTCTACTTCAGGAATCAACAAAGAAAAAAACTATGTACTCCACTGCAAGGTTCAGCCAAAAAATGGGGAATATCTGCCGGACTACTCCCATCTTTAGCTTTGCTTTGTACAATTCACTAAGATATTGGTTGAATGAGTAAATATTCAGTGATATACTAATTCAGCATCAACTCAAGAGAAAACCCTAATACTGTAGATATTGTAAATGAATTACTGAATACTGTTTACAGAGGCAGATAAGTCGCTGTGATTTGCTCAAACAAGCGGAGAAAGTGATGGATGACCTGGGTAATTCCCGCGCCCTGTTGGAGATACAATACGAAAACGAGGTTGGCACGGGGCTCGGACCCACGCTCGAGTTTTATGCTCTTGTCTCCAAGGAGCTGCAGAAGTCAGAGTTTGAACTCTGGCGAGGTGATGTGGTAGAGGAGAAAGATTTCTCAGGTTTGTGGTGGTCTTGTATTACCGGTACTGGTTATAGTTGACATTGCACTGACCATTATGCAAGATATAATAATATTTTGCAAAAAGCCTACCATACATCAAAGAGACATAATTTCATAGTTCATGGATCTATAAAGAATGCAAAAAAGTATGACTAAAATTTTTTAAGAAAACAGCCAAAGCATGTGAATTATGATAATAAAATCTTTTCCAGCTCAATAAAATCACAATATTTATTTGAATAAAACGTAATATCTTGGGAACATAGAATAACAAAGGGCATAATTACATAGAGTTCTGACTGAACTAAATCTTAATCATTTCTCCATTTCCCACAATTTTCTACTTTCTCACCCGAAATACATAAAAAAGTAGAAATTCATTCATCTGAAACTGTTGTCTGCAATATATTTGAATTTGGACTGATCTAAATTTTTGCCGTCTGTTAATGGGCTAACCCATTACCATATTGCAAAATTAAAGTCTGATTGGTAAATATGGGTAGAAAACATTGTGGGAAATGAAGAAATTATTTGCAACAATTTCTTCATTTTCCACAATGTTTTTCCAAAACATAAATTTGCAGGGCATCAGATGGTGTCATTGTGTGGGAATGGGTTAAGAATTAGATTTACAGTCGACACTCGTTATGTCAACATCGGATAAATCGAATTTTCGCTTAAGTGGAAGTTCCAATCTGGTCCCGTCCTTATCAATGGACATAATTCTTTCAAACAAAATAATTTCGAACTGAATATAGCCATTGAAATTAGTAGGAAAAGGATAGAAATTGCTCGAAACGAGCAATTTCTTTCCTTTTCCTACTAAATTTCAATAATGATCGTACTTGATTAGTAAAAAAACGGCCAAATTCAATGTTATCGAAACCGAACAAAAATCGGATGAGTCGAACTCCGGATATGTGGAGGTATTTTGACGGCATTTTGTAGGGCATCAGAAGGTGTCATTGTGTGGGAATGGGTTAACCCATTACCAGACGGCAAAAATTTAGACTGATCCAAATTCAAAGATGTTGCAGACGACAAATTCAAGTCAATGAAATTTAAAATTTGTTGTCTTTTTGGGTAGAAAACATCGTGCTAAATGAAGAAATTGCTTGTCACAAGCAATTTCTTCATTTTCCACGATGTTTTCCTAAGTCATAATCTCGTGGGGAGTCAAAAGGCGTCTCTTTGTGGTAATGGGTTAAGAATTAGATTTATTTCAATTAGAACTCTTGATACAAGGATTCTACTTACAGGGAATGAAACTGGAAACCGTTATGTATTTTCAACAAGTGGACTGTTCCCCATTCCATTGGGGCGGAACTCTAAAGCAGCTGTGGTAAACAAGATGAAAACAAAGACAAAGTTTTTAGGAAAGTTTATGGCAAAGGCATTGATGGATTCCAGAATGGTAGGTTCATGTCCCTCATGGGGTCTAACTCATGGGGTCCGGGGTTTGAACCTGGGTTACGACAAATATCCTTTCAGATTGAAATGTCTCCCACTAACGATTTGATATCGTAAACCTATGTTTGGGAGCAGCTGGAGGCTTTATTAGGATTTTGTGTTAGTACTGGTAAAAGAAATAACAGGAAACCATGGCTAGTTGCTCCAGCTGCACTGAGCAGTTGAAAGTGGCCTTAACCCTTTCCCAAACAACAGTGATCCACTTCAAAAACTGCCACAAATGATAAAATGGATGTTATTAAAGATACGATTTGTGTAAATTATGCCACAGAAAATATTGAGACAAAAGATGAAACTGCTGGCTATCAGCAGTTTCTTCTTTTGTTTCAATGTTTTCCCAAGCCTTTTCTATTAAGAACGTCAAAACCAGGTCTTGTTTGGGAATGGGTTAAACCCAAATAAATCAAATCATGTTCCTCATTGTGTGTTGTAGTTTGGGAAAGAACCCTTACCTATCCCTTTAATTACAGATGGCAAAATTTTAGTCCAATTTCAAATAGGCCTATGTTGCTCAGTGAATAAAATTTACAAATTTAAGTGAATAAATTTAACAGTTATTTGTCTTTCTTGGCAGAAAACATAATGCGATAAGAAAAATTAGCTTGTCACAATCAATACCTTTATTTTCAACAATGTTTTTCGAAGAATGTATGTTGTGGTGACATTGAAAAGTGTCATTATGTTGTAATGCGCTATTTTCTTCATTCTTTGATTCGTAAATGCTCCTTCTGTCTGTTTATTAGGCCATCTATTTAACCCTTTCCCGAATGGCAAAATTTCAGGATGGTCCAATTCAAAAGCTGCTTCTGACAACTAAATGGATGTTAATGAAAATTTGAATTATGAATAATATAATCAAGAAAATATTGAGGCAAAAGAAGAAAATGTTTTCTTGAGACTTTTCTGTTATGGACGTCAAAACAAGGTCTTGTTTCAGAAGGGGTTAACCCTCTCCCAAACAAGAACTGTTTTTGACATCCCTAATAGAAATAGCTTGGGAAAACATTGAGACAAAAGAAGAAGCTGCTGATAACCAGCAATTTCTTCTTTTGCCTCAATTTTTTCTGAGCTTTCTTGTACACAAATTCTATCTCCAAAAGCATGTATTTTGTTGTCTGCAGCAGTTTTCGAATTGGACCACCGTTAAATTTTGTTGTTTGGGAAAGGGTTAAACTGACATGTCCAAGTATTTCATTTCCATGTTTTTGCATTCTATAACATTCATCTTGAATTGGATGTAATCTGAAATTCATAAGTTGTGAAATCATAATTGAGCCAGGATCTGGAAAAACGTCCCTTATAGCATTTGAGACAGCCAGGTTTCAAGGTCAGGCTGTGCCTAGATGCAGTCTAGCCAACATCCTTGTTACTCTCAAATGGTTGCTACAATCCATGTGGAAGCTATTGGAGAACAACATGGTTCCTGGTCAGACTGCGTGTATACGCAGGCTGATCTGAAACCATGTTGTTTTCAAATGCTATAAGGGACATTTTTCCAGATCCCGGCTCAATTATTATAAAAATCTGTTGACATTTTTCAGTTGGACATTCCATTCAGCCTGATATTTTTCAAGTGGTTACTTGGTCAGGAGCACAGTTTAACCTCGAGTGATCTACAGCATGTCGATCGAGTCATGTCTAACTCTATAGCTCAATTAGAAGATGTACTGAGACAAAAACAGAGAATATTGGCGGATAAATCACATGTAAGTAGTGTTTAACCATTAAACTTTATCCAACATTTGATCGTTAAAAGATTGCAGTAGATATCTGATTGTATATTCTAACAGTTTGTGAAGTCTTTGTGTTTAAAAGAATACAATATGTCTAGACATGGCTTTTGGTTAGTCAGCTAGGTTTGAAAGTCCTAACTTGCATGTAATTTTCAATTATGTAATTTTACAAATATTTGAAAAGGAAACAATTTTATCAAGTAAACGAAGACACCATAATGGACAAACAACAGTGATTTGTCTGTGTAATTCTAAAGCCTTGTAACGACAGCTTGATTTAAGATGTTGAAACAACACCAATAATTTATCAAAACATACATGTAAACCCTGTCTACTTTTAGTACAAAATTCATGCCTATTAGAATAGGAGAAAGAGGGCATTATGGAAATCAATACCACCTTGGAACCAGCCTGGATAATCACTCTATTATTTAAGGTACCCCGCGGTAGTCTACCCCTTAATGAGATTTGTGCAATGTCAGAATTATTCTGGCGACGTTGAAAACATTTGGGTGGTGGAACTTTACACCGCTGAATATGTACAACTGCGCCCGAATAAGTTAAGAAGCGTAACGATAATGCTCGAAAAAATCCGATGATTTATGAACCTCAAAATGGCCACATTATGGATATTTTACCTTAATTTTCCATTTCTAGACGGAGGAGAGCAGACAACTAGCATTAGACAATCTAACTATTGATGGATGTAGTATAGAAGACATGGACCTAGACTTTACACTGCCAGGCTATCCTAGTATAGAACTGAAGAAGGGAGGGAAGGATAAACAAGTTACACTTATGAATCTGGAGGAATATCTACAAGTAAGATTGTTGAACCCTTTCCCAAACAACAATATTTTAGGGTGATCCACTTCAAAAACTGCCACAAATGATAAAATGGAAGTTACTAAAGATAGAATTTGTGTAAAATATGGCATAGAAAATATTGAGACAAAAGGAGAAACTGCTGGTCATCAGCAGTTTCTTCTTTTGTTTCAATGTTTTCCAAGCCTTTTCTATTAGGGACATCAAAACCAGGTCTTGTTTGGGAAAGGGTTAACCCATTACCAGACTGGGAAATTTTAGAATGGTCTAAATTCAAAGATGTTACAGACGACAATTTAGTGTGAATGGAATTTGAAATTCTTTGGTCTTTTGGGGTCGAAAACATTGTGGGAAATGAAGAAATTGCTTGTCACAAGCAATTTCTTCATTTTCCCCAATGTTTTCCCAAGCCTTTTCTTGTGATGGAGTCAAGAGGTGTCACTGTGCAGTAATTGGACTCTGAAAAATCATTTGTTTGTAACCCATTCCCAAAATGTAAATCTTGAATTCTTTCAATTTAGAACAAGTGGAAAACAATAAAAATAAAAAGATTTGTGGTTTTGCAGAAAAGATTATTTGAACAGCATAGCATGAAAAGCATCGATTGAAAAGGAGAAAATGCTTGTCATCGGCATTTTCTTCTTTTCCCTTTATGCTTTCCAAAGCCTACTCTGTAGGAGACGTCAATCAAATTAGGTGTTGAATGGTCTTTTGTACAAGCATATATCATATCCCAGTATAGGGATAAAGAAAGGAGGGTCGTATAAATCAGCCATATTACAGGGATACAGTTGACTCTCATTTTCTCGACCTCGGATAAGTCTAATTTCTGCTAAGTCGAAGTAAAAATCTTGTCTCATCCTTATCAGTGAACATCAAAACTTTCAAATGAAAAAAATCTCCAAATAAAGTCATTTAAAGGATGGGTTGCAATAAGGTGTCAAAAAATAGATTTTCTTTAAATTTCGTGGATTGATAGGGTTACATAATATCTTTAATTTGTATGTGTAAAAAATCTGGTTTCGGCTTATTTTTCGAGATATGGGTAAATAAAGTGGGTGGGGTAAGATGGACTGAAACACAGTAGGGGTCATTCTAAGTTGCTTATCTTTCTTATCTTTAGCACAAGATGCGTGAAAATTTGGTTGCGTGTCTTGTGATATATGCGTTAAACATTTATGGGCTTATATTTGATATTCCAAATTTATATCTTTTCCGTAATACCCATTCTTCTTTCTTTCGAAGAATTTCGCTATTTTTAACGACCAACTTTACCAAACTATCTCCACACGTTTTATTTGAAATCCGATTTCTATGAAACTTTACAGATGTGTTGTCCAGATATTAATGTAACTTTGTGTGAAATTTGAAAGACAAGCGTAGGTCCGTTTTTGAGATATTTGACCTTGACCTTCAAAATGACTTCAAAACTCGGAAAATGCCAAAATGTGATATTTAAAGCGCCAATTTTACTCATAAGGATTGGAAGCATGGTTTCTTTTTATTTTTCCTAATGAGTTTCGGAGCAATATTTAATTTTTTGTGTCGTACAACCCATTCGGAAGAATGGGAAAGAAAAGAAATTCCTTTTACTTCTCAGTTTTCTTGTCAAACTAAATATTGCACATGAAACATGTCTACGCGGAAAGCGCTGTGATTAATATTACTACCACAGGTGAGTGAAATTAAATATTAGCATTATGTTAAGATTGCTAGAACTATCAAAGCTTTGTATGCAACTTGAATAGTCTAAGAGTTTATATTCACTCATCTCATGGTGGACAAGAATTATCAATTTGCTAGGAGAAAACCAATCATTTTCAGATTGTATTTCTTATATGGTTATAAAGAAGACGCATTGTGAATGATTTTACTAAATGACCAAATGTGCTTACAATTAGTTAACTTAAGCTAAATATTTATATAACGTTATATAATATCAGCAAAAAGAAAATAATGTTAAATGTATAGACAGGCCTTAAACAAAATTTTAATATCTGTCTAACAATGATTTCATTAGATGAAATAACCGGGTAGCTCTGAGAGGTGACCAAGTTTATTATATTGAGTATATCAATTTTAACGGTAAAATCATACAATAAAAAACCCAATCATATGTGAAATGCATTCTTTTATGAATGGGCTGTCACATGCCATTCAACCCTAACCATTTCCAAACAATGCGTAGTTTTAACGGACTTCCCCGAATTTGATGTTATTTTGAAGGTCAAGGTCAAATATCTCAACAACGAGCCAACGCTTTTCTTTCAAATTTCACACAAAGTTATATTAATATCTGGATAATACATCTATAAAGTTTCATAGAAATCGGATTTCAAATAAAACGTGTGGAGATAGTTTGGTAAAGTTGGTCGTTAAAAAATAGCGAAATTCTTTGAAAGAAAGAAGAATGGGTATTACGGAAAAGATATAAATGGAATCTCAAATGTAAGCTCATAAGTGTTTAACGCATATATATCACAAGACACGCATACAAATTTTCACGCATCTGGGGCTAAAAATAAGAAAGATAAGCGACTTAGAATGACCCCTACTGTGTTTCAGACCATCTTACCCCACCCACTTTATTTACCCATATCTCGGAAAATAAGCCGAAACCAGATTTTTTACACATACAAATTAAAGATATTATGTAACCCTATCAATCCACAAAATTTAAAGAAAATCTATTTTTGACCCCTTATTGCAACCCATCCTTTATGTCGGAAAAGGAAAGAAATAGAAATTACTCATTTCGAGCAATTTCTTTCCTTCTACTATATTTCAGTTATGAGAGTACTTGATGAATAACAAAAATGGTCAAATGCCACCTTACTCGGGACTAAACAAAATTAGTTGAGTCCAACTCTGGATATGTCAAGGTATTTTGACGTCCCTTCTGACTTTGACACAACAAGTGTTGACTGTATTTATGTATGATTGTTACAGTTGGTGACACACTGGAGTTTGGTAGAGGGAGTGTCCAGACAGTTTGAATCATATAGAGAAGGGTTTGAGGCTGTATTTCCCCTTTCATCTCTACAAAGTTTCTACCCAGAAGAGGTTAGTTAGTATTATCTAACTTTTGGCACTTTATGATTGGGATAATGTTGCTTAGTCAGATTTTTCATCATTTGTTTGTCATCTTAGGTATAAACAGTATACAGATTGTTTCCTGTTCATATTCAAAATATATTACTAAATTCCTTGTTTTGAGACCTTTGTTCTGTTGGAATAGAGGATAAATATCAATGTCAAAAAAAAGATTTTGACTATAAAACGTCAGTATAACATAACCTATTTAACACATTTAAAGTCATCATTTGGGGTTGAACACACCCCCCCCCCCCCCCCCATACACACACACCTTAGAAAAAAATCATGGATCTGGCCTTGTTTCTTGTCACATTTATGGATTAAAGTGCAAACTAATGTCTGTCTAATTTGTCTCCACAGCTTGAGCAGTTGTTTTGTGGCCACAACGAGGAGATTTGGGACACAAAAACGTTGATGGAGTGCTGCAGGCCGGATCACGGATATAATCACGATAGTCGTGCAATCAAATATCTCTACGAAGTGTTGTCATCGTACACGCCGGATGAACAGAGAGAGTTTCTACAGTTTGTGACGGGATCACCAAAACTCCCAGTTGGAGGTTAGTACAGGATTTAACCCATTACCAAACAGCAAAATTTGGACTTTTCCTATTTGAAAGTTGCTGAAAACGACAAAATAGATGATTTTAGAAATAAGATTTGTGTATAATATAGCACAGAAAATATTAAGGCAAAAGGAGAAACTGCTGGTTATCAGCAGTTTCTTCTTTTGTCTCGATGTTTTCTCAAACCATTTCTACTAGAGATGTCAAAACCCTTTCTTTTATGGGAAAGGATTTAACCCTGGTCAGCTGAATTATCTCCGTCTCTTCAACCAATCAGACTCCCACTCATGAGGTCCCAGGTCTGATCCACGACTGCTGCACATAGTTGTCTCCCAGCAATGGTATGAAAATCACTAGCCTATGTGGGCAAGTAGCTGGAGGCTGGGTTAGGATGTTGTGGTAGTACTGGTATGAGAAATGGCAGGAATCCTTGGTTACATGCTTCAGGTGCCACAACGATCATAGCAGTTGAAAGAGGCATTACACCCCAGTCAGTCAATCATTTGAAACAGTCAGAATGCACATTTGTGCAGACTGATCCTATCCCATGCTACCTGTCAAAACCAAAGGCATGCACGTGAATCTTTGTTATCATGTATTATGACATTGTATTCGTTGTGACAGGCCCCACCAAATGACCAGTTTTGTCATCTGCAGCAGCTTTCAAAGTATGAAGTTTGAATTTTACTGACAGCTGCTGTAATGCAGTTGGTAGCATATCAAACCTATGAGGTCCTTGATTCAGTCACCAGTCATAGCAAGTATCCTTTCCAACATTTGTCACCCATGGTTAGGTGCTCCAGTTTCACTATATGACCATATCAGCTGAAAAAGGCATTGAACCAATCTAAGTTTTAATGTTTGGTAAAGGGTTAATGACATGTGATTGTTTATTTCCAGGGTTCAGAAGTCTCAATCCACCATTAACAATCGTTCGTAAGACATTTGAGCCGACGGAAAATCCAGACTCGTATCTCCCATCAGTGATGACTTGTGTCAACTATCTCAAATTACCGGACTACTCTAGTGTAGAAGTGATGCGAGAAAAACTCGTGGTCGCGTCTAAAGAGGGACAGCTCTCATTCCATTTATCATGATCATGTGTAAATACGCTTAGGCTACATTGCATTGGAAATATTGAATATGTTGTAAAACAGCATTCAATCAAATTGTTAAAGCTCAACAATAAGAATCATTGTGACATCATTTAAAAAGAGACCGAACAAGAATTGGTGAAATGTTACGATTCAGATGGGAGATACAGGTAGATTTTTATATCCTCAGCAAACATCATTTATTCGAGGGTGGAGCTTATAGAAATTACTATGTTTGTGTGTCTTTTTGTCCACATTTCTCATAAGCCCAATTCCTCCCAAAGGGCTTGACAGATTTTGATAAAAATATTATTGATATAACCCTTTCCCAAACAAGACCTGGTTTTGACATCTCCAACTGAAATGGCTTGAGAAAACATTGAGACAAAAGAAGAAACTGCTGATAACCAGCAGTTTCTCCCAATATTTTCTGTGCCATATTTTTCAAAAATCCTATCTTTATTAACATCCATTTTGTCATTTGTGGCAGTTTTTGAAGTGGATCACCCTAAAATTTTGCTGTTTTGGAAAGGTTTAACCAGCTCACTCTTTTCACTGCCAGCTATTTGAAATCATTTTCTTCTTTTGGCTTTTTTCCCCTCAAGCTGTCGATATCTAGGACATCGGAACAAGGTCTTGTTTACTCGAGGCAATGATTTGGTGACATTGGTCATCTCTGGAGCTTTATTCAAGGCGTAACAAAGTTTTGTTTCATTTATAAACTGACATCAGACTCTCACTCATGAAGTCTCGGGAATACCCAGCTGTGGCAAATATCCTTTCAGACAATGGTTGACAGTTCTAAACTTACACATATGAGCAGCTGGAGGCTCGGAAAAAAATGTTGTGGTTAGGTTGAACTGGTGAGAGAAGCAAAGGGAATCCATGGTTAGGTGTTACAGCCTCAGTGATATGACTATAGTTGTTGAATGAGGTGTTAAACCCCATTCAATTAATAAATGAAAAATTCCATTTCTGATATGACAAATAGTTAACTTGTACATAGAAAACCTATTTGAGCCCATATGGAAAAATGGCCCCATAGCATTTGAGGACACCATAATTCCACATCATCTCATTAGCAGTCTGATTAGGATCCATGTATGCTGATTTCTTACATTTGCTACTTGACAGGAGCAAACTGTTAAAGACCCACATAGATCTTGATCAGGCTGTGCGCAAGCAGTCTGATCTTGATTCATGTTGGTCTCAAATGTTTTATGGGGCTTTATTTCATTGTCTCAACTCATTTCCTCAGTGGTATATCGATACCTAGTTTAGATAAATGGCTTAGTTCTGTTGTTAAAATTTTGTTGTTATTTCAAGCTTATTTATTTGAAGTTTAATTAAGTGCAAATAATTACAAAGTGCAAAAGTAAGCATGTGCTATAGGAAAATTAACCCATTACCAGACAACAAAATTTTGGACTGTTTCAATTTGAAAGTGTTGGATATGACAATTTTAAGTTGGTGAAATTTCAAAAATCTTTACATTTTGTGTAAGAAAATATTGTGAAAAATGAAGAAATTGCTTGTCATAAGCAATTTCTTCATTTTCCACAATGTTTTCCCAAGCCTTTTCTTGAGAGGGAGTCAAAAGGCGTCACTGTGCAGTAATGGGTTAAATTATCAAGTTAAAGAAATTTATTGTTTTTATGTCTCTTATAGACAATGCTATAGAAATATAGAGGGAAAAGGAGAAAATGCTGCTCACCAAGTCCCAAGTTATCCACCTAAGTCAAGATAAATCTAGGCTATTTTAAGACAGCAGTTTAACCCATTGCCAGACTGAGACAGCAAAATTTCAGAGTGGTCCAAATTCGAAGACAATGTGGAGTGAATGGACTTTTACAAATTTTGGTCATTCTGAGTAGAAATCAATTTCTTCATTTCTCTAAATGTTTTCTAAGGCCTGTATCCTGTTGGGTATCAAAACGGGTTATTGTGTAGGAATAGGTTAACTCTTTCCTAAACAAAACCTGCTTTTGACATCCCTATTTTAAAAGGGTTGAGACAAATGATGAAAAAAATGCTGATAGAGAGCATTTTGATGGCTCAGTGTAAAAGGGTTGTAACTGCCTATTTGTTAATAGGCAGTTACAACTGTTTCACGCTGAGCCATCGATTTACTCCCTTTGCCTCGATATTTTCTTCGCTTTGTTTTATATCCAAAATTTATCAAAATGAATCTTGTCTGTCTGCAGATGTGAATTTATATTAGACTAGTCCAATTTTTTGCTGTTTTGGAAAGGGTTAAATTCATTGATGGAGGCATTTATTTTTTTTCAACGGTTTGGTCAATGTATTAAATTATCATTTATGATTTTTGGACTTTTGAAAAGTACTTGAAATATGTAAATAATTGTTTATGTCAGAGGGATTTAATAAGACTTGAGATTTGTTTTCTTTTCCTTTAAAAAATTGTCTTAAGGTTTAAGACAGAGATTTTTATGCTCCTCAAATGGGGAGCATATAGCTGCTGCTTGGACTGTCGGTCCATTCGCATGGGCAAATTTGATGAAACTTCATATAAGAATTCCTTATGATGGTATTTTAATATCATGCCTTGTCACAGAAAAAGGGTGGATACATCTCATTTAGTAGAAGTGCACACGACCCATAACTCTGCTGATCATATCATTGGAGTCATTGTCCTCTGTTGATTTTCATACCTAATTTTTGTGGGGAGCATAACTAAGAAAAGTATGCTCGGTTGAATTATTAAATTTCATCAGACAGTGGATATATCTTATCAAGCAAAAGTGCTGTGCACATGAATCGTAACTCTACCCATGATATTTTTGATTTTCTGTTTTCAGTATAACCAGATTCATCTCAATTTTGCAAGTCATGTTAAGTCATTTTCTGTGATGAATACTTATCATTGGAGAATAACCGTCTCTGACAGCTCTTGTTCAAACTGTCTGCTGGCAACTAAATGATACATTTGTAGGAATGGAATATTTATGAAGTAAGACGGCGAAAACAGCTCTTGTTTCTGAATGTTTTTCCAAGCCTTCTGTGAGTGTCAGGGACGTCAAAATCAGGTTGTGTTTGATACAGGGTTAATCTTGCCGTCATTTATTTTGAGAACAACATAGATAAATTTGAAAATATTGCTTGCATCTTTCTGATGCTTGTGAAATAAAAGAAACTGAAACAATCAAAACTTGCATAATTTTGTTTCCTTTCAAAGTTTCACAACTTATATCAGTTGTGGGAGTTGAAAACCTGGTAACAACTGCTTGAAAACGTTTCAGTTACAAGGTTTTGACCTCTCACTTAGGATATTTCTGTTTTAACTGAAGATAACTTTTTATGGTTTGTTTTATTGTCCTCATACACTGGAGTCGGGGATCTGGGAGAAGGGTTCTTATGGCATTTGAGATCATGGAGGATACAGACCAATCTATACTTAACCCTCTCCCAAACGACAAATTTTCAAAATTTTCATTTCAAAAGCTGCTGCAGGTGACAAATGGACCTTGTTTAAGATAGAATTTGTGTACAATATACCATAGAAAATATTGAGACAAAAAGAGAAACCGCTGATTATCAGCAGTTTCTTCTTTTGTCTCAATGTTTTCCCAAGCCCTTTCTATTAGGGACGTCAAAACCAGGTCTTGTTTGGGAAAGGGTTAAGTGTAGACAGGTTATGATCTATGCTACTCTCTAAATAGTCGCTTGTCAACGAAAACCTTGTAACTGCAGCTTGTTTTAAGCTGCAGTTACAAGGTTTTCATTGAAATGCAACAAAATGTTACGTCTGGTTATGACAAAGCTAATGTACACACAGTCTGATCAGGACCCCTGTTTAGCGTCAAATGCCCTGAGACCCCCTTTCTTCCGCATCCCAGCTCATTTATTAATGTATTGATTTGTTAGATAATATTTTGATAGAGCGGGCAGAAAGCCTTGTTGTCTTGATTGACATTGTTAAATACAGTCCTTGTAAGATGTACCATTTACTTTCCATTGTTTCTCATGTAAACTTATGAAAGTAAAATGAAAAGAATTCAATATTACTGCCTTGATTTTTCTGTCAGCACCCTGTACATGCCAAACATTGGTCATTATCACCGCATGGAATCTCTTTTTTATGCGCCTCGTATTGAAAGATCAGAGGCATATAGTTTTGCTCATGTCTGTCTGTCTGTCCGAAATCTTAACATTGGCCTTTTCCCCAAAACTATTTGAGATACAAAGCTCAAATTTGGTAAGTAACCTTTCAATGATATCTATCTGTTCCATGCAATATGACCTTCCTCAAGGTCATTCATTAAGTCTTACCAACCCTTAACATGAAAACTTATCATGAAATCTAATATTGCCATTTTGGGGGCATGCATGTTTCACAAACACATCTTGTTCATTATAGATCTATATTGTTAGCTCACCTGAGCACGAAGTGCTCAAGGTGAGCTATTGTGGTCGCTTTTTGTCCGTCGTCCGTCCGTCCGTCCGTCTGTCCGTCCGTTCACAATTTCTTTAAACATCTTCTCCTCCTATATCATTGGGCCAATTTTTTTCAAACTTGGCAGGAATGTTCCTTGAGTGACCCTTCTCAAAACTTGTTCGCGGATTTTTGATTCGTCAAAAAATGTGGGCGTGGCAGGGCAGGGCTTATCAGACTTAGAGAAATCATAAGAAAATTCTTTAAAAATCAACCATTGGGCCAATTTGAACCAAACTTGGCAGAAATGTGCCTTAAGTCATTCTTTTCAAAATTTGTTCACAAATTTTTACATTTGTAAAACATTGTGGCCGTGGCAGGGAGAAAGGGGCTTATCAGCCTTAAAGAAATCATAAGAAAATTCTTTAAAAATCAATCATTGGACCAATTTAAAGCAGATTTTGCAGGACTGTTCTTTGAGTCTCTCTTTTCAAAGTTTATTCACAATTTTTTTACATTTGTCAAAAAATGTGGGTGTGGCAGGGAGGAAGGGGCTTATCGGACTTAAAGAAATCATAAGAAAATTCTTTGAAAATCAACCAGTGGGCCCAATTGAACCAGACTTTGCAGGTATGTTCCTTGAGTCATTCTTTTTAAAATTTGTTCACCATTTTTACATTTGTAAAAGATTTTGGCCGTGGCAGGGAGAAAGGGGCTTATCAGACTTGGAGAAATCATAACAAAATTCTTAAAAATCAACCATTGAGCCAATTTAAAGCAGATTTTGCAGGACTGTTCTTTGAGTCTCTCTTTTCAAAGTTTATTCAATTTTTTTTTCACATTTGTCAAAAAATGTGGGCGTGGCAGGGAGGAAGGGGCTTATCAGACTTAAAGAAATCATAAGAAAATTCTTTAAAAATCAACCAGGGGGCCGAATTTAATCAGACTTTGCAGGAATGTTTCTTGAGTTATTCTTTTGAAATATGTTCACAATTTTTTTCATTTGTAAAAAATTGTGGCCGTGGCAGGGTGAAAGGGGCTTATCAGACTAAAAGAAATCATAAGAAAATTCTTTAAAAATCAACCATTGGGCCAGTTTAAAGCAGACTTTGCAGGAATGTTCTTTGAGTCTCTCTTTTCTAAGTTTATTCACAAATTTTTGCATTTGTCAAAAAATGTGGTCGTGGCAGGGAGGAAGGGGCTTATCAGACTTAAAGAAACCAAAAGGAAATTCTTTAAAAAATCAACCAGTGGGCCCAATTGAACCAGACTTTGCAGGAATGTTCCTTGATTCACTCTTTTCAAAATTTGTTCATCAATTTTTCCATTGGTCAAAAAATGTGGGCATGGCAGGGAGGAAGGGGCTTATCAGACTTGGAGAAATCATAACAAAATTCTTTAAAAATCAACCATTTGGCCAATTTGAACCAAACTAATTGGCAGGAATGCGCCTTGAGTCATTCTTTTAATTGGTCAAAAATCTTTACAACAATTTCCTTTCGCCCAATTTTCCCTCAATACGTCTACTTTATGGAAGGTTACAATTATTGAAATAGGGTTTAAGGTTTACCAAGATAGCTGTAGTCAAATGTTACAATTTGACTGGTAAGGGTTAAGCCCAAGAAATGCAAACACCATTTAATCCTATCCCAAACAACTTAAGTCTAGGGTTTTACAAATCAGAGCTTTTGTAGACAACAAAATTGGTGTTTATAAAGGTAGAGATTGCAAGGTACAAAATAGCACAGAAAGTATTAAAGCAAAAGAAGAAAATACTGATTATCAACTCTTTCTTTATTTGCCACAATGATTTCCCGAAATCAATGCTGTAATGAATGTCTAAATCATGTCTAGTTTTGGAAAGGGTTATACCCACTACCAATCAACAAATATGCTCCTTAAGACCAGATAAAATGCAAACACGGACATTCCTAGAGAAGAGTTGGTGAAAGCTAATATGGTCCTGGCAGTGTTTTGTTTATTTAACCCTTTCCCAAATGGCAATATGTTAGGGTGCAACCTAAAAGGTTCTAAATAGGAACGTATTGATGTTGACCCAAAGAGGATGTGTGAACCATATGGTACTGAAAATATTTAGGCAAAAGCAGAAAATGCTGATTATCATATTTTGTTTATAGATGTCAAAACCAGGACTTATTTGGGAAAGGGTTAAGCTGGGTAATTTATTTTCATGCTGAGACTGACCATCTACTCTGAGATGCTACTGATTGATAAGCCCATGTTAATGGACTGGTTATGTAAACAGCTTTAGTAGACATTTGATCAGATTTGAGCACTTTGTAATTACACCTTCTATGTGGGAAAAATTCAGCTTATCAGCAGTTCTGGACTAAATGTGTACACAAACTGAAGTAGTTTATGGTGATGAAGATTGACTATAACTTATTCTAAATATGATTCGTACAGAAACAGATGTTCTTTCATTTTTGTTTACCTTTAGAATCATTAGTTTGTGGAATGAAGTGAATAAATATGTTAAAATGAAAATCTGGTAATTAGAATTGATTATTTTTCTTAAATGCAAAATTGAATGTTCTTTTGGTGATATTTTTCAAAACTTATTCTTGTAACTTTGATGTGGCAGGGCAGGACTTTTCAGACCTAAGGAAATCATAAGATAATTCTTCTTAAAGAATCAACTATAGAGTCAGTTTGGACCAAGCTTTGCATGAGTTTCTTTGGATGTCCCTTATAGAAATGGTTATTTACCAAAAAATGGGAATGTGTAATGGTTGGGCTTATTTTAAAACCTGTCCCAAACGACCAAATTTAGACTTGTTCTTATTGAGAAAAGCTGCTGACAACATTGACAATGTGAATCAATTTCAATTTTTTTTATGATTAGAAAACATGAGAAATTAATAAATTGCTTATCACAAGTAATTCCTTCATTATCCACAATGTTTTATTGTGGTGTGACATAGAGCCAGTGTGTGAGAATGTGTTTATCCCTGGGTCAGTTTAGACATATTTTCTGTTTTCTCATTTCAGATCCCCAGACCTGCTTGTTGGTTTGATTGAAAAAGATTTATTATATTTATTGAGGAATGATGAATAATTTGTAATCCATACTTATTCTCATGACTGTTATTGATACTGTGACTTCATTGTGACTGAAACTAAAACTGTTGTGAACATGGAATCCACTCTATGTCACTAAAGGGTGTGTGCCTTATTATATGTTAGTCTGTGTTAATTGCTAAAGGATATAGTGTGGGAAGGATTGTAACAGAAGTGAAAGGGACTGGAATTTATTTTTGATCTATCCATTTGATGTAAGTACTTTCCTTTATTCATTTTGCCTTGAATTCACTGCTAAAATTGTACTCAGAAAGAAGCTATACTATGTTATTGGGAATGTCTGTCCATGAATTGCCATTGTGTCATTTAACACTTTCTGAAACAAGACCTGGTTTTGATGCCCTGGCCAGAAAAAGCTTGGGAAACATTAAGACAAAAGAAGGTATTGTTGATAAGCTGCAGTTTCTCCTTTTGCCTCAATATTTTCCATATTGGACACAGATCCTTTCTTTATTAAAACCCATTTTGTTGTGTTTAGCAGCTTCCAAGTCAAACATACTGAACTTTTTGCCGTTTGGAAAAGGGTCAAACACATCTTGCCATGCCCTTGAATTGAGAGATTGGAATCATATTGTTTTACTGTTGTCTGTCTATCTGTCCATTTGTCTGTCTGTCCAAAACCTTAATGTTAAAAGTTGAAAGTGTCATTTTCTCACTAAGTATTATAATTATATACAAAGCCCAAATTTGGTATGTAACATTCTTTCCAATGATACTGGCCCTTTCATTCAATATGACTTTCCCATGGTCATCCTTTTACCCTTATCCACCTTTAACATGCAAACTGTCTTAGCACAGTTGGTAGCGCATCTGACCCTCATTCGAGAGGTCCCAGGTTTGATACCCGGCTGCGGCAAATACCCTTTCTGACAAAATTATCACCCACCAATGGGTTTGAAATCGTTAACATAAGTGGGCGAGCAGCTGGAGGCTCGGTAAGGGTGTTGTGGTAGTACTGGTTTGAGAAACAACAGGAATCCATGGGTAGGTGCTCCAGCTGCCGCGATATGACCCTGGTAGTTGAAAACGGCGTAAAACCCCAATAAAATCAATGTCTTAATAGACCAGTTTAAAGAAGGGATGGGCATGCATATTCAATTAATCAAGTACTAGATCAAACATCAGAGTATTGGTTACCAATTTCACTTATCAATTAATGTGAAAGAATGATGTCATATTAAGATATATGCAAAGTCATATTTTATTTTTATGCCCCTGTATCAAAAGATCGGGGGGCATATTGTTTTACTTGTGTATGTCTGTCTGTCTGTCCATCCTTCTGTCTTTCCGAAAACTTAACATTTGCCTTTTCTCCAAAAGTATTTGACATACAAAGCTCAAATTTGGTATGCAACTTCCTATCAATGATATCTATCTGTTCCATACAATTTGACCTTCCTTAAGGTCATCCATTAACCTTTATCAACCCTTTACTCTACGAAAACGAGGTTTTGCAACAACACCAACCATATGCAAGGAGGGTCATCTGCCAATCATTTAATCCTTTGATCATCTTTTCCTTTGATATTAGCAATTAAGTGCCAACAGTTATTTTTCTCGCTGTCAAACACTGTCGTAATTGTTTGCAACTTTGCCCCTTCATACTCTGGGTGCATTTCATTTTGATGTCTGTAAGATTAACATTGAAGTTTATCATCTACTCCAACATTCAATCAACAGATTATCGAATAATTATGAATTTTGTTGCAAATTTTATACCCAAAGAAGGAACATATCATTCCTACTAATTCAAAAATAAATCTTAGAGAATGTAATGATGCCTCCTAGAAAGTTTGATACCCTGTTTGAGACTTTTTCAGCTCATATTTTACATTTTATTAGTTTCTTCAAATTAGTGATTAAACATCATCTAAATTGTCATTTCTACAGAAGATATACTTCAAATACCGTCAATATGTTGGAAACACCATAAAAACAAAATGTGTCATTTCTATTCGAGTACTGATGAGTAATGAGTACTCAATCGAAAAGATGAACGAGTAATCGATTAGTGAAAGTGGTACTTGTTATCATCCCTAGTTTAAAGTTGGCTTCAAATGGGTTTGGAGAAGGTTTAATCCTATCTTTTAGCATCCATTTTGTTTTCTAAGGCTACTTTAAAGTGGGAACAGTCTAAATTTTTGCAGTATGAGAGCAGGCTAATATAATTGCCTTTTCTATGACAGTGTACAATTAATATTTTAAGGTACTGAAGATGCCACGAAAAAGAAATTGGAAGAAGGCTGAAGCCATGAAAAAAAAGAGGAAGACTGAAGATATGTTGGATGTGATTGGTTTGTTAGATGATGACCCTTCCCAGCCTTTAGTGACGTCTTTGGATAAAGATGAAGAACCATCTCCATGTCTGATGGGTGTCTCTGAAATATCAGATGGGGGCCTAGCCCACCCTTTGTCTCCTATTGGAGTCCCATCTGTGTCCCTAATGGGTGTCTCTGAAATATCAGATGGGGGCCTAGCCCACCCTTTGTCTCCTTCGGGAGTCCCATCTGTGTCATTAAAGGGTGTCTTTGGAGTATCAGATGGGGAACTAGCCCACCCTTTGCCTCTTAGAGGTCCATCTGTGTCTTTGAGAACTAAATGTGTGCTTGATGTGCTTGAAAATGTGCTTGATAGTTTACTTGAGACTGAGCTTGATAGTTTGCTTGAGACTGAGATTGATAGTTTGCTTGAAACTGAGATTGACACTGTGCTTGATACTGAGCTTGATATGAAGTATGAATCTGTGCCTGATTCTGTACTTGGACCTAGGTTTGAGTCTTCTGAAGATGAAAATATACAACCTGACATAAGCGCATTTGCCATATCTGATAACCTTGACCAAAATTTGAATGTCACTGGTAGATACAAATATAACACAAATAATCCATTTAACTGTACAACATTAAAGTTAGGCTCATACAGCCAAATTGACAGAAGATTTTCTGTGTTTTCAAGAGGTAGTCAGTGCACAATGAATGCATTATGTGCTTTAATATATGCACATTTTTCAAGTCTGCCAACAAAAATTGATGAAATTTTGACAGTTGGTGATCAGCTGTATCAAAATGTTTTGCAATCTTTGAAGCAACAAGGTAAATTTAAGAATAGACTTCTTTCTCTTGATGAAATTCCGAATAAAGTTAATGTATTATCAAGACAAGTGCTTGTTAGAAAGGAAAATATTATATCAGGAAATGCTGTTGACCAGCTTGATGATTCTGCATTTCCATCTTTGCACAAATCCTTACAAACTGCCTTTCTAAGTGTGCAGTATGTTTTAGTGATGATAGGTGCTATATGCTCTGCAGTGTTTGTTAAGGATGGCAAGTTCTGGCTTTTTGATTCACATTCACATGGAAATGATGGAATGTCTGATCCAGATGGTAAATCATTGTTGATAGCGTTTTCTGCTCTGGATGAAATGGTTACCTTTTTGTATGCTATGTATGAGAGCATGAGAATAGAATTGACTTCTCCATATGAAGTTCTGCCTCTACAATTTACTTGCTCACAGGACAGAGACGAACTTTACTCAAATTTGTTATCGAAATACTTTGAGGATCAAAGAATAAAGAATGACATTAAATCAAAAAAGCAATCAATAGATAATAAAAGTCTTCCAATCAATGATAGAGGTATTGACAGAAAGGAATACTTTAGAAAATATAGACAAGCTAAACGTTCTGATTCTTTGTTCAAAGAGCGTGAAAAAGTAATTCAGAATAAATCAAAGCAGAAAGCTAGAGGTGATAAGAATTTTAAAGAGAAAGAGAAAGGAATTCAAAATAAATCAAAACAAAATGCAAGGAGTAATATGGTCTTTAAAGGGAAGGAAAGAGAGAATCAGTCGACATACAGGCAAAATATTAGAAATAATCTGGATTTTAAAGAGAAAGAGAAAGGAATTCAAAATAAATCAAAACAAAAAGCAAGGAGTAATATGGTCTTTAAAGGGAAGGAAAGAGAGAATCAGTCGACATACAGGCAAAATATGAGAAATAACCTGGATTTAAAAGAGAAAGAGAAAGGTATTCAAAATAAATCGAAACAAAAAGCAAGAAGCGATATGGTCTTTAAAAGGAAGGAAAGAGAGAATCAGTCCTTATACAGGCAAAATGTGAGAAGTAATATGGGCTTTAAAGAGAAAGAGAAAAAAATTCAAAAAAGTTCAAAACGAAAAGCGAGAGAAGATATTTTGTTTAAACAGAAAGAAATCCAATTCCAGGCTGCATCAAAACAGAAATCACGGTCAAACCCTTTTAATTTAGAGAAAGAAAGAATTGTCAAACAGGCTGCTCGTTCAAAAGATTGTTTAAGAGAAGCAGAAAAGCAGAAGGATAAAGACAGAAAATGCTTAAAAAGAAAGTCAAAAGAGTATAGACAAAATGAAAGCTCAAGTGCTAAAAGAAAAAAATATAGAGGTGATATAGATGAATGTATAGCATTATTTCATGAGAGTATAAAGGTTGGACCTCAATATATTTGTACCTGTTGTAAGCAAACTTGGTTCAGACAAAGTGTATGTAGTATCGCAACTATGAAAGATGCTTTTGAATCAAAATATTTAACTGGTACATTATCAGTAGATGATTCAGAATGGATATGTACTACTTGTAGATCCAATCTGATGAACAGAAAGGTTCCAAAATTATCTGAAGCAAATGGTATGAGATGGCCTGAAAAACCAGATGTCTTGCAATTGTATCCACTTGAAGAAAGACTGATTGCTTTACGGATACCTTTTATGCAAATTAGAGAATTACCAAGAGGTCGTCAATATTCTGTTAAAGGCAATGTTGTGAATGTACCCGTTGACATTCAACCTGTTGTGAATACCCTTCCTAGACCATTTGATGAAAATGTAACTGTAGCAGTTAAGCTTAAAAAAAGGTTGTCTAACAAATCTTGTGCATTTACAGAGAATGTGAGACCATTACGTGTTTTAGTAGCTTTACACTGGTTAATGAAAAACAGTGCTTTGTATGCAAATTCATCTGTGACAATTGACGAAGAATGGGTTTCACGTGTAACTAGAGATTGTGAAGAAACTGTACAAGAATTCTTTTCGTCTGCCAATAATTCATCAGATATTGAGAAAAAAAACTTTTGATAAGCATGATGACAGTGAACATGAAAATGTGTATGATTCAGATACAGAAGAAAATGTACAAGAAAATGTTGGGAACATTGATACACTTGTTGATGATGGAGATCTTGAAAATAGAACTGGCACATTTACGTTTGCACCTGGAGAAGGTCAGAGACCTTTGAGCATATATCAGGATTCAGATTCCGAATTTCTCTGCTTTCCAACAATATATTGTGGACAAAGGAGAGCTCAAAAAGAAGAAAGATTAGTTCCTGTAAATTATACTGACATTGCTAAGTGGGAACTTAGAAGCAGTGATAGGAGAGCAGCTAACAGTGTACCAAATATTTTTTTCAAACTGAAAAAGATTCAGATGAAGCAACTGCATGACAAAGTGAATCTTGCTGTTCGAAGAGGTCAGTTTGAAAGCAAAATGACTGCAGGTCAGGCTAAAGATATGAGCTATATGGAGAAAATAGTACGTAAAGATGAAGGATATTATATTTTCAAACAATTAAGAAATTCTCCTGCGTACTTGGAAACAAAGAAGAAAGATGTGTTTGCAATGATTAGACAACTTGGCTTGCCTACATGGTTCATGTCATTATCATCTGCAGATACAAGGTGGTCAGACTTACTAAATATGTTGTCGGGTCTTAATCAGGGTTTCAAATACTCTGAAGATGAAATGAGAAATTTGTCATGGGAACAGAAAATCAAGTTGGTTCAAAAGGATCCTGTAACATGCTCTCGTTATTTTGACCACAGAGTTCAGCAATTCATCAATATTGTCCTTAAGAGTTCTCATGATTGCATTGGGAAAGTGACTGATTATTTTTATCGTGTTGAATTCCAACAAAGAGGTTCACCTCACATTCACATGCTTGTTTGGGTAGAAGAATCCCCAAAGTACAAAACCAGCTCTAATGAAGAAATAGTTGAGTTTGTTGATAAATACTTAACTTGTGATTCAGAAAATGAACAATTACAAGACCTACTTCAGTTGCAAATTCACAAGCATAGTAGAACTTGTCATAAAAAGGTAGACAAAATATGTCGCTTTGGATATCCATTACCACCGTTGAAAAAAACAATGATTCTTGAACCACTTGAGTCAGACGCTGAGAAGTACAAGAAAATGTACGAAAACATGCAGAAAAAAATGAATATGGAAAAAGAAGGGTTTGACATGGTGTACGAACAATTCTTAACAGATGTTGTGGAACTGAATGAAGATGATTACATCAAATGCATAAGAAGCTCTTTGAAGGCATCAAAGGTATTTCTGAAAAGGGCACCCAAAGACATACGCGTAAATTTGTACAATGAATCTGTCTTGAGAGCTTGGAAGGCCAACATTGATATACAGTTTGTTCTCGACCCATATGCCTGTGTCATGTACATTGTATCCTACATCAGTAAATCACAGCGTGGAATGAGTGCTTTATTGCATGCTGCAGCAAAAGAAGCAAGAGACGGCAATTTTGATATCAAACGACAGGTGCGCCATATTGGAAATGTTTTCTCAAATAGTGTTGAAGTAAGTGCTCAAGAAGCGGTGTATCTAGTTCTTCAAATGCCTCTTTCCAAAGGTACAAGAGATGTAGTTTTCATCAATACATCAAAGCCAAAAGACAGAGTTCGGCTTCTGAAAGCAAAACATGAACTAGATGAGTTACCTGATTCTTCCACAGACATTGTAGCTGATAATGTTGTCAAACGATATGCAAAAAGACCAAATTGCCTTGAGAATTGGTGCCTTGCTGATTATGTTTCGCAGCTCGAGGTGGTGTATCCTAAGGAATCTGGAACAAATCCAAAAGATGATGTGAATGATGATGATGATGATGATGATGATGATGATGATATTAATTCGGATGATTTATTCAACGACTCAAAAACCCTTGTTGTTTTGAAAAATGGTATGAAAATAAGAAAGAGAAAAACTGCCAAAGTTATTCGTTATGTGAGATTTAATCGCAAATCAGATGAGGAGAATCATTTTCGTGAGAAACTCTTGCTGTTTTACCCTTGGAGAAATGAAAACACAGACTTGATCATGAACTATGAAAGCCACAAAAAACACTACGAAGCGAAAAAACAGTTTATTGATTACAAAGCAAAATTGTACGAACACCACATTGAAGAATTAGAGATGGCGAGAGAAGCGGCGGAAAGTGAATATGATGCATTTGATGAACTAGCTTCAGGAACACAGCAAGTGGAGGCAGAAACAGCTATGGAGTGTTCAGCTGAATCAGAAACTTTTGTCTATTTCAATCCAGACAGAGTAATTGAACAAAGGGAATATGACATAGGGATCGAATTAGGCAGCAGTGTGTCTACAGCTTCAGTGGAAATAAATGAAAATGTTATGCCAGATGACCAGTATAGAGAACTTCTTAGATGTTTGAACACAAAGCAAAGACATTTTTATAACCATGTTATTCATTGGATTAAAACAAAAGATGCCCCACTTTACGCTTTTTTAACTGGGGGAGCAGGTGTTGGTAAAAGTGTTGTTATCAAAGCATTGTATCAGACCTTGTACAGATATTTAAATCTTAGTGAAGGTCAAAATGCGGATGAGAAGAGGGTTTTACTTTGTGCATACACTGGTAAAGCAGCTTTTAACATCAATGGTTCAACCATATCAACAGCATTCTGTCAGAAATTTATGCAAAAAGAACAAACATTAACCTGTGACAAGCTGAACACCTTTAGGTCGAAATATAGGAATCTGTCTGTTGTCATAATTGATGAAATATCAATGGTAAGCAATACAATGCTAAGGTTTATTGACCAAAGACTTCAGGAGTTAACAGGCACAAGAATACCATTTGGTGGTAAGAGCATTATAGCAGTGGGTGATCTGTTTCAACTAAAACCAGTTGCCGGATCTTGGATATTTCAAGACCTTACATGTGATGCTGCTTCATTAGCTGTAAATTTGTGGAAAGAACATTTCACTATGTTTGAGTTGACAGAGATTATGCGACAGAAGGATGATAGTGCATTTGCAGATTTATTAAACAGATTGAGGCACAATAAAATGACAGAACACGATAAAAAACAGATCAAACAGTGTAAGGTAGATCCAAATTCAGAGAACTATCCAGAAAATGCTCCTCATATATTTGCTGAAAATTCATTCATGCAATTATTCAATGACAAGATCATTAGCAGTATCACTGCTCAAAAGGTTGAAATAATTTGTCATGACTCCATCTTAGCTGCAAACATATCACAGGAAAAACAAGAAAGAATACTAAACCAATTACAGAAAGATGCTTCTAGTACCATGGGTTTGCACTATTCACTCACTGTTGTGATTGGTATGATATATGACCTAACAGTCAACATAGATACAGAAGATGGACTTACAAATGGAGCCTCTTGTACTGTGAAGTTTGTAGAATATAAACAGACAGAGACAAACAGGCCTAGCATAGTTTGGGTTCAGTTTGATGAAAAACAAATTGGAAGTGACAGAAGAAAGAAATACTCCAGTCGAGGTTTTTATCATGATGCAATTGACAGTAGCTGGACTCCAATATTTGATATTGAGAGAACTTTTGTATTGCGAAATAATACAATTCAAAGAATTCAATTTCCTTTACAACCATCTGCTGGTCGAACTGTTCATAGGGCTCAAGGAACTACACTTAATCGAGTTGTCATAGATTTGTCCCAGAGAAAGATCAGAAAAAATCCTCATATACACTATGTAGCTTTAAGCAGAGTAAGGTCTATTGATAACCTTTATATTGTAAACTTTAATGAGGAGGCTTTAACTTTAGATGCAAGGGTTGTACAAGAAACAGAAAGATTATGTTCTGAGGCAAGGCTTCAGCTCTGCTATACTCCTCTGGATACAATGAACTCTGATAACCATTTGAAAATAGTGTATAACAACTGTAGGTCTTTGCACAAACACTTCAGCGATGTAGCAGTAGAGCAGAACATTTTGTCAGCACATATTATTGGTTTTGCTGAAACAAGATTAGTCAAAAGGGACATTAGTTCTGACTATTCAATTGCTGGCTACCATCTTATCAGAAATGACCAAAGTCCAACTACACAGACAGTTAGACCCCCTCATGGTTTAGCATTGTATGCCAGAGATGATATCACTGTCTCGAAATGTCATCACTTTAGTACAACACAATTTGAGTTTACTCTCATAAATGGATCTCATAGATTACTAGAAATTCAGGTGGTAATCCTTTACAAGTCTCCAGGTTTATCCGATCAAAAATTCATTTCAACATTGAAAAGAGAACTTGCTCACCACATAGACCCACTAAGACCTTTGGTGATTATGGGTGATTTTAATACAGACATGTCTCAAAAGGGAAGAAGTCTTGAACAGTATATGGCGGAAACATTTCATTGCCATCAAATGATACATGAACCAAGTACTGACCAAGGGTCAACAGTAGATCTGGTGTTTTCAAATTACAAAGACAGAATAGCTGGGACTATAGAAACATATTGGTCTGATCATAAACTGATCTACTTTTTTACATGTCAAAACAAATGAATGTTTACATTATGTAACCTTCATACTTAATCAAAAGTATAACCGATTTAAAATCTTTTACTAATGAGAGGCCATACCTATAATTAGATATGGGGAATCGGGTAGGTGAAGGTGACTATCGAAGTGTGTAAGTTGTTTCTATAAATAGATTTTCAATTCAGCTATCCTACCTAAAATAAACCAAAATATTTGTATTGATTCCCGTTTAACTTTAAACTTATAATACCATATTAGTTTTCAAATTGAAGTTGTTGTACAACTTCCCATCATAACATCAACTGTTTGATGTTTGAATACCTAGGTCTATTTTGTACAGGAATTAATATTCATTCTTGTGCAAAACTAGAATTAGGTATAAGGTGGTTGGAGATGATAAAATATTTGATATCAAGAGTAGGAAACAGGTCTGTTATGGCATGGAAAATATTGAGGGAAAAGAGGAAATTGCTGATAATAAACAATTGCTCTTATTCTCTCATTATTTTGCAAAACATTTAAACTAGATATGTTAAAACCTTGTCTGGTTTTAGAGATAAGGTAGTTTCATGTAAATTTGTTGTACTTGTCTTCACATAATTATGTATAGATATTGAAATGTAGTTTTGTACTGTTTGTCTTACTTATATATTTATTTTGTCAAAATTGATAAAACAACTGTTTTGTTAATGTTCATATAATATATATTGGTACCGTTTCCTATTATACCAAGGTAGATTGTCAGTCAATTCCAATGTTAACCCTTTCCCAAACAACAAGTGTCAAATAAGATGTGGATGAAGATAGTACATGAAAAGAAAACAGTGAAGCAAAAGGCGTAGTTTAGTGCTGATTATCAGCATTTTCTTCTTTTTTTTCCTCAATGTTTTCCCATGCATATCATAAAAATGTATTGTATTGGAGAGGGTGAAAGAAGTAGTTTAAAAAGAAATCAGTTATTACAGGGACATACATGTTTCATAAACTTTTATGGTTGATCATTCTAAATCTAACATCAAAACTATAATAGTGTTGTAAGATCTGAAATAAAGGTATGATAGATCAACTGATCTTTTCTTGTAGAAAGGATATGTTCTTATTTAGAATTGAAAACAATGTCATGTTCACATAATATCACACTTACAAGTTTCTCATAAATGCATAAGTTACTGTTGTATTATGCGTGATTGGTTCAAGTTATGTTTCTTTCTTTCTTTGTTAAATTGTTTCCCAAACAACAAAATTTTAGGGTGTTCACTATGAAAGCAGTTGGAGGACAATACAATGGATGTTAATAAAGATGATGTGTGCATAATCTATGCTACAGAATTGATATTTCATTAGTACTAAGGTGAGTGATATAGGACTATAATGGTTCTCTTGTGTTTCAATATTCATCAAACCCTATGTTGTTGGTGATCATTTCAATCATCTGCTTGAAAAGATTCAAATTGTATGCACACAACAAAGTGATCAGGATCTTTTTAAAATTAGCCCTGTGTTGTATATTATGAAATTATTCTTTTGAAAATCAACCACTATGCTAATTCAGACCTAATTTTATATGATCGATTTGAACAAAATTGTTACTTTATTGTTTCAAAACAGAAAGTCCTTAGTTTCATGCCTTTGAATTTGATAAAATTGCCATTGTTACTTTTGTCATCTTGGTTCAGGTGAGCGATTTAGGACCATCATGGTCCTCTTGTTTAAAAGATCTGCTGCATGGAACAAAACTATTGCATCTTTTCCACATTCTACGTTTCAGTCGTTTTCCAATTTGGTCACATATTAACAGAATTGTTGAAAATGTGTTGTATGAGTGCCCATCGTGATTATGTACTCCTTAACCCATGCCCACATTTTGATGCCCAACAAGATAAAGGCTTTGGAAAACATTGAGGAAAATGAAGAAATTGCTTGTTACAAGCAATTTCTTCATTTAGCACAGTATGTTCTACTGAGGAATTCCAAAAGAAATGTAAAATTTCATTCATTTGATATTGTTGTCTACAACATCTTTAAAACAGTCTCAATTTTTCTGTTTGGTAATGGGTTAAGGGTTGCCTTGGAACAGATTTCTTATTAAACCGTTCCAAAGAAGACCATGTTTTGACATCCTTGAAGAAGAGAGTCAGGAAACATTGAAGGAAATGCTGATTATTAGAAGCATCAGACATGGTAGTGGCCCAGTGCTTTAAATTACCACTTTAGAGAATCTAGACAGGAGAAGTGGTGTCTGAGGTCAAGATGTAGAGCATCAGCTTAAAGATCAAGAGGTTCCGAGTTTGATCCCGGAAATCAGAAGTGGATATTTGCCTCTCACTGGTCCACATTTTCAGCGGGGTTACTGATGTATTTCCCCTGATTCAGATAAGCTTAACCCATTACCAGACGGCAAAATTCTGGACTAATCCAAATTCAAAGATGATGCAGAAGACAATTTCAAGAGAATATAATTTTATGTTTTTGGTCTTTTGGGGTACAAAACATTGTGGGAAATGAAGAAATTGCTTGTAACAAGCAATTTCTTCATTTTACACAATGTTTTCCAAAGCCTAGGGCGTCAAAAAGCTTCAATGTTTGGAAAAGGGTTAAATTGTCCAAATTGATGTAAAATAGATATGACGGGATCTGGAAAAATGGCCGCTATATCATTTTATAAAATCATGTTTCCTGATCAACCTGTTGTCAAAAGCAGTTTTGTAAGGATCCATGGTGCTAACGGTCATGAAGAAGCTATTAGAGAACAACATTGATCCTGATAAGACTACATAAACTCATGCTGATCTGGATCTATGTTGGTCCCAAATGCCATATGGAACCTTTTTTTCCAGATCCAGGCTTGTATGTGTAAATAAGCAAATAGAAGTTGCTGAGCCTATAATATAGCTCAGTCAGTCTGTTAACCCTTTTCCTAACAGTAAAATTTTAGGGTTCAAAAGCTTGGGCAAATCACAAAATTGATAATGATATAGACAAAACTTGTGTACAACATAGCTATGAAAATAATGAGGTAACAGGAGAAAATGCTGATTATCATCTCTTCTTTTGCCTCAATGTTTTCCATGCCTGTTCCTTTAGCAGGTCGGTTTGGATATTGTGGTGGTACTGGTGAGAGAAATACAAGGAATCCATGGTTAGGTGCTCCAACCGCCGCAATATGACCATAGCAGTTGAAAATGGCGTAAAACCCAAATAAATCAAATGCTTTAGCAGATCATGTGTTGAAAACCTGGGTTAATCCAATGTTTGCTGGTTCAAACCCCGGCTTGGCCAATATCATGACGTTTGTCTCTCACCAATGGATGTGAATCATCCAACTGAAAAATAGCTGTTTTCCACTTTGTTTAATTTCACCCTTTTTACATCCATAAATAATTATCAATCATGTCGAAACTTTAACATGTTGGTGAAGTTAAGATCTTGCTTTATTTTCATCCTAAGCTTGATAGAAATATAATATAATATCCTGAGTTATGTTCACTTGAATTTGACAAAACTGACAATTGCGTCTTTATTGTCACGCTAACCTGAGTTATCTAGCATGGGTCCCTTTAAATCGAAACTCCATTAAATCATTGTTGTAAAAGCAGTCATGCATTTGCTTCTTTGCCAAACCTTAACTTTTGAAATTGCATTTAACAAGACAAACAATACAAGCCTGTGGAGCGCTTCTAGACCCCCAGGGCTGTCTAGTTTGCCAAGTCTTTGCATTTGTACATCAAAACCGTGGCTTATAAATTTTGGAAAGGATTCCACTAGTGCCAAATACACATGTTCAGGTGCAGCAGTCACTGTAATCAAAGTAGAGGAATGCAGGATTAGACATCATTTTAATCCTTTCCAAAACAATACCTATATAGAATGAGCTTGGGACAAACATTGAGACAATAGAAGAAAATGAGCACTGATAACCAGCATTTTTGTCACAATGTTTTCTTTCTTTAATTTTCCCAAATTTCATTCATACTACCACCTGTTGTATTGCTTGTAGCAGCAATAAAATAGGACAACCTTAAACTTTTGAAGTTTATCAAATGGCATATATTTTTTCAAAGAGGGTGAAGAAAATTAACAATGAAAGCATTTCAATATTTAACTAAAATAAAGATTTAATTGAAAGATTACAATTAGAAATGACAAAACAGCTATAAATAAATGAAATTCATTGTTATATTTGTATAAATTATATCATATTGTACCATAATATAGCATGTTATATCATCAAGCAGCACTTTTTGACTTGGCTAAGTAATTGCTCTCTCTATACTTCATGAAAACATTTACAAAACAGAACTCAATTTCAGTGCAACACATAAGAGGGGATATTCTAAAAGATATTCTAACTTTGCCATAATTGGTTCTCATTTGGACCATCTCAAGGATATGATTCCTATGAGTACTCACAACATAGGGTTTGAATAAAAAATAATCATATACATTGTAGTTGGTGTTATTGCAAAACCTCAAAATTCCAGCTTGATTAAAGCTGGTGTTACAAGATTTTGCAATAACACCGACAATATTTTGCTTCTTAAACTGCAAAACCTCAATTATAATTATGTAAACCCCCTCTTATCTGTAGCTCTGCGTATTCGTCTACATCACATGAAAAATAATTCCACCTCTTCAACAACAAATTGTAATCTGCAAATAGCTGCCCCATTTTCAAAGAATGTGTCTTTCATCCTTTCCCAAACAATAGTATTTTAGGACTGTCCAATTTGAAAGCTGCAACAGATGACTATATTGGTGTTGAGAAAGATAGGATATATAAACAATATATCAAAGAAAATACTGACGCAAATGGAGAAAACCTGGTTATCAGTATTGTACGGGCATACAGAACAGATCTTGTTTTGGAAAAGGTTATAAACGACTAAATAAGAGACATTTTTCGTCATAATACCGCAATTATTCTAATAAACGCCCATATTCTGATAAACACCCACCCCCCAAATCTCAGCTGAAAATATGCATATTTCAAGCACAATTTAAACGGGAAAGGTTGATTCTAATAAACGCCCATCCCCCCGATTCCGGATTGAAATAATATCAGTCTTAAACAAAGATCCTTTCCAAAAGCAATGAAAGAGAGGATTTCCTGTCCCCTAATATGTTTACAATGAATTAATTCATCCAAAAATCATATTTTACAGTCCTTGTAACAAAACTTTGCAAACTTTTACATGATTAACTTCGAGTCCATGAATTGACATTTGATTCCTATGTTTTGACTAGCAATATTACACAACCTCTAATAATCGCCCACCCTCAACTTTTCTATAGAGCACTTTTCTAATAAACGCCCAAGCGTTTATTAGAATAATTACGGTATGTGCTATTTGTGAAAGGGTAAATGGTGATGTATTTTATATGAACTGTAACATCAATGAATCTGATTAAAGATAGTATGGCACACATGGAAAAGTGAATGTCAAAGCTTTGTTGTGTTGAGCTGATATCTCGGCAGTCTGATTAAAATCCGATATTAACCATTTCCCAAACGACAAAATTTGGGGGTAGTCATATTCAAAAGCTGCTGCAGACATCAAAATGGGTGTTGGTAAAGGGAAAAATTTGTGTAAATAAACCCAAGAAAATATTGAGGCAAAAGGAGAAAATGCTGGTTATCAGCATTTTCTTCTTTTGTGTCAATGTTTTCCCAAGCCTTTTCTATCAAGGACGTCAAAACAAGGTCTTGTTTGGGAAAAGGTTAACTTTGAAGTAACATCTGACAGGCATCAGTTAGGAGTCATCTTCATTGACCTTTCCCTCTGACCAATCAAAAATTAAACAATACAAGATTTTGAAAACAATTAACCCTTTCCCAAACGACGTAATTTTAGGGTGATCCACTTCTGAAACTACCACAAATGACAAAATGGAAGGTATTTAAGATAGAGTTTGTATAAAATATGGCATAGAAAATATTGAGACAAAAGGAGAAACTGCTGGTTATCAGCAGTTTCTTCTTTTGTCGCAATGTTTTCCCAAGCCTATTCTATTAAGGACGTCAAAACCAGGTCTATTTTGGGAAAGGGTTAAAACAGAAACTACCCTATTTAGTGCATGCATGGTTATGGAAACCCATAATATACAACGTGAGATTTGATTAGATTAGCAAAAACTTATATCAGAATTCCCAGGGTCAATGTATGAAAATCGCCTCCAACTGGTGACTGTCAGATGAAACTGCACAAAATAAGATGAAACATCTGGTTTTAATCAGATTAATATCTCAGGCTGATCAATTTGAGCCAGTTTTTTGCATTTATAAACATAATCTAGACTTTTTAACCCTGTCTCGTTTATCCAAATTGTTATTATTTTTGGAAAGGGTGAAATAGGATTTTACAGTATTCATACACACAACATTGTTTACTAACAACAACATTTTCAATTTATTCAAACAAACTCTGAATTGAAATTCAAATAATAACATGTACTTTTGAACACAGGCAAATGAAAAAAAGATTCATCATTCCATTTACACATGAAAGATGAAAAAAGAACGGAGAGAGAACAAATCAGAAAAAAAATTACATTTTTTTGTAAACTGGACGGATAATGATATTTTGGTTAAAGCTACAATAATAATGTCAACTAGAATGGTCAACAAGCTAACAAATACCCCAACTAATGCTTTATCACTAAAAAAGTGCTATCAGAAAAACGAAGTTCAAATGCAACCTTGACCTTTGAGCTATGTGTTTCAAAAACACCTGCTTGGATCAAGGGCAACAATTGTGAAAAGTTACCTAGTCATAAGTCAAGAGGTTATTATTGCATGAAGACGGATTTTAACCCATTACCAGATCGCAACTTAAAGGCTGGTCTAAATTGAAAGATGTTGCAGACAACAACTTCAAATGAATATAATTTTACATCTTTTGGTCTTTTACTACTTTTAGGGTAGAAAACATTATGCAAAAGGAAGAAATTGCTTGTCATATGCAATTCCTTCATTTTCCACCATGTTTTCCAAAGCCTTTATCTTGAGGGGCATCAAAAAGTGGCAATAATGGTTAAACAAAGTCCAATTGTGACCTTTGACCACCCTGAACCAAAAACAAAAGGGAACCATTTTGGGTCAAGGACAACAGTTGTGTAAAACTTAATTATCCTAGTTAAAACAGTTCTCAAGTTAGCATGAAAGTATATGGAAGGACAGACAGATGGATGAACAAACATGTTGAAACTTCATAGTTTGGGGTATAATGAATACAATGGTTCAGAGGAATAGACCAATGGATGAATGAAAAGGCACAGGAAAAAACACAACTGCTTTAACCTTTTCCCAAACAGCAAAAATTTAGATTTTTCCTATCCAAAAGCTTTTAAAAAGGACAAAATTCATATAGCTCAGAAGCTTTCAAATTGAAATAGTTTCAATTTTTGCAGTTTAGGAAACAGTTAAGTCTTTGGTCAAATTAGTTCAAAGTAAAGTTCCTTTGATAAAACTTTAAATAAAAACATGGAGTGTGTTGATACTACAAACACTCAACATTCTCTATAAATGGACTATTGTAATTTTACCCTGATACAACTAGAATATCACTGAAAGTGATCATACCCCCCAAAAGCGCTGTGTTTGTGCATTTTGAGATGTACATTTCCTATGAACTGTGAAACAAGTGAGAAAAAGAGCAAACAAAAAAAAAGACTGACCAACACATGGTAATGTTGTAAACATTGCTTATTTTCAACATAGGACCATAATTCAGTCAAAAATCAATGAACCATAATCAAATTTTGATATGCACATATATGAGAGGCAGGAAGCATACTTGTAAAGTTTTTATGAAATCCATCCATTAGTTACCGAGAAATTGAGCGGACAAGAAAATTCACTCAAGGGCCGTAACTCCGTCAAAAATCAATGGACCGTAACAAAAATTTAGTATGCACATCTCAACTTAGTAATGAGTTCACAAGTGATGTTTGAACAAAATTGGTCTAATAGTTTATGAGAAATAGAGTGGACAAAAAATTGAGAAACCGATCAACACACATCGATTTTGCGTTAAATGACAATTTTCAGCAAAGGGCCATAACTCGGTCAAAAATCAATGAATCATCACCAAAATTTGATATGCACATATTTGAGAGCTACTAAGCATAACTGTAAAGTTTTTTTTAGAATCCGTCCATTAGTTTCCAAGAAATTGAGTGGACAAGAAAATTCACTCAAGGGCCGTAACTCCGTCAAAAATCAATGGACCGTGAAAAAAAATTTAGTATGCACATCTCAACTTAGTAATGAGTTCACATGTGATGTTTGAACAAAATTGATCCAATAGTTTATGAGAAATAGAGTGGACAAAAAATTGAAAAACCGATCAACACACATTGATTTTGCGTAAAATGGCAATTTTCAGCAAAGGGCCATAACTCAGTCAAAAATCAATGAATCATCACCAAAATGTTATATGCACATATTTGAGAGCCAGTAAGCATAACTGTAAAGTTTTTTTGAAATCCGTCCTTTAGTTTCCGAGAAATTGAGCGGACAAGAAAATTCACTCAAGGGCCGTAACTCCGTCAAAAATCAATGGACCGTGAAAAATTTTTTAGTATGCACATTTCAACTTAGTAATGAGCTCACATGTGAAGTTTGAACAAAATTGGTCCAATAGTTTATGAGAAATAGAGTGGACAAAAAATTGAAAAACCGATCAACACACATTGATTTTGCGTTAAATGGCAATTTTCAGCAAAGGGCCATAACTCAGTCAAAAATCAATGAATCATCACCAAAATTTAATATGCACATATTTGAGAGCTACTAAGCATAACTGTAAAGTTTTTTTGAAATCCGTCCTTTAGTTTCCAAGAAATTGAGTGGACAAGAAAATTCACTCAAGGGCCGTAACTCCGTCAAAAATCAATGGACCGTGAAATTTTTTTTAGTATGCACATCTCAACTTAGTAATGAGTTCACATGTGATGTTTGAACAAAATTGGTCTAATAGTTTATGAGAAATAGAGTGGACAAAAAATTGAAAAACCGATCAACACACATTGATTTTGCGTAAAATGGCAATTTTCAGCAAAGGGCCATAACTCAGTCAAAAATCAATGAATCATCACCAAAATTTGATATGCACATATTTGAGAGCTACTAAGCATAACTGTAAAGTTTTTTTGAAATCCGTCCATTAGTTTCCGAGAAATTGAGCGGACAAGAAAATTCACTCAAGGGCTGTAACTCCGTCAAAAATCAATGGACCGTGACAAAAATTTAATATGCACATCTGCACTTGGTAATGAGTTCACATGTGAAGTTTGAACAAAATTGGTCCAATAGTTTAGGAGAAATAGAGCGGACAAAAAACCAACAGACGGACCAACAGACAGACAGACCGACAGACCGACAGACAGACAGACCAACGGACAAGCTGACTCCTATATACCCCCCAAATTGAATTTGGGGGGTATAATTATAGATGCAATGACGCTGATGCCAAATTCTGATCAAATAGTTGTAGCTACGAAACAAAACAAGAATGAATTCATTATCAAGCAAATAATATTGTACAACAAACAGGGACATTATTAACCATCATTGTCTTTGTGAGAGAATTCTAGCATCAACTTCTACAATAACAACTATAAGATTACCACATACTCTATGTACCCATTACCTGACAAATCAAATAAACTCTGAAAATCACAAAATACATTGTTGATCCAGTAAACCCTTTCCCAAACGACAAAATTTTAGGGTGATCCTCTTCAAAAACTGCCAAAAATGTCAAAATGGAAGTTATTGGAAATAGATTTTTTTTAAAATATGGCATAGAAAATATTGAGACGAAGGGAGAAACTGCTGATTATCAGCAGTTTCTTCTTTTGTTTCAATGTTTTCTCAAGCCTTTTCTATTACGGACGTCAAAACCAGGTCTTGTTTGGGAAAGGGTTAATAAATATATGAACTAGATGCTTCAAAGGTTTTCTAAATATCATTTTGAGATTGTCTGTTGTAAACTGATATGCATAAAAATGGTACAAAATGTACATAACATGTAATACATTAACCCATTACCACACAGAGACTCTTTGTGACTTCCCACAAGATAATGGCTTTGGAAAACATCGTGGAAAATGAAGAAATTGCTTGTGACAAGCAATTTCTTCATTTCCCACAATGTTTTCTATGTAAAAAGACCAAAAAATGTAAAATTTTATTCACTTGAAATTGTCGTTTGCATCATCTTTGAATATGGGGACAACCTAAAATTTTGTCGTTTGGTAATGGGTTAACTCATTACCAGAACATTTGGACCTTCCATATTGGAAGATGCTGCAGATGACTATTTCAAGTAACTGAATTTTACCTTTTCTGTCTTTTTCTGGGAAGCAAAACATTGTGGGAAATTAAAACATTGTATGTGACCAACATTTTTTTTTTCATTTTCCACAAATGACAATGAATGTTTCCTAAAACTGATATATTGTGGGGCATAAAATTCATCAATATGAGGGAAAGGGATAAAATTCAATATAACAATGAATTATTTGAAGCAAGCAGAACATAAAGTAAATCCTGGAAAATCTGGAATGTTTTACTTAACCCTTTCCCAAACAAGACCTGGTTTTTGACGTACCTAATAGAACAGGCTTGGGAAAATATTGAAACAAAAGAAGAAACTGCTGATAACCAGCAGTTTCTCCTTTTGTCTCAATATTTTCTGTGCCATATTTTACACAAATCATGTCTTTATTATCACCATTTCTGTTGTCTGCAGCAGCTTTCAAATTGGATCACCCTAAAATCTTGTTGTTTGGGAAAGAGTTAACGAATTCAAGATGGAGAATCACATGACACATTACTTACCATATTTTTTCAAAAACTATGTTTATACTTGTACCCGTATATAACCAATTTGAAAAGGGATTGAAGCAGAAAAGGTGGGAGAATGCAAGGGATTTGCTGAAGGTGAAGGATCTTTTAACCCTTTCCCAAACAGCAAAAATTTAGGGTGGTTTAATTTAAAAGCTGCTATAATCAACATTGTTCATGTTGCTAAAGATAGGATTTGAGTACAATATAGCTCAGAAAATATTGAGGCAAAAGGAGAAACTGCTGGTTATCAGCAGTTTCTTCTTTTGTCTCAATGTTTTCTCATGCCATTTATATTAGAGACGTCAAAACCAGGTCTTGTTTGGGAAAGGGTTAAAAATAAAACAAGATGTGTTTGTGAAACACAAATGCCCCCGAAATGGCCATTTTTCTAAAATGTTAAGTTTTCATGGAGTAAAGGGTTATTAAGGGATGACCTTGAGGAAGGTCAAATTGCATGGAAAAGATAGATATCATTAAAAGGAAGTTGCATACTAACTTTGAGCTTTGTATGTCAAATACTTTTGGAGAAAAGGCAAAGGTTAAGTTTTCGGAGTAAAAGGTTAAGTTTTCCTAGAGTAAAGGGTTGATAAGGGTTAACTGATGACCTTGAGGAAGGTCAAATTGCATGGAACAGATAGATATCATTGAAAGGAAGTTGCATACCAAATTTGAGCTTTGTATGTCAAATACTTTTGGAGATAAGGCAAAGGTTAAGTTTTCGGACAGATGGACAGACAGACGGACAGATGGACGGACAGACAGACAGACAGACGAACATGAGTAAAACAATATGCCCCCGATCTCTCGATACGGGGGCATAAAAATATATTGATGACCAAACCAAAATCACATCCAGATGATTCCTGGTATTTTTCTGCATTATCTGCTTTTAACCCTTTCCCAAACAAGACCTGGTTTTGATGTCTCTAATAGAAAAGGCTTGGGAAAACATTGAAACAAAAGAAGAAACTGCTGATAACCAGCAGTTTCTCATTTTGTCTCAATATTTTCTGGGCCATATTTTACACAAATCCTATATTTAATATCATCCATTTTGTCTTTGTGGCAGTTTTTGAAGTGGATCACTCTAAAATTTTGTCGTTTGGGAAAGGGTTAACAGAATTCAAATTGGTGAAATCTTAAAAAAAATATTAACTTTATTGATTTTCTGAAAGTATTGTGTCACATGATTCCCCGCCGTGAAATTTGTACATTTGTAAAACAATAATGGCATGTACATAATGAAACAGGAATATGGAAAAAAGGCCTTTATGACATTGAGACGGACACAGATCTTGATCAGCCTACAAATACAGACAATCTTATCAAGAATCATTTTGTACTACTATGGCTTCTTGAAAATCAGCAGCAACTGTCAGAGATCAGTATTTTAGCACAGGTTGACCCATTACAAGACCAAAATATTTTAGACTCTTCCAAATACAAAGATGTTGCATACAAACATTTCAAGTGAATGAAATCTTACATCTCTTGGTCTTTCTTGGTAGAATTTAGAAAACAATCTCTTCATTTTCCATCTTGTTTTCCAAAGCCTTTAGCGTGAGGTGGGTCAAAAGTAGTCTCTGTGTGGGAATGGGTTAACCCTTTCCCAAACGACAAAATTTTAGGGCTGTCCAAATTGAAAGTTCCAGCAGACGACAAAATGGACATTGAAAAAGAAAGGATTAGTGTACAATATATGTAAGAAAATATTGAGGCAAAAGGAGAAACTGCTGGTTATCAGCAGTTTCTTCTTTTGTCTCAATGTTTTCCCAAAGCCATTTCTATTTTGGACGTTAAAACCAGGTCTTGTTTGGGAAAGGGTTAATCTAGTTCTATATTGATGTCAAATGAAATAAAGGCCCATATCCAAGATCCATGAATATGTATCAATTCTGTAATACTTTGTTGCGCACAATACAGCTAGGAGGCATCCATCTGTTCATTCTCTGTAACAAACGCATGGTCCTTTCTTTTCTGTCGTCGTAACTGCATCTGAAAGCAGACGAAAACAAAGTTGATTAATCCATTACCAAACAACATAATTTTAGACTGGTCTAAATTCAAATATGTTGCAGACGACAATTTTAAGTCAATGAATTTAAACTTTTTTGGTCATTTTGTGTAGAAAATATTGTGGGAAATGAAAAAATTGCTTGTCACAAGCAATTTCTTCATTTTCCACAATGTTTTCCAAGGCCATTATCTTTTAGGGAATCAAAAAGATTCATTGGGAGGTAATGGCTTAAACCAAGCAATCGAGAAAAAAATTACTATGTTTTCAGTAACTTTTTTATTTTCAGCTGTTCTTTTTTTTCAAACATCTATCATATCCAGCATACCCCTGGCATTTTTACTTTCCTCGCTTTAAGCCGTTTTCAAATCGATAATGCATTAAAAGAATTGTAAATGATTTTCTGCAACTGTTGTGTCATGTGATTCCCCGCTGTGATTTTGATCATTAGATGAATAATATTTTGTCACATGCTAACGCTTCATTAAAGCATTCTTTCTGCTTGAAATATTATAAATAGATATAACATTTACTTCTTTTGCATGTGGTGAAAAAATAGCTTTTTAAACCTGATAAATGGAAAATATTATTAAAGAAAGTGAATCTAACAGAGCCGCGTGCGATTTAGGCCAGAAGTTGTCTTCTGGAAGAAGAAGATGCAGTCTGGTTCCCGCCTCTGATACACTACGTAGTATTTTTTCTACTATGTAGTGTATCAGAAGCGGAAACCAGTCTCTTCTGGAAGAGCTCTACCGGCCTAAATCGCACACGGCTCAGGGGAGATAGAATTCATGATCATTCATGCACACTATGATTGCAGAATATTAACCCATTCACATATTGTGAAAAGCAAATTCTTCATGTTCAACAAAGAAGACAAAAAAACATCAAGAAGTTTAGTCAAGATTGAAAGTTACATGTACAAAACAGCCAAAGATCAAACTAAACAAAGTAAACATGTATATGACCTGAAATGACCCTCCAATATGTTAATATTATAAAAGTAAACAGTTTTGATCAACACTTCAGACTGATATTTAAACTTTAATAAAAACAGTGGATTATGGGAAATGTAACACTTATCCAGCGAACTGAAAATCATGTGAAGAAAGAAAATATTTTTTCTATAGCTGTAGCTCAGACGGACACATTTTTTACTCAATCAATCAAGTCTAGATCTGAGATTACTGTGATAGGGTTTGCCCTTACAAATAGCAGGGTTCGCTTTCCTGTTATTACAATCAATTTTGACTGAATTTCTTTGTAGCGGACAAGGGGGGGGGGGGGGGGGGGTCAAAACCCCACTAGTGATCCACTACTGCATTTAGGTGGGTTTTTTTTGCATGCTCTTAAAATCAAGAAACTTTTAAAATGTTATTGTTTAATAAAATCATTTGATACTCTTTTTATGGCAGTTTAAAGATATAAAAGCACTTGAAATTGAATATCAATATTAGTAAACAAAATGGGTAAACACTCAAGATCAATTTGAATTTAAGTATGACAAGAAATTCATGGGAAGTTTGCCATGAAATATTTAATTCATCTATAACTTACTTTATAAATTCTTAACCAAAACATTTGATTTCTCCTCTGTTTATACATTTGAAATAACAATAAGTTTGACCCTAATTTCTGTAATTATTAGGCTTTGCATCCTTCAAATCTGGTCTTGAAAGAATAAACTCCTTGGTCAATGTTAAAAAGCCGTAACAACAGCTTAATCCATCTGTAGTTACAGCATTTTCAAATGAACCCACATAATACAAAGATCTGCACATGTATGTATTTTATGTAAAATCTGATTTTAGTCTATCATACATTTCAGCATCAGAATAGTGCACATAATCTTGATTAAATGTAGCTCAAAACTGTATCTTAACTTAACTGGCATTCATTTCCTAATTAACCATTTCCGATACATCTGTAGTGGAATTACTCAGACATTTCCTAGGAAATTCCTTGTCATAGGCAATTCTGCATTTCCCAAACCTTTATCTTATGGGGGAACAAAAGGAGTCATTGAGCGGAAATTGATTAAGCATGACAGAAGGTACAGGTACATGTTATGACCACTCCACATGCCAAGATTTTTATCAAGGTCAGCCCATTTGAAAACAATGAAATCTTTTGTTTGTTCTGTGTTCCAGTTTGAAAGCTGTTCCAGAAGACTAAAGTCACAAACTGAAGAATGTTTCTTATATCAAAGAAATCATGAAGGGAATGAAAGGGGAGGAATGATATTCTGTTGGGAGGTTTTTTTCTCGATGATATCAAAAGCCTTCACTCAACGGATCATCAAGTCATGAAACTTAACCCATTACCACTTTTGACTCCTCATAAGATAATGGCTTTGGAAAGCATTGTGGAAAATGAAGAAATTGCTTGTGACAAGCAATTTCTTCATTTTCCACAATGTTTTCTACCCTAAAAGACCAAAAAATGTACAATTTCATTCAGTCGAAACTGTCGTCTGCAACATTTTTGAATTTGGACCACCCTAAATTTTTGTCGTTTGGTAATGGGTTAACTGGAATTAACTCTTTCCCAAACAACAAAATTTTGGAGAGATCTAATTGGATAGCTGCTGTCTACAACAAAATTGATGTTTTAGACGGAAGGAACTGTGTACAATATAGCACAGACAATATTGAGGCAAAAGGAGAAAATTGTTGCTTTGCAACAAAAACATAATTACAGCATAAAACAAGCTGCAGTTACCAACAAGCTTTTGTTTGAAAAGAGACAAAATGCTAATAATCAGAATTTTCTCTTTTTGCCTCAAAGTTTTCTATTCTAACCTTTTTAAAAAGACATGTCAAAACCAGGTCTTGTTTTGAGAAAGGATTAACTTAAGTTGAGCTAAATCTTTATTTAGAATAAGGTACCCAATATAACGCTGCTTTTCAACAAAAACCTCATAATTGCAGCATAAAACAAGCTGCAGTTAGGTGTTTTTTGTTGGAAAGCGGTGATAAGTACTTTTCTACTGAACAAACAAGTATTTCAATAAGATTGAATTACTGTAAACAGATAAGGCTATGTCCATTCATGAATATATAAGTAAGGTCAAACCATTTTAAGTATCGATTAAATCCGTAAGTTTGTGTAAAACTTTTAATATTGGGTGTTGAATGAGGTTATTGAATATTGGGTCATCAAATGAAATTGCTTCTGGTTTGTTTACATGAGCAATACTATGAGATTTCCACCATAATGTAAAACTATCTCTTTCTCTGTTATTGACATTGACATATTTGAACTTGGTGTTGTTGCTGTTGTTTTTCGTTTTTCAAACCTGTATTTTTTTCATTTTAAAAACCTGTATTTTTTTCCAACATTCTTAATCTACGAAATTTGCTATGAAATCCAAATACAGCTTGTTTTATTAGAACAAGAGGCCCATGATGGCCCTAGATCGCTCACCTGAAATTTTTTGCCTTGTTGAAATAAACATTTTGACCTGTATAGCAGCAAATTAAGAACAGTGTTGAATCTAGAGTGCGCCATTGCGCCATGGGCCGGCAAAATTCGCAAATGACGCAATGGAAACACAAGCTCGGGCCCGACGGGCGCACTCGCTTCTCGATCGTAAAAAGTCAATTCCGGTATTATAAAGCCAGTATGGTCGTCCTAACTTCAAATCTAAAATTCACTTTCGCCTTGAAAATAATTCATTTGAGATTTTTAACTTAACTTTTCCGATTATTTAGAGGTTCCCTGTTTTGTTTGTTTACATTTTTCCAATATCCGCTAACGCGCATGGGTAAGGAAGAGATCGATGAGAAATTTGCATAAATGGGCGGAACTTAGTATCACATGACGGCTTGAGTAGGTTACCGGGCGATTTAATCAGAGAGGAAAACTCCGAAACCTACGATTGTACTGAAAACGATCGAATATGCTTCAAATTCAGTTATTTTCTGAAAGTTAAACCAATTTCCTACAAAAACAGAATTACATTCCTTCGTGTGAAATGCATTCATTGGTCATTTTTCTGACCCGATTTGACTTGCTTCAAAATAGACGCTTCCACGCACCTGCTCGAGTAATTGATCAATTAACTTCATTCAGACCACCCCTCTAGGAGTAAGGTAATGTACTCATGATCTTTTAAACGCTTTTTTTTTTTTTGAGTTTATGTTTACTTAGAATCAAGCGTTAACTGGACTCGATTTTTGTTAATTTTGGTTCTACTTTCGTTTTTAAGTAAACAGTTGATATTCGAAAGAACTATCGTGATATTTAATTTTATCGACTTTTAAAAGTTCTATCGACCTATCGCTATCGTAAGGTAAAATATTGCGAAACAGCCATTAAGTTGACACATCGTTAAACACATTTTTAAATTTGAATATTACAAAGTCAAAACAATGTTTTTTGGCTTACTAATGCAAGAAAACAATGTACATTCATGTGTACAAACCAATTAAAGGTAAGTATCATAATTTTACTTCTTTTTCTATGTTTGTCCCCCATTTTCCCCAAATGTCCCCCTGTTTTGATGGCTGTGGGCCCAACGGGCCCCCTCTCGGGCCAAGCTAGATTCAACACTGTAAGAATTTTGCAATAAAGCCCCTTTTCCTTAGTTTTTCAAAAGAATGAAACAAAATTCAGCCTTTTCAAAAGTGTTTGCTCTTTTGCCCTTTTTCTGATGCCCCTGCACTAAGAGCTTTGATATTAATCAAATTCTTATAACAACTTTGAAAGCCTTTCACCCAAAGATCATTCATGTGAAGTTTTAAGAATATTGGCCAACTACATGTAGTAAGCCAGAAGATTTTTAAAAGATTTGGCTATTTTCCCTTTTCTCATGCCGCAGCAGTCAAAGGCTTTGATGGAATCAAAGTCTCTCAAAAACTTTGAAAGCCCTTCACCCAAGGATCATTCATGGGAAGTTTCAAGAATATTGGCCAACTAGTTGAAGGCAGAAGATTTTAACAAGATTTGGCTATTTGCCCCTTTCTCATGCCACGGCAGCCAAAGCCTTTGATGGAATCAAATTCTTTTAACAACTTTGAAATCCCTTCAGCCAAGGATCATTCATCTTAAGTTACAAGAATATTGGCCTACTAGTTGGGCAGAAGAAGATTTTTTAAAAGATTTGGCTATTTTCCCCTTTTCTTATGCCGCGGCAGCCCAAATCTTTAATGGAATCAAAATCTTTTAACAACTTTGCAAGCCCTTCACTCAAGTATCATTCCTGTGAAGTTTCAAGAATATTGGCCAACTGGTTAGGCAGAAGAAGATTTTTAAAAGATTTGGCTATTTTCTGCTTTTCTCATGCCGCGGCAGCCAAAGTCTTTGATGGAATTTAATTCTTTTAACAACTTTGAAAGCCCTTCACTCAAAGATCATTCATGTGAAGTTTCAAGAAAATTGGCCAACTGGTTAGGCAGAAGAAGATTTTTAAAAGAGTTGGCTATTTTCCCCTTTTCTCATGCCGCGGCAGCCAGAGTCTTTGATGGAATCAAATTCTTTTAACAACTTTGAAAGCCCTTCACCCAAGGATCATTCCTGCCAAATTTCAAGAAGATTGGTCCACTGGTTTGGGAGGAGAAGATCTTTAAAGAAATTGTGGACGGACGGACGGCCGGACGGACGGCCGGACGGACGGACGGACGGACGACGGACAACGACCGATCACAATACCTCACCTTGAGCACTTTGTGCTCAGGTGAGCTAAAAATACATGTATATCATATCTCAGCATCTATATCTGACATTAATCTTACATTCAATCCCACCAAGATAAACTGGGTATTTTGACAAAAACTTACATGATTGAAACATACGAACAATATTATATGAATAGCCATTCAGGTGGTGGGTGTATGAAATTATGCTAACATGATAAACAATCTAGCAATTATCCCAAATGACTTCTAATTTAAGTAAAAACTATGTAATCACCTCTGATTTAGGTACTAGGCCCATGAATTAAGTTGTTGTACATGGCATTCTATTTGTTGTTGTTGTTGGGTTGCTTACCCCCCGGTCCCACTGAGCCCGATTTAATCCCGATTTCGAAAATTTCAAAATCGGCACGAAATCAGCGTACTTCGGGAGAGTCGTAGTACATCCTGATTCAAATCAGCACCAATTTCGGGATCAAAAATAAATCGGGACAAAAATTTCAACATGCGCAAATTTTTCTCCCGATTTCGAAAATCGTGGCCAAGTTGGGGCACCTCGGTGCACGTCGTATTAAATCGGCGTTCTTAGTAGTAGATAATTCGGCGTTATTCGGCGACTATATCGTACTTATTCGGGATACACATCACGCCGATGAACTACGACGAGTTACGCGAATCGTACCCGAGGTACACCGATCTACAACGAATAACTACGGGCTACTAGGATATTATCCCGAAGTACTGAGAGGTACCCCGAATTCGGGAAAGTATAGAAAGGTGAATCAACTTTGAAAACATAGGGTTAAATTTTAACAACTATATATGACGTAATTTCGGACAAATAATAGTATTGCACCGTTGTGGTTCTAAAACCCCGCAACTACAGCTTGAGTCTGTTTTTGGCACAAACTTAATTGCTATTCATTCAGTTCTAAACCTTTAAACAAAACCAATCGATGCACTATGACAATAAAAGCGGACGCTTGAATAAAGAAACAACTGCCAGCTACTACAGAATTGATATTCCTGATGAGTCATTGATCAACCAACCTGATCCTGATCAGGATCCTGATCACGAACTTGAAGATGGCATCAATACTCAGGGCACCCTCATTAAGAAAAAGAAACCATTCAAACATATTGATCTGACAGAAGATGACTTGATTGTAAGTTAACATAGGTTTTGCCGACAATATATCGAAGAAATTATAAAGGCTAATTGATTATAAAAATGGTGGTTATTAGCATTATTTTGCTTCTTTTCTCAAATATTTTCTAATAAGGACATACAAACAAGGTCTGGTTTGGGAAATGCTTTAAGCCACTTTAGATAGTATCCATTTATATCGTGTCAACAGCTCATTTAATCTTGCCTTTTTGAATAGGGGTTTTAATGCCACTGACAATACTTTTTACTGTTTTGCAGCTGATATGGCATCTATCTATATTTTCCTGGCTTTCTCATTACTATTAATATGAAAGTAGACAAAGCCTAGAAACGGACGAAAGGATGTCGACGTCAACCTTAACGTTTCCCAGAAAGCTAGATCTATCTCGTCAAAATCCAAAGGGTTTTAGACTAAAAGACGTGCATGTGAAACACAAATGCCAGTTGGAACTTGGAGTAGAGTCTATAGGTCTATGAGGTTCTGTAATTATGACCTTGAGATGTGTCTTTCACCAAGAACAATGACCTGACAGACTTGTCACACAGACATCATAACGAATTGTATGAATTTTGAAATCCACACCATAAACCCATACCCAAACGTCAAAATTTGAGTTTGGTCCAAATACAAAGATGTTGCACACAATAATTTTAAATGAATCATTGGAATATATATACATATTGTTGTCTTTTTTGGGTGAAAAGATTACGAGTAATTTGTCTTTAATTAAGGTAGAATATCCGTAATGTGGCCATTTTGAGATTCATAAAACATCTGGTTTTTTTCCGAGTGTCGTCGTTGCGTATCTGAACATATCCGGACGCGATCGTAATCATTCAGCAGTGGAGGGTTCCTCCGCCGACTGATTTCGACCTTACCCGAATAATTCCGACGTCGTGCAAATCTCATTAGGGGATGGACTACCTTAAACCTTTCCCGAACAATACTTGATGATTAACATTATGGCCAAGTTTTGTCTTGTTTGTTTAATATTTGTAGTTGTTAGATTCCAAAACGGCAATTTTGTCAGATTCAAGGGCACATAACTCTCAACTTTCTGGTCCAATGGGAATGATTCGAACCCATGCAAGTTCTTATGGTGTAAACACTAAATTGTTGACAGACGGACGGACGGACGGACAATGAGTGACCACAATAGCTCACCTTGAGCACTTTCTGCTCAGGTGAGCTAAAAACCGCAAACAGGCATAGTAGTTTTTCAACGTTTTCTCTCATCAAGTCCATAGTTCTCAAAAGTTCCCATATATTGAAGACGCTCGGAAAGTTCAATATCACTAGCATGTTTCGCTTCATCTCAACAGTTTTCAGCATTGCCTTCAAACGACAGTAAGCCGCTTTCCAATACGTTTCCTAATATTTGTTGTGTCAAAGTCTTAGGGAACATCATTCTAGCTCTAGATATCGTGAATATGACTTATCCCAATTCTTTTCGGCTTTGATTAATGATATTTATTCATTGTCGTTGGGCAAGTGTGTGTATTATTGAAATATAGCAGAAAATGGAAAATTGCTCAAAAGGAGCAAATAATCTCCTTTTCCTACTATATTTCAATTGATTTATTCACTTTAAAATAATCAAATTTGTCTAACCTGATTGATACCCTATGACTATAGATGATGCAAGGACCACATTTTCATTTCGACTTAAGCGGAAGTTTGACATATCAGATGTTGACTTAACGAGTGTAAACTGTATTTCGTCGTTGTAAATGCAAAACCTTGAATCTCGGTTTTGGGAAAATTTTAAAGGGGAGGGAAAAAATTGTAATAACTTTTCTCAAACTGAAATGTTTTACTTGAAATTTGGATATATTGTTCACAAATAATGTATCATTAATATTGATCAGTAAAAATATCTCAAAACCCTGGAGAATTGTCTTAACTGGGCACACAAGTTTGTACTTTGAAAATTATAGGAATCGACATACGAGGTTTTGCATTTACACCGACGATTTACTTTGGTTGAAGGTTTTCTCATGGACCGGTGCACAACTTGAAATAAAGAGGACAGAAGATATGCTGTTGGCAGGCATAACATCCTTGTGTCTATCAAATCTCCATACTAGTAATTACTCTGATTTAACCCTTTCCCAAACTCTAAAATTTAGAGGTGATCCAATAAGAAACATCCTGCAAACGTCAAATGAATGTTGATAAAGATAGAATTTAGGTACAATTAAGCATAGAAAATATTTAGGTAAAAGGAGAAAACACTGGTTATCAGCATTTTCTTCTTTTGTTTCAATGTTTTCTTAAGCTTTTTCTTTCAGGGATGACAAAATCAGGACTTATTTGGGTTAATGTGTATGTTTTCTAATAGCCAGAACAAAAATCAAATAAAACGTTAAAAATTTATTCTAATTTTCATAAACATGAATGACACTTTGGCTGGTTTTTACAAGTCACAACATGATATTCTATTGTATTTGGTTATCTGCACTATATCATTTGTAACCAATTACCAGAAAGATTTTTTAAGACTGTCCCAATTTGAAAGATGTTGCAGATGACAATCTTAAGAGAATAAAATTTTATATTTTTTATCTAACTGGCTAAAAACATCGTGGGAAATGATAAAATTGCTTTTCACAAAACCATTCCTTCATTTTCCAGAATGTTTTCAAAACCTTTCATCATGTAGGTTGTCAAAAGACGTCATTAAGTTGGAATTGGTTGAAACAGGATGGAGTTTTGTCAGATTTAAAATTTGAATGTTTATACATGGATATTGTACACAAATCACTGTATGGACCAAACAATGTCCACAAATTGTCAATTTTTCTGTTATAACACCGGTAATCATTGTTGTCAGCATCATCTTTATTCATCTATTCACATGATTCATGAACCTGCAATTACACAAAAGTAACAAATGTAAAATTTCAGCCTTATACTGACCCCTAAAAATCACAACTCCTGGTATCCTGGCATTTTCTACTTTTCTAACAATATTTGAAGCCTTGTCAAAATGCAACAATACATGCAATGAAAAATATTATCAAAAATTTCAAAGGTGATGCTGATGAGATGACAAGATCAGTCATTAAATCATCAAAAAATGTTCAATGTATTTTTACAAAATTTTCTGCAATATGTATTGCAAAAGGAAAAAGGATATGCATATTTTCAAAATCAAAACATTGAATGAAAAGTAGAAAATATTGATTATTGATATATCCTACATTGTTTTTACTGTAGAATGTAAAATTCTTCTTTTTCTTTTGGAAAAGTTTGTAATTACTTTAAAAAGCCGTAATTACCCATTTAAATCATCCCTTTTAATGCAGTCTGGGTTTCATTAAGCAGCAGGGGATGTGCCCTTATATACAGAACAGAACATTTTATTTACAAAATATATATACTGCACACCTGCTGCTTAATTACCTACCTGGGTAATTCAACATGTAAACTGTGAATTAATAATTAAAATTGTCACATTCCAATCAAGCATAGACCTAGACATGTAAATATATATGTGTGCAACCTTTTCTAAACAACAATATTTCAAACTGATCCATGCTGAAACAGGTTGCAGACAATTTGTACTTTATGGTAAGGTATAGTTTATTCAGAAAGTAAATTAATGTTTTTCATCATACTTTGTAATTCAGGAAAAGTCTACCTTTGTACATGATACAATGAAATCAAGATTGTTTCAGGGATAAAGAATAAATGCATACCATTGAAGGCCTTTCTGAAACACATCCCATTCTACCAGACTTTATACAGCTGTTCAACATACCACTGTTTTCTGATTTCACCATGTCTGCAAAATGATTATTGATATACATGTACACAATTATATGCATATCAAATTCATAACATGAAAATGGACAAAATTGTCAAATACATATATATATATAATATCTCAACACTTATGATGGTCATAAGGCAAATTGAGGGCTTAGTGCAAAACTATTGTAATTAAATTTTGTAAAATTTTACAGGAGGGGGAAAAACTTAGAACTTTCTAAAATTTTAAGAGATAAAACATCTTTGAGTTCTAAATATCTTTTTTAATAAATACAGAAATGAAACTCATTATTAGAACATGACATATCATTTTCTAAAGATTCAGAAATACAAACAAAATATGTAGTTTTAAATGTGCTAAACCCTCGAAATTAAATATCTATATAAATAGATTCAGCTAAATAATGTCTTATCCAAAAAATGATTATTATATGAGTAAGTATCCACAACTGAAGTGTTCCCTGATCAGCATTTGCAGTGGGTAGCAACAGGCCTGTCCATTTAACCCTTTCCCAAACGGCAAAATTGTAGGGTTTTCCAATTTGAAAGCTGCTGCAGACGACAAAATTAATGATGATGATGATAGGTTTTGTGTTTGAAATTGCTCAGAAAATATTGAGACAAAAGGAGAAACTGCTGGTTATCAGGAGTTTCTTCTTTTGTCTCAATATTTTCCCAAGCCTTTTCTATAAGAGACGTCAAAACCAGGTCTTGTTTGGGAAAGGGTTAAATTAACATAATTGTGTAACATGATATCTCATTTCAAACACTACTTCCTCCTAGGCGTGCAGCGTTACACTCAGCAATTTATTAACAGACAGTCCAGTAACAATGATTGAATAGACATAGTGCTATTTTATCAGAATTATCAGAATCTATACATATACAATACTCACTAAAATCATTTAGACAAGGGAGTCTTTTTTCCCATATAACTAAATATGTGCAATATTGCTGTAATGTGTTTTTACTTTGCCATGTTTTGTACTCTTTTACTAAAATAAACTTAAAATGGTAAACAACAAATCAACTCACTTGAAATGTGTCTGGTGCTTGGCATCACAATTAGGCCTACTCACAATGAGTATTAAATTACTTGAACCAATGTAGATTTCTTGTTTTATAGCTGAAATGAATATAGAAATCATTTTAAGTCATGGTAATTCAATACATTTACAAATACAAATGCAATTTCTCATCTGTCCTCAATATATTCTGTGCTATTGGCTATAGATTAACATAAACATTTTGGCATTATGATCATTTGAGCAGAGTTCTAGATGCTGGATACAAAATTAATTTAATGTTTACCAAAGATTTTCAGTTTGACAAAACCATGTCGTATAATTTGGGAAAGAATCAATGACCATTTAATCCGAGTCTTCTCTGATTAAAATACACTCTTTGATATTCCGCTATTTACATTAGAGCGCATTACGCTTCAAAAACAACGGGAAAGTCCGACACAAGTTGTGGCGCTTTGTTTTTGTGTATTATATCCAATCACTCAGCAAAACACTGTAGGGTATAGATCAATTAATCATTTTTTGTCATACCTGACCAAAAATTCTGATTCAAATTGGCCTGCTGGAAGAGAATAACCTTCCGAAACACAACAACCCCAAATTACGTCTGCATTGTACAGTTATTGTAGATCACGTGACCAGATCTCGTTTGAAAATAGAACGGAAGTTAGATAATCAGTTACAGTCATATGACCGGCTTTGTTTTGAATTTCTTTCCAGTCATGTGACTGCCTTTGTTTAGAAATTATAGAGTATTCTTGTTGTGAAATTCTGTTTATTTTGTTCTCCATGCTCGTTATAGAATTTACCCAACTTAGTAGCAAACATTATTGGTGCGAATTCTAGCTTGGAACTTTTACCGAATGTTTCTGATATATTTCATTTATTTGCTTATTAATATTATCAGAGTTTTTAAACTCGTTATTGTTATACTATGTCCAAAACGCTCCTCACTTTGAAAATTAGAATATTGTTATCCCTTTTTCTTTTAAATTCCAAACCGTTACGTCATAAGGATAGCGTTTAAGATCGGATGGTGAACAAAGCGCCACAACATGTGTTGAACTTCCTGTTGTTTTTGAAGTGTAATGCGCTCTGATGCAAATGAGTGACATCAACATATCGTAGTTATGATTATGTAGAATTTGATCTGATTCATGTATACAATTAAAATTGCTAAGGCCATAGGAGCGAAAGCCTATTAATGGCTTCGAGGAACAGGTATTCCGTTATCATTGTTAATGTAAGGGTGGTTCTCTTGGGTACCGCGGTAGTTAATGGCGTCCTAGAAAATAAATGATGAATGCCATTATGGAGACATGAAAACATTCCATGTTTTCTTTTTCTACAGCAATCCAATGCAGACAAAATAATGTTAAGATTAATCACCGAAAATTATAGTAACTAAAATTTCCTTTAGTTTTGTTAATGCACGCAGTTGACAGGTGATGCTTCGTTTGCAAATGAATACTTTTTCGAATACCGCGGTACCGTAGAAGACCCGGTATGTCCAGACTACAACTTGATCGGTCGAAATTTATTTGGTACGAAACTCATTTTGCTACTGGAAACCAATATGACAGGTTTGAAATATAACTGAGATATTAAAAATCCATAGATTTTGACACTTACACATAGTTCACACAGTTCTCGAAGCCGTTTGCACCAATTCGGTCCTTTTTGCTGTCTGGTACAGGTTGACTCTGTCACTTCCGGTAATTTATCTCTGTTGGTGTCACACCACTTCATATTATCGCGCAGTTTGTTACTCCATGGTGAATGTAGCCAAAATTGTTGGAGACCTGTAGGCCTACATTTGTCGACTAGTGCAGACGAAACAAGATGGCCGCTGATCATAAACTATCCATTGAACAGAGAACGATAACACGTGAGCTCAGCTAGCATAGGTCGACTTCGCTTAAGTCTTTAGTTAAACTTTAGCTTTGTTGTTGTATTTCTTAAATTCACACACAATTCAAAGGCATTATCTATATCGATATTACTTGATCCACAGCGTCTGACAGGTCGTTTAGATGGCGTTTAGGAAGGGGATTATCAAGTTATTGCTGTAAAAATGACGTTAAAAGCCAGGGGCACACGAGTCCAAAAATGCGAAATTACCCTTCCCCCCCGCCCGAAATTTCACGGAAACCCTCTGATTTTTCCATTCAATTAACATTGAAAAAAACAGAGGGTTTCCGACATTTTTGTTTCCGTTTAAATTTCAATCTATAGACGGACTTTTCGTCCGTATTAATTAATGCATTTATAAACTCTATCCAATACACCCGTAAACTCGCCAGTACTGCACTTGAATCTAAATTGTCAATGGGGGTCATTTTTATCAAGTAAACCGTGGCATAATTTTGGACAAACAACAGTTATTTTAATGTCGCTTTCAGTTGTTGGCATGTGGCTACTCTAATAAACAAATTCCAAACTGATTTTTCTGTTGAATTAATCATAATTTATATACCAAGTTTACGAAATCGGGGCAAAATCGCGACGAAAATGTTAAAAATTCGCAGTAGATCGGATCAGTCGGTGTATGTCGCCGTAAATCTGTATGCGTCGCAGTACATCGTAGTTAGAAATCGGGACAGTCGGTCTAGTTCGTACTGTTTCGTAGTAACTCGGCTCCTAATCTTGTGGTTCTTCGGAACAAAATCGGGACAAAATCGTAGTTAATGGTATTGCATCGTAGCATTTCGCTGTCCATCGGGAATTTACCTCTAAAGATGGGATGAGCGGAGAAAATCGGCTCAAATTCGTAGTAAATCGCAGACAATGTGCCCTCCTGAAGCACTACGACTATTTTGGAAATCAGGCTCAGTGGAACTGGGGGGTTAGTTGTGGGGGTTTTTGCGGGGCTACATTTAGGCTACATAACACGGCTAAGGGACACACAAAGTGACAAAATGAATGAGAGAATAATTATTGATTTACTACCAATAACCATCTATCTCGTTCTTAATGATTGATTACAAACAAATGGTGTTCAAAGATTTGCCATTATTCTGGTCTGATGAAATATTGGTAGCTTTTAGATGAATAGATTCATTCTTGACCACATTACATGAACATATCGATGATTAAATGCCACTTCTACTCTTGAATAGCTGTAACCAATTTAAACTTAAACATGTGAACGGGAGAGCCATTGATTTGCTACAAGAAGCCATTCTATCCATTCTAAATGATTGATTAACAACAAATTGTGTTCAAATATGTGCCCTTATAACTTTCTACCAGAACATTCTGCTCTAGCCCATTACCAAACGACACAATTCTAGACTCCCTCAAATTCAAAGATGTTGCAGACGACAAATAAAACTGAATGATTTTTTACATTTTTCGTCTTTTTTGTCAAGAAAATATTGTGGGAAATGAAAAAATTGCTTGTCACAAGCAATTTCTTCATTTTCCACAATGTTTTCCGAAGCCATTCTCTTGTGAGGAGTCAAAAGGAGTCACTTTGTGGTAATGGGCTAGTCCAATATTGGTCACAATGAGATTAATAGATCTACCCTTGACCATATTGCAGCCTTCATTCTTTACAAAAGAAGTCAGGCCCAAAGGAACAGAGGGGAGGCAGCTAAGGGGGCTAAGGGGGCTTAGCCCCTCCAAAGTTGGCCAAAAATGCTGAATTTGCCTATTTTACACTGAAAATATAGGGAAAACCTAAATTAGCCCCCCAATATTTGGACGCAAGTGCTTAAGCCCACACAATATGAAATTGCTTCCTAGGGGCCTGCAAGTACTACATTTTTCTTTTGCCCCTAAGAGAAAAGGCTTTGGTAGACTGATGGAAAAGGGGAAAATGCTAGTTAGTTACCAGTAACTTACTAGCATTTTCCCCTTTTCCATCAGTGTTTCCTACCCAATTCAATCAGACATTCAGGTTAACTTTGGCTTTTATTTTGTCATCTGAAGCTCAATGTTATACTTTTGGATCTCTTTTTCCAAAAATGGTTAAAAAGAGAATTTTTCTCTATCAATGATGGATTGTTTGGAAAATGAATTATGTTAGTAAACTATTACAAAGATAGTAATGTAATATTTAGACTACATCTATTTGATATATTGCATGAAAACAATGGCTACTAAGATCTAAAATGGGACATTTTGTCAGTTTAGGGATGTGTTAGTGTAGGCATTATAAAGACTAGAAAAGCTGAGGCAAGATGTTTATGTATACATGTACCAGAAATTTAATTGAACCCCATTCAATGTTTGAGACCAATATGCTGCAGCCTGGTCTGATTTTTCCTCATTTGTCTTCTTAATTGAACCTGTAAATGATTCCATTATGATTATCAACCCATAACCATACAGCAAAATTTTGGACTTTTCCGATTTGAAAGATGTGGCAGACTACCATTTCAAGTTGGTGTAATTTCAAAAACTTTTTTGGGGGTAATGATCTATCATGTTATGTATCCCAAATACCAAAATCATTGATCTAATGGTCTTATCCAGGCCATTCTATAGATAAAGTCATCAATTATAGCAAATATCATGTTCTAAGGTCTACTGAGAATCATTATGACCTTAGTTTATTGTACAGTCATAAATGATTAATGTTTTGCTCACTTTCAATTGATGACCAACAACAATTATGACCATAGAGCCAACAGCTAAGCTTAAACCTTTCACAAACAATTTTGACATCTTTAATTGATGAGGCTTGGGAAAAAATTGGGGCAAAAGTAGAAAGTGCTGATAATCAGTACTCTCTCCTTTTGCCTCAATATTTTCTGAGCTATATTATACACAAATTCAACCTTGATTAACATCCATTCTGTCGTCTAGATCAGCTTTTGAATTGAACTACCCAATAATTTTGGCATTCGGAAAAGGATTAACCCCTATGATGGTTATCCTAGATTATTTCTGGGACTAAAAGGGGCCCATGCTAGGTTTTTATGCTTCCGAACTGTTCGGGAACACATATTTGTGTAAGGAAAAACAATTTGAATTGCATAAAAACCTCAATCACTGCGAATAACCATCTTTCCTTTGCTACAGATCAATTCTTTACAAGCGTGTTTACAGATTCTATTTTTACTTCAAAACGAGACAAGGTCAAGGTCAACGAGACACACCCCGAGGTATTAACACATCAAACAACCGACTTCGTCGATAACTGTGACCTTATTTGCGAGGGATACGTGGAAAGGTCTATTTTGTACAAGCACTGAACATTTATATGCATATTTATCAACTATAGAATACCAAAGATCCTTTCGTTTATTTATAAAAGTAAATTCATCTGACCTACCATGCACCTGACATCAGATGCCGAATCTGTCTTCACTGACTTTAGATGCAGCCCGTTGTACGGTGAGTTGAATCTCGCTGAGCACAGATGACATACCTCTGACGTAATTGCTTTTTGAAGGTTGGGCATATGTAACCGTTACAAAACAAAAACAGGGAAATATGAAACGGACCCGAACATTATTCATTGACTTGGATTTTAATACTTTAATAAAGCTCGATGAGTGCTTGCAATGGACATAAATGATCTACCCCTTCAGGTTGGTAATTTCATACGTTATTTCTGGTTTGTAATTATTGTGCCATTTGCATTTTCAACAGCCTAGCAGGTCCCCCTTTATGGGAAAAGGAGAAAAAATGGATATCAGCATTTTCTTCTTTTGCCATTATATTTTCTAAACAATTTGTAAAAGAAAGAATTATTTCGGTAAAATTAACATGCAGTATGCCTAGTATTAACCAATTTCCAAACAGAAAATTTTAATGAGTTCAAGTGAATGAAAATATACTTTTCAGGGCTTTGTGGGTAGGAAACATCATGGAAAATGAAGAATTGCTTTTCACAAGCAATTTCTTCACTTACCACAATGTTTTCCCAAGCATTTCCCATGAGGGGCATCAAAAAGCATCACTATGTGGCAATGGATTAACCCATTACCAATTGGCAAATTTTAGGCTAGTCCAAATTCAAAGATGATGCAGACGACAATTTCAAGTGAATGAAATTTTGCATTTGTCGGTCTTTTTAGATAGAAAACATTGTGGAAAATGAAGAAATTGCTTGTCACAAGCAATTTCTTCATTTTCCACGATGTTTTTCAAAGCCATTACCTTGTGGGGAGTCAAAAGGAGTCACTATGTGGGAATGGTTTAAGAATTTCATTCTGACCTGTAGTTGTAGTTTATTTGTGTAGAAAAGTCGTTTCCATCCTTCCTTCTCCGCTAAATGTTCTAACTCTTCTGTGACGGGCGTCTCTAACTCACGACGGAAAATCTTCTCCCACAGGTCCTCACTGTTACACAGCTGCAATTATAACGGAGGAAGGTATAACTGCTAACAAAATTGTTTAAATTGTCACTTTTCAACAAAAAACATGTAACTGCAGCTTGTTTTAAGCTGCAGTTACATGGTTTTGTTGAAAAGCAGTAATTTGATGTTATGTGTAATAAAAGTCCCCTTTGAAATTGGATCAAGCAGTGTTTTTGTTGTTTTGGAAAGGGTTATCAGATACCCCTAGAATTTTCTACATAAAACATTGACTTTTGTAAAGGACCTCTATGGATAAGGCGAGGAATCTCCCTAAAAGGCTCAGCTTGATGGGTCAATTTTCAAAACTTACAAATTGAGAAACAAAATTAAGCTTTATTGTTAGGTAGACAAATAAATAAAATGAATACCGATTTTGTGTCATTTAAAGAGTTCTATAGGTGCAGATAAGTCTTGATTTTTGTACCCACCCAAATGGTTTCATTTTCTTACACTACCAGTATTCATAGAGGTAAAATGAAGGTCCTTTTTGTTTTATTTGCATTTTTTTTCTACAGATACAACTTGTCAAGGATAAATGATGTTGACATCATATGGCAGCTTTGGTTTTGTCCGTATTGTGCATGCGCATCATTGAAACAACTTTAAAAGCGCACTTTCCCACCAAAAAAACGAGGAATACCCACCTTCCAAGGGCTGGCGAACATCGTTCCCCCCCTTGACCCAGCTTCCCATTGACATATGTTGTGTAACTTGACCATAGGCTTCCTTGGCTAAAAGGATTTCCTGGGTCACAGGGGGGACATACTTTTATACTAAAAATAGTACTCATATACCAATTGCCATAATTTTGGCGGGAATATTTCGCCTTTAAACTCGTTTCAATGATGCGCATGCGCATTAAGGACAAAACCAAAACTGGTTTATGATTTCAACACCAATTGTCCTTACATTTACAAAAAAAATATTGCTAATAAAACCATAGAAAACATTATTCTGGTTAAATGAATACCGATGGGGTAAGAAAATGTAATTTTGGGGGTAGGTACAGAAACCAAGAGTTATCTGTACATGTGGAATCGTTTTGATTGTGATAAATCAGTTTTTATATGATTAAGGTATCCATCTAACAATACAGCTCGAAATAATCATCAATTTGCATGTTTTGAAAATTGACTTTTCCATTTGAGCCTTTTAGGGAGATTTCTAGCCTTATCCATAGAGGTCCTTAAAATTGTAGTGCAGATACAATTTTATAGAAATATCAAGCTATGATATAAAGATGTTTTGGTACATCACATACCAAACACTTTGTGCATTTTCGAGCATCATTCTTGGCAACAAAAATAGACGAGGCTATAAAATTGTCAGTTTACTTTGACATAGACGATGCTCATAGTTGCACAAAATATTTGGTATCTTATAAATCTTTTAAAATATACCTAAAACGGTGATGATTAATTTCACTTAGCAAGATTAAAACTTCCCAGCAAAAATGATGAAACTTAAGACTAGTCATATGTACAAATCAGAAAAATGAATTTAGAAAGTTTGCTAGTGACTAGTGAGTTTTTGATATATTGAAGATTAAGCATGGCACAAATGCATGAAATCCATACAATTACAATAGCTGTGACAAAGACTAAGACAAGGCAGAAACAACTTTTAAAGTTGCAATAATATAACCTCAGACGATAATTAACTAATTAAAGGCTTTGGATTATTACACAAATTAATATTCACCCCAAAACGGCTTGTCCATGAAGAAATGACATTATTTCTAGGGCACTTATTAGAGAAACCAATGAGGTGATCCAAATATAAATGATCTGGTGCACAAAAAGACATCATAGAAACACAGTGTGAACAGTTTTCACTTTTACAAAGTATTACATTAGTGATGAAAGAAATGTGAATATGACATAACCCAAAATTCATCTTTCATTCACTTTCAGTAGACAAATGTGAAAAGAGAACAGAAAATAAAGTGAGATACCTCATTTCATTTGCAAGTGCTAATAATGGTAATACATACATGTATAATACACATTTTAATAAGTGAAACAACATTAACAATATATAACAGCATTTACTATTACCAACTTATCTTTCCATCAAGATTCCTAGGTAATAAAATATTGAAAACGATATATAGTTTAAAAGATTTTTTTCTTCAAATCTGTTTATAATATGGGGCAGGAAAATAATAAACAAAATGCACCTAAAATAGTTTCAAGCCCTTTCACAAACGACCCACATTTAGCCCTTTTTCACACATTGACGCTTTTTGACGCCCTACAAGAATAAGGCTTTGGAAAACATTGTGGAAAATGAAGAAATTGCCTGTCACAAGCAATTTCTTCATTTCCCAAAATGTTCTCTATAAAAAAAAAAGACAAAAAATATTTAAATTTCATTCACTTGAAATTGTCGTCTGCAGCTTCTTTCAAATTGGACCAAACCAAAATTTTGCCATCTGGGAATGGGTTAAACTGTTCCAATTTGATGGCTGCTGCAGATTATTGTCCCCACATATGTCCAAACAAGCAATTTTGCAGACACTATAACAAATTTGTATCAAATCTCTTTGAAACAATATAAATCACACAAGATGTAAGATATCAGGTGACAGATATTGTAACTTGATAACTAATTAAGATTGGTGCTAAAATCACCTGCTCTACCATTAGTACTGGGGCTATCTAATAGATTTATATTGATTTGTAATTAACTAGCAATTTATAGCTAGACAACAAAATTATGGACTCATTTCAACCCATTCCGAAGCATTGACACTATTTAATATACTTTTAAAATAGAAATAGCTTGAGAAAACATTGAAGCAAAAGTTTAAAATGCTAAGAATCAGCATTTTCTCCTATTGCCTCAATGTTGTCTATAAATGCTATATATAATGAAAAACTTCAATACACAAAACAATAATAATTTAGTCGTCTGCAACATCTTTCAAATTCGAATAGTTCAATTCTTTTTCTATTTGTGAAAGGGTTAATCTTTTTCATGTGGATTCTACATCATAATTGCTCTGGCAGACAGATTTACATTGGCCTATTTACAGTTTTTAGCCTGTTGATAAAATCATTCTCTTTAGGTTCAATACCCCTTTCAAAAATTAACCCTGGTTTTGGTGTCCCTGATAGAGAAAGCTTTTGAAATCACCAGCCAAAATAGGTAAGCAAAAATTTAGGTTTGATCAAATTCAAAGATATGCAATAGTATACCAATTTCATCCATCTAGTGGCATTTATTTTGCTGTCTTAACCCTTTCCCAAACGACAACATTTTAGGGTGGTTCACTTCAAAAACTGCCTCAAATGACAAAATCGAAGTAATTAAAGATAAAATTTGTGTGGAATATGGCACGTAAAATATTGAGACAAAAGGAGAAACTGCTGATTATCAGCAGTTTCTTCTTTTGCCTCAATGTTTTCCCAAGCCTTTTCTCTTAAGGACGTCAAAACCAGGTATTGTTTGGGAAAGGGTTAAAACCCTCTCAAGTTGAAGTGAAATGTTTTGTTGTTTGGGAAAAGTTTAACACTCACATTTCTAAACAGCCTGTTAGTAGAACCAAGTCGTACAAGATCTTCTAAATCCAGATATAGAAGGATTTGTTTGAGGACTTTTTCTGGCAATCGTGGAAGATAGTCCACAAAACCCTCTGCCATGCGGATTAAATACTGTAGTGTCGGGTCTCCAGCCAAACGCTGAATCTCACCTGAATGGAAAAAAATAAAGATAAAATGAAATACAGTCACTGTAATGGGACATAATCATTTACCACCCAGCTAATTTTTGCTTAAAATAGACACATAATTCTTACAAAACTAAATCTAGAATAAAATCTTTGTTTTTTTACATGAACGAGGGCCCATCAATAATTTAGAGAACTATTCTTATATCAGAAAGATACGGGCAAGTTTAAAAAAATGTGACCGTTCACTTTTTACATGCCTCGGCTTTTGCAGAGAAACATATTCAACCCAATCAAAGCTAAAAGGATGTGTTATTGTGTCTTTATACTGGGTACCAAGTTCAAAGAAAATGGCTTCACAAATAAATCAAAGTACTGAAAGTACTGTTAGAGAGCATGTTTGACACAACATGAAATCTTGTGACAATATTGCATGGTAACATAATTCATGCAAAACAATCCATGAATATAGGTGGAGCTGTATTAACAAAACATTCTAATCCAACAGCAAAATTTTAGACTGTCCCGAATCCAAAGATGTTGCAGACGACAATTTTAACTGAATGAAATTTTACATGTTTCTGTCTTTCTATATAGAAAACATTGTGGGAAATGAAGAATTTGCTTGTCATAAGCAGTTTCTTCATTTTCCACTTTATTTTCTGAGGCTATTTTCCTGTGGGTGTCAAAAAGAGTCACTGTGTGGTAATGGGTTGAAAGAAAGCCCACCAAAACGTCACCAAAACATGACTTCATTCAAAAGGCTGCATAATGAGGAACTGTCTATCATAGTTTCTTACAAATTCAACCATAAATGGAGGAATGTGTTAAAAATGTATTGACAATAAAGTGAAGCCTCTTTTTCTGTGATGCAATATAGTATCACCAAACCTATCACCGTTTTCTTCTTTTAAATCAATATTTTCCAAAGCTTGCTCTTATAGATACATTAAAACAAAGTTTTGTTTGGGAAAGGATAAGTTCAAATCAATCCATTCATAAATGTGTGAGAAGATGAGTTAATAGGAAATTTACTCTAATGCCCCCTATTCCATGACACAACATACTATCACCAAACAGCACAAGCTTTACAATAAATACACTCAGATAGACACCCACTAGTAGAATTTCTGTCTGCAGAATGTGATTCTATTTTTGGACCATTTGCACTGTCCAAAATTTAGGCTACATGACTTGACCGCATGACCTGCATGACCCAATTGTGAATGGCAAATTACTACTCAGATCTCTTTTTTATTTAAGACTTGTTTAATACTTGATTTTTTGCTTAGATCATACATGCCATCTATTTTATATTATGACACATTTGACACGTAGACTATTCTAATTGTCATTTAGATCTTTTTGTCTTGTTTGGGAGGAAATATTTTCGTTGTGCGGTTTGTAAAGTACATCTAAAGTACAGTAAAGCATGATGAAATAAGAGAGCCATGCTCTCTAAAAAGATATGCCATTAAAACATGTCAAAAATGTCAGGAGTGAAACTTATAAATCTTCACTGGTTTAGGATGTGGAGCCTGTTTCATACAATAACCCTCTGAATTTCATGTCAAGAGTGAAACACTTTTATTTTTCAAAATGTGTTCTCATTTTGGTCTATTCAGCCAGAAATCTATCACTCAAACTTTTCTAGGAAGCCATCAACCTTGTGGGCATTCTGCACTCTACTATTTACTATTTAGTGATTCGTGGGTTACAATTTATCATATTGTGCAATATATATGCTGTCAGGAGTGAAACACTTTTTTGTTGTCATTTTGCAAGATCGCGCACACAATTTTAGCTAAAAACTTGTGAACATGAATTTAGAATATAATTTTGGCACTGCTTAACCATTTGGAATATTTTTAGCCACCCTAATTCAGAAATCTGGATGATATTCTGTAAAAATAGCTGTTATTCTTAACATTTAAATGTCACACTTTGGTCACTTTTTTTTTAAACCTGCCCATACGTTGATTAACTTAGAAACATTATCCATTTCTTATAAAAGTAACATGCAAAACGTTTAAATTTGCAGACTTCTTCTGAAGCCTGGATACGTCATCTCTCGTAATCACGCACCTGCTTGGTGTCTCGCGCGCAGTTTGTACACAAACCATCGTAATTGTTGCCTTATTTGGAAAAAAAGGGCAGCTCGAAAATTGTGGTTGGGAGAATATAGAAATTTCAAAGGACGGATTCACATGTATTTGGCTACAGTGCTTCTGAAATAAGTTGCTCGAGTTGTCCGACTTGTCCGTTTACCTGCCAAGACAAGCAGATTTTGAAAGCTAGGTTGTCTGTGGACAAGTGAAAAATCCGGTCATTATAAAAAGTGTTGTTTTTTTTTTCTCACAATATTTTTATGCAATGTAATTACTGATAGTTAAATGTACAAATCTTGTTGTAGGCAATAGTTGGACAGTCATAATAGATATGCAATAAACAAATGAAGCTGTTAAAAACTATATGGGTTTTGTATCCATGGACAAGTTGATTATTGATACGGACAAGTCAATTTTGGATCAACACTTGTCCATGGACAAGTAGATTTTCAAAATATTTCAGAAGCACTGGGCTAGACTGGTACCCGTCATATGATATAGCTTGTAAACAGTTTACCTAATTTCTGACAAAGTCTGCATGAAACTTTCTATGGGGATCTCTAGAAAATATGCTTGCTAGCCTACTAGCCTAACATCTTAACAAGAGGGCTATGATGGCCCTGTATCGCTCCACTGGCTTTTAGACTTCTAGACTTAAGAAATTCTTCAAGGAATACAATAGAGGTCTATACATTCATGCTACATCACAATGAAATCTAATAAGCGGTTATGGAGGAGAAATGTTTTTTCAGCCAGTGGAGCTAAAAACGATGATCTAACATTAATCAGCAGTTTTCTTCTTCTACTTCAATATTTTCCCACGCTTAAATCCCCATTCAATATATGTTTATGTATGGTTAAAGGATAACCAATATTACCACATCAGGAAAAAAGACTGACATTTTTAATTTTGGGGCCCAGAAAAGCAAAATTTAATACTTAAAGGGGGACGAGCTAGGCTGTCGAAAATGCAAATGGCACAATAATTACAAACCAGAAATAACGTATGAAATTACCAACCTGAAGGGTAGATCATTTATGTCCATTTTTAGCACTCCACGAGCTTTATTAAGTATTAAAATCCAAGTCAATTAATAACATGCTGGTCGTCCTTGTTTTTGTTTTGTAATGGCTACATATGCCCAACATTCAAAAATCAATTACGTCAGAGATACGTCATCTGTGCTCAGCGAGATTTAACACACCATACAACCGGATGCGTGGAAAGTCAGCGAAGAAAGATTCGGCATCTGATGTCATGTGCATGGTAGGTCAAATGAATTTACTTTTATAAATAAACGAAAGGGTCTTTGGTATTCTATAGTTGATAAATATGCGTATAAATGTTCAGTGCTTGTACAAAATAAACCTTTTCACGTATTCCTCGCAAATAAGGTCACAGTCATCGACACAGCCGGTTGTAAGGTGTGTTAATAACCGCGGAGGTGTGTCTCGTTGACCTTGACCTTGTTTTGTTTTGAAGTAAAAATAGAATGTGTAAACACTCTTGTAAAGGATTGATCTATAGCAAAGGAAAGATGTTTTTCGCCGAGATTGAGGTTTTTAATGCATTGCTAATTGTTTTTCCATGCACAAATATGAGTTCCCGAACAGTTCGGAAGCATAAAAACATAGAATGAGCCCCTTTAACATTAAGGGTATGGACATTTTCTCTAAATATTCAGGGGTCCAGCCCAAAATCTAGGGGCCATGGGCGATTAAGCCTCTGCTAGTCTTTATCCCTGCACATGGTGACGCCTTTGAAGCCCTCAAGAAAATGGATTTGAAAAAACATTTTGGAAAATGTAGAAATTGCTTGTGACAAGCAAATTCTTCATTTCCCACAATTTTTTCCACCCAAAAAGACCAAAAGCTCTCAAAATTTCATTCACTTGAATCTCGTCTGCAAAATCTTTGAATTAGGGCAGGTCCAAAATTTCACCATATAGTAATGGGTTAAATACTTACTATGGCACCTTTCATCATGGAGGAAATCATCGTATGTGTCCTTGATTTCTACTGGTGGAGCATTAGAGTCTGCCCTGTTAGGGGGCACAATCTTCCAGTAACGGAATATAATCTGTAAATACAAAACAAACAAGTTATCTATTTGAGCTGGAAAGTGTACACCGAATGTCCAATCAAAAACGCCCTGTGTCAGCATTAGGGATGAGCACCGTTAGAATTTAACCGATTCCGATTCCTACTCGATTCTTTTTAATCGAATCCGATTCCTAACGATTCTGATTACTATTCGTTAAAGGATTATTGTAAGAGTATCATTACCCGCTTATTAAATGTTTTGAAACATGAACATTATGGTCCTTATTTAAACATACACATGTCCCAAGTTAAGTTTCTGCAATTAAATAGCAAATTAATATAATTTTACTATGTAAACATAACAGATTATTTGTTTAACGCTTTCCCAAACAAGACCTGGTTTTGACGTCCCTAATAGAATTGGCTTGGGAAAACATTGAGACAAAAGAAGAAACTGCTGATAACGAGCAGTTTCTCCTTTTGCCTCAATATTTTCTGTGCTTTATTGTACAGAATACCTATCTTTAATTTCATCTATTTTGTTGTCCGCATTCTTTCAAACTGGACCACCCTAAAATTTTGTCGTTTGGGAAAGGGTTAAAAAAATGTTTATTTGGATGAAAAAATCCTAAATGTTACCAGGAAACGTTTAAGGGGTTAATATAAGATGGGTATTATTCTCATGTTGCTGAATCTAAAGTTTTGTGCAATTTGTATTGATTTGGTGTTCATCTGATGGATACTAAGATAGTCATTCACATTGCAAACTTATTCTATACAATTAATTTATATGTTTCAGATTATGGATATTTTAGATATGCACATGTATAAAAAAAATATTATGTAATTATTCTGTTGGACTTGATTGGGCCCAAGCCACTAATTGTAACTGAGTTAGCGCCAATATTTGGCAATAAAATATTGTATTGTATTGTTAAATATGCGAGTGATTTGATCACAGACATATTGAAAATAAGAAGAAAAAACTTTTAAAACTATATTTAATACTGAATCTGGTTGTTTGTCAAAGCAGCGGACAAGTGACCACATGCTCTTGTAAGTATGCCAAAATTCTCTTGTTATACCCTTTCCTAAACAAGACTTGATTCTGATATCAATATCAATCATTGCTTTAGAAAACAAAGAGTAAATTTAGGAAAATATCCATTGCAAGAATGTTCTCCTTTCTCTTCAATTTTATTAAAAATGGCTGATTGTGTTCTGGGTTTTAAGTTAATCCGAGTCTTCTCTGATGTAAATACGCTCTTTGATATTTTGATTTTTCGCTATTTACATCAGAGAGCGTTGCTCTTTGAAAACAGCGGAAAGTTCGGTAACGTTACATGTAGTGAAGCTTTGTTTTTGTGTATCATATCGAATTACTCGGTAAAACACTGTAGGGTATAGATCAATAAATCATTTTTTGTCATACCTGACCAAAAATTTCATTTCAAATCGGCCTGCTGGAAGAGTATAACCTTTGGTTTTGAATGGAAGGTCAAGGTAAACAAAGGCTGCTCAGATGAGGGTTGTTGCAAAACATTGCCTATAAACCTTTTAGAAATACTTTTTGGTCGTAAATTTTTCAACATGTATGACAACAAATGGTTCATTGATCGATATCATCAGGGGTTTTAATGATAGCGTTTAAGATCGGACGGTGAACGATGCGCAACAATTTGTTGAGAACTTCTTGATGTTTTCAAAGAGCAACGCTCTCTGATGTAAATAGCGAAAAATCAAAATATCAAAGAGCGTATTTACATCAGAGAAGACTCGGATTAGGTTTTAAAGTGACATTTCACGATTATTTTTCATAAATTTTACTATTATTTCATCTGAAAGAGCATATTTTCTTATGAAAATTCTGAAAATTTCAAGACAAAATATTGCACCGTTTACGAGAAATATATATTTTTGTGCTAAAATTAAACATACTGTTGTGGACAACAGTTCAGATTTATATAGAAATTGTCATTTCTGTCTCAACTTTAAAGGCGTATTTTTTCGCTTATAAATAACAACTTCAAAAAACTGATAGCATTTCTACGCATTAGAATAAACAATCTTTGCGTCAAGACATACTTTTAGAAATTGAAAAAAATGTGAAATGTCACTTTAAGTATGTTATCTGCATTTGTCATTCAATTAGGACTAGACTAATCTTTATTTCCGTCTTTGGGAAAGGGTAAAAGACCAAGCGCTTCAACAGAGGGTACATCGGATGATCAGAAATTACCCAAACAAAAGATTTTTGATAAAGATTTGAGCTTTCATTGGACTAGATCGAGTCCAAAATTTTGTAGTTTGGCAAATGTTTAGAAAAACAACTGGAAATAAAAAGGTGATCTGTTCAACTATTTGATTTAAAATGCAATCTGCATAATTATGAGAGAAAAAAAATGCGTTAAAATGACATTTCAGAATTTTTTGTCATAAATTTTACTTTAATTTTTATCTGAAAGAGCATATTTCCTTATGAAAATTCTGAAAATTTCAAGCCAAAATATTGTGCCGTTTACGAGAAATTTATATTTTTGTGTTAAAATTGAACAAATTGTTGTGGACAACAGTTCGGATTTATATGCAATTTATCGATTATGTCTCAACTTTAAATGCGTGTTTCTCGCTTATTGGCAACAACTTCAAAAAACTAATAGTATTTATTCTCATTAGAATAACCAATCTTTGCATCAAGACATACTTTAAAAAATTGAAATTGGAATGAAATGTCCCTTTAAGTACCTTCTTTGTAGACCAAACCTAACCCATCAGAAAAAAATCCAGTTAATCACATCAAAGAAAGATCCAATATTGTACACACTCACTACTATAATTTTGTTGATGTAAAAAGAGAAAAAAGGTTCCCTTTGATCTTAGCGAAAACAGACCTCAGTGTGTGACATCAGCAGTGATGCCACACACTAGCAGTGACGTCACACTATTTGCCATGTAAACACTAAACAGCTGAGTGATTAAGTCCCAGTTACAGTCCTATAAATAGCGACATATTTTCAACCTTTACCCAATAGCAGTTGGTAAATTGGAATTTACTCAATTACGTTTTTATTTCTCTTAATTTTCAAAGCAGAAGAAAAAAGACAAAATGAAAAGTGTGAGTTTCTGCATCAAAGGAAATTCGAGAATTTAGATCTGAAGCATATTTCTTTGTTTGATTTATTTTTTTTTTTTTTTTTATTTCTTTTGGACTGAATGTGTTACCGGTATAAGGGAAAATGTTACAAGGAAATTTATGTGTTAGAAAAAAGGAGAATAATGTAGTGCAATTTCTATCAGTTGTGATACGCGAAGAATTATTAGAATGGGTGAATACTGGAATGATATTTTGTTCTAAACAATGGATTTTAAAAGCGGTAGAATTTTTAAAAACAAATTCGGAATGATTCTTTGTTTAGTAATTTTCCATTCTGGATGCCGACGAAGTGTGCAGTATTGCTTGATGATTTTTGGACCCTATCGAGTAGCCTTGTTGTTAAATGCCGACTTAACCAAGGTCTGTCTCTAAATGGTTGTAGTAAAAAAAGAATGAGAGTAACTAATCCATCAAATGATTTTCCAAAAGAGGAAAAATTGCTGTTAACGGCTACGCTGATTTTTAAGCAAAACAAACAATCTTGATTAAATCAGTCAGGAATCGGATGCCAGGAACCGGTTCGATTCCGAGTATCCGGGACATCGTGGAACCGGGAGTAACCGGTTCTAAAGTACCGGTGCTCACCCCTAGTCAGCATTAATGAAAATACAGAAATACAGTTCATACAGTATTCGAAACCAGATGTACTGTAAGCTAATTCAAGCTTCTATAAGCCCTTCATTTCTAGTTTTTAGAGAAGAGGCAGTAAGTTTTACCATACTGCTACCCATTCTCTACAGCTGCGTAGACTGAGGTTGACAATTAAGTGTCTTACCCAAAGATACACCTAACGTGAGTGGGCCTCAAACTCGTAACCACCGGGCTACAAGTCAAGTGCGCTAACCACTGCGCCACTCAGGCCAGGGCTCGAATTTCCACTAGCATACTGGCAATTTGCTAGTTAAAATTAAAATTTGCTAGTGATCCTATCTGACACTAGATTTTTTCCACTAGTGGGAAAATAAACTTCCCGACCCAAAAATTGTATCTGTGCAGCCTGAAAGACTTACAAGTCAACTTAAACTTCAAATATTGCTTAACTACAGCACTAGTTTTTGGACAGGTCCGTTACATTATGCACCATATTGTGTTTCTATTTTTCAATATGAAAATCTTTATATTATACAAAACCAGATTGCCAGTGAAATGGCCTTTTAGCTAGTGGTTTCAAAAGCCACTAGCAAAATATTGCAAGTTATTTTTTCGGGGAAATTCTAGCCCTGCTCAGGCTGTCGAATACATATAGTGATTTTATCCTAACTAGTATAAATACACCGATTAACAGTTTTAAACCGGAAACCGGAAATGACGCATGCGCAGAAAAATCGCGAGTAAGAAATCTACTGGCGTATATAATTACAATAGCGATAGAACCATCAGTGACAAAATTAAACATTTTCTCTGTTTAAATGGCATAATAATTTTACCCAAACATTTTTTGTTGTTGTATGATGATCGGAAATACTGATTTAGTACATGAAATATTATGACACGCAAAATAATTACGAGAAAAAGAGAAATAGTTTCCAGCTAACGGGCCCTTAGAACTATCTTACATTTGCCATGAAGTGCGAGTGAACCAATCGTGATAAATAAAGCATTTTCTCTATTTATTTGGCATAATGATTTTACCAAAACAATTTTTTGTTGTTGTACGATGATCAAAAATGCTGATTTGATGCATGGAATATTATGACACGCAAAATAATTACGAGAAAGGGAGAAATTGTTTCCAGCTCACGGGCCTTTAGAACTAGATCTCCGATCTCAATACAAAAAATATACTTACTTTTCTTTCAAGCCATTTAAAAGGAAAATTAAATCCAAACGACTTTAATTTCACATTTTGTTAACCCATTAGCATGTACTGAAAGAGACACTTTTCGTTATCGTTAATCCAATCTCAACACAGATAGTTATGACACATGTGACCTCTTGAAAGCACCGGGCACATAATGAACACGATTACCGCACCCTTTTCATCTTTACCCGAAGGATATACACCCTTTAAATCTTTGATCTGTGTCACATGGATTGGCTACAATAATTTTCAGACAAATCATAAAACATACATTAGAAAATTTCTGGAATATCCAGCAACCGTATTTACTTGTTTGAAACCTAAAAAAATCGGCTTACATTAATATAAATTAGTTGTTAAAATATTAGACATCTTATCTAATAGCGCATCACTAGTAATCAATGATTAGATGCAGATTTTGATTTATTTTCTTTAATGAAATGTTTTACGGGCCGAATTCAGAACTGAGGTTGAAAACAGCCCTTTTCTATCATAAACATTATCAAGACAGCCGTTTTCTAACCTTAACATCATCATTCCTTTTATTAAGAATATCAAAATTTGTTGCAGACATGCAATTTATTTTAGCTGTATGATTATTTACTACATTGAAAAAAAAAGAGAACAACAACATTTTATGTAAATTTCAAAACAATTTAAATACTTTTTATGGAACTTTGCGAAGAAAAGGAAATATTTGTACTTTTGTTGATTCGATTGGAACAGTCCCCAATCTTCTACCACGTCATAGTTAGTGACCTTCAATCAAGTTGTTTGGCAAAGGATTAACGGTTTGACGATTGACATGTTATTCCAATTAATTTGATACAAGATTCTAATTCTCCCGACAAAGAGACAAGACAATTTCAAATGACAGTATACCACTATCAGAATGAGATTATGGGAAATTGCAATCACGTGTCAACACGTGAGCTAATTAACACAACAAATCACAATCTGATATCATATATTTGGTAATTTTATGGCAAATTACGTACCTACTTTAAAGTGAGATAGATGTGGTGCTTTTTATTTTAGATGTTTTCGTATTTGATTGAATTATATTTGGGAAATATTGTATGCGAACAGGTAGGACAAAATGATTGAATTAATGACCAAACGCATTAATAATTTTTGCTCTTGAACGCACTCGCATAAAAAAACATTTTTTTCACGACCTACAAGATAAAGACGTTTGAAAATATTGTGGAAATGAAGAAGTTGCATGTGATAAGCAATTTATTCATTTTCCAAAGCATTTTCTAGTTTACCGATAGACCGATATGAGATATCCATGTTTATCTAGAGATTTTTTCCCAAAGCAGGTTTTTAAAGTTAGAAACAACAAATATCTTTATTTTCTATTCACATTCTCAGAATCAATCTAATAAATATCATGACTTGTGATCATTGCATGTCAAATCACGCTTTTCCACTCTCCAAAACTTTGGCCATTCAAGCTAGGTAGCTTGCACCATTCCCTCAGTTATCCAAAGCAAATCCTGTTAAGGACATCAAAACTAGACGTTTTTTGGGGAAAGGATTGATTTAAAGGATGCATGTATCATACATAACAAGAACACAATAAGCAAATAACCGATATCAAATACGGGTTTCTAACTTTCATGTAGCCCGTAAAGCTAACGTTCTGGGCGGGTGCCGTGTTAGAAAACAAATAATTATTGGGATATTTCCGATAATTACGGATTAAAACCTAAACCCGCAGTGGCCATTTCCAACTTTGTTATTTGTTTTGATGAATCACGGCTGTATTTTCCTTTTAATCAGCCAGAAAACGTCCTTTGAAGCGCTATTTTACGCTACGCGTATATGACATTATAGTGGATGAAGAAATTTTACTCGTACTTTTCCGGGAGGTATTTTACGGCTCGCGCATGCGCACTTCAAAACTGTCAGTTGGTGTATTGATGTCTCAAAGAAGAAAGTCCATAGACCAAAGGATTAGACTCGAAGACAATCAAGAAGTGCCTTAACAGAACAACAACAACAAAATATGAAGCAGGGCTTTTTCCAGGCATTGCGGGTAAGGGCCCCTGACCAAAAATTGGGAAAATTCAATCGACAAAACACTGATTTGGGGGAAAATCAAGTAATGTAAAAACTGGTATTTTTTATCATTTAGGAGAGCTACAACATATTACAGGCTTGTTTTCAGGTACTAAATTCTTTAGTTTAATATTCCATTATTATATTTAGTGGGTTTTGAAGATCTTTTAAGAATTGGTTTGGGATTTTTTTTTAAATTGGGAAAAAATTTGGGGCCTTTTGCAGTGGAAATGGGGCCCTTAAAGGAGCCATATGAAATAGACTAGGCGAAAAAGCCATGTGAAGAAAAAAAACACAAAAAAAAACATTTTTACAAACATGAAAAGCTAGGTCAATCACTGATTTTGGTTTTTTAACCATTTTCTGTTTTTTCTTTTTTTTTTTTTTTCCCCCCCAATCATTTTTGGTAAACTTCTGCATTGAACACGATTCCAAATTCCAAACAGGTAGCGAAACTTCTTGGGGCGAATGTGCCGGGTACTGACCAGATTCACCTAGAGCCTAAATAAAGATACAGATTGATTGGAGAAAAATGCGATAAATACCTCAGCAGGTGTAACAAAAACATGGTAAAAATCCTTGCATGGAGCTGTCGCTGTAGCTGTTTCATTCACAATTGCACCTTCCGAACTTAACCAACATTCAGACACATGCGCCATTTTGAAGCGTTATCTATCTCCATCCCAACGAAATCTCGCGCGATTTCACTTCCACTAAAAATCAAAGGACTGAAAGGACAGGAATCCGCAAGGTGCTTGAAATATGATGCAAGCAGTTTTCTCAATAAAAGTAAACCTAACTGAGAAATAGACTAACTATTCCGACCATGCAATAAAAATCTAACAGAGAAACGTTTTAATCCTTTCCCAAACAAAACCTAGTCGTGACGCCCCCCCCCCCCCCCCAACAGATTTATCTAGAAAAGGCCGCGTTGGAAAACATTAAGGCAATTAAGAAGAAAATGTTGAAATTACATAAACTCCTTTCCCAAACGACATTATTTCAGGCTGATCCAAATTGAAAGGAATTGCGGGCGACATTTTATAACCATTCCTTAGGCTAGGCCTACCTATTCGTGTTAAAATCTCCATCGTGGTTGTAGATAGGCCTAGGTCATAGGCCTATAGCAGGCCTATTGTTGAAATTAAAACTCGCATGCAAATGAGATAACGTTGATTATAGATAGGCCTATGCCTATTCAGAGTTTTATTCTGTTCCTGCTACGTTTTAAGCTAGATCTATCATAGGCATATTAAGTCAATTTTTTGCCGGGGAATCTAACCCTCTAGTGCCCAAGACCCCTTGCAGCTCTTCAAAAATTATTTCCTTTCAAAATTTGGTTATTGACAACACATTTTAGCAAAATTTATTGAAAGTTTGAAGATTTTTTACTTCATATTGATTTTGTAGCCTGTAGCAAATATGCTACACTGGGCATTAGGGATATATGTAGCAAATACGCAACAACAACATTTTTCATAATACATGAGGCCAAAGTTGACCTAATTCGCTCTACTGGCTGATTATAGCCTCTTTAGATTATATAAGTTATAACTTTAGTATTTGAATCCATTATACATAAAATGTGGTCTTTTTATGCAACTTTTCGTTTTGATTATATAATCATGCAATTTACAAGGGTTAAAATGAATATTTCACCTGTCAAATAACATCTTTTACAACAAAAATGTTTATGTATTCTTCCTTTGACATTAGAAAAACATGTTTTGCAAGTTTTAAACGAGTCAGATGAAAGAAAATGCTTATTTTATCGTATAAAATGCAAAAAACTGATGAAAATTTCAAATTCCTTTGTTCTAAAAGACATTATTTCTAATTAATTCAATGGATAATGTATGACTTTTCAATAGGGCTACCTCTTGTGATGAATAAAACATTCTGTGCAAGTTTCAAAAGCATTGGATGATAAATATGAGCTTTTTCTGCATACACAAGTAGGTCCAATGAACAAGTTGATTACTGAAATGCCACGTCATAACATAAGCTCTTCTGGCCACTGTCATTTCATTGACTGGCGTTTACAGAACCACTAAGTCTGGTGGTTATCTTTCTTTTTAAAGTCATTCTTTAAGAATACAAAAATATTAAGTGTAGGTATAGTATTAAAGTAAAATCAACTATGATAAAAGTTGATCAAATATTTCAAAACTTAGCGACTTAATGCCCAATGTAGCAAATATGCTACACATGTTTTTGTAGTCTAATTATTTCATGAACGATCTATATTTGGTTTTTATACAGTAAATAAACACCAAAATACTTTTTGCAATAGGAAACTGCTGTTTTGAAGTAATTATATAGTATATGCATGCAACTATAGTAAGGCTTGTGAAAAACATTTTTAATGTGTAGCTAATTAATATGCTACATGACTCAGAAGTGGCCAATGTAGCATAGGCCTATTTGCTACAACCAAAAAGAAGAGGTATGCATTCCAAAACAACAATCTATCTTAAGTGTTTGAATAACCATATATCAGGGTTAATACATCTTCTTTAAGAATGAAACTATATTAAGACAAATACTTGTTTAAGAATGAGTAAGATTTATCGTTCTTGAGAGTCATAAAAATGAAAATGAAAATCTCCAAAAACGGCCATTTTCTTTTGACATCACTGATGACGTCATCGATAGCTAAAAGTGTTATTTTTGTCTCATGGAAAGATAAATAGTTATAAAACAGCATTGTAAAGTTATTTATAATTACATTACATCACAAAGGTGTTTTACAAGCAGATAAAGTTTACGTAGCAAATATCAGGATGTACAACGTTCGAACTGCATTATGGGTAATTTCGGCTCCGCTGTGGAGGAATGTAGTGAAAATTCTCTCGACTCGGGTAAGTGTTTATCAAATATTTCCGCTAATTCACGACCGATTTTGAAAAAAACTAACGTGGAGTGCCCCCATAATGTTTTTGAAGAAAAGGAGCTAAAGTACCTATGTCCGAGTACGAAAGCATGATGTGTGTTATCAGAACGAGCCTAACTGCGGTCCGCCTGACCATAACCCTCAGAAATCTGATTGAAACCGTGAAATTTAAGCGATTTGCAAGATTGCTCCGCTGTGGAGTGTGCCAAAAAAGGCTCCACTGTGGAGTAAAACCATGTTTAAAGACATCCATTGTTCTTTGCCACCGATAGGAAACGCATCGAACCATACTTGTAAATGCATCTTTGTATATCACCTTTGTATTTTCTTACTTAGATCATGCCTATGTACGTTGTAAGACCGTAGAATGTACATTTGACATGACACAATTAACGTCCTATTCTTTAAATGCTTTACTCCTAAACGCTTTTAAAATAACTCATAATCTAGAATAACTTAATATGCACGCAATTACAAGATTTTACGCATTCGGTATTTTCCGTTGATTTCCGTGCGTCTCTGTAAATGTACAATTTAAGTGGTTCGCCGTTAAAATGAATTGGTTTTAACACTTTCCCGAACGACCCAATTTTAGACTGTCTCAATTTAAATAGAGTTGCATACAACAAAAAAACTGATATCATAAGAATGTAATGAGTATATTACAACATAGAAGATATTTTGGGAAAATGATAATCAGCAATTTCTTCTTTTCCCTCAATGTTATCGCAATATATTCCTACTAGGAACTACAAAATCGTGTCTTGTTTAGGAAATGGTTAAGGCAGCTCACAAAATTTTTATATTATTTTACAATCTCGTTGATCAAGTCATTTTCAGGTAGGCCTATATCGCATCCGGAAGTCAGTCATATTGACGAACTTAGGCCGCGTGGGCGGATCCAGAATTTTTTCCGGAAGTGGGGATGGGGGGACCGAGCCCAAATGGCGACTTTAGGTTTACAGACCCTAAAAAATCACCACTTTCTAGCAACACAAATGTATAAAATTACATACACTTGTAAATACACTTCAAATAAGTTGATTCACCGTGTCGGATTTCAAGATTAGGGGAGACCGGGGCAAAGTGTTACATTTTTTCGACTTATCAAAATTTTGACAATATTATATACCTTACAGTCGTGTAAACCATAAAATCTAAAAATGTGTAAAAATCTGAACAAATATAAGTTTTTTTGCATAATCATTTGCTTATTTATTGATATGTTAGAAAGAAAACAAAAATGGTGACAAAATGTAACACTTTGCCCCGTCATCGGGGCAAAGTGTTACAATGCCTGGGGCAAAGTGTTACAACGTTACTTTTTTCTTTCTACGATAATGACTTAAAGTTAAGGGCGGTGGCATTAATCTGATGTGAAAAGGAAAAAAAAAAAAAATACAACCGATCAGTATTGCAGAAACAAGTTTCCACTTTTCTAAATTTTTCAATCTGGTGAAGAAAACACCCAACCGACAGGACTTAGCCCATCACTTTAATACCGACTCTTATAAACAGATTTGGACTGCTGCTATTTGTTCTATTTCTTGGAATAACTACAGTTACATCTTTTTGGCGAATAATATTAGTTCTAATCAAATCTATTAGGGTTTACAAACTTTTCTGGTAAACATTTGAGCATTGCCTAAAAATGGCAAAATGTGGGAAAATGCCCCTGCTACAAAGACGTTTCATACTAAGATCAATTTAGAAAATAGATAAAAAAAAAGCTACTGGTATAAATTAACTTATCAATTTATGAAATTTCCATCATTTCTGATGAAGGTTTTCTAAATATTTTAGCTGTAGACACAGATAACAGATTTGATTATTATTTTTTATTTGTTTTAACGTCAAGATATCACTCATTTACGAAATTTTGCCTAAAATTGTTCATAGTATAAAAGTATGTTATTAAATACGGAGGATTTAGTGTTTTATCAATAATCGCCACCTTATTATCCAACGTGCGTCTTATTTTGAAAACGAAAATTACAAAAAAAAAAAAAAAAAAAAAACCAAAAAAAAAAAAAAACACTCTGCCCCGCATGCAATGTAACACTGCCCCAACATACAGTCATGTTGAAAGTAAGGCCATAACTCGGAACCGCGTGCATTTTTAAAAATAGAACGTATATTAAATTAATAACTAGTGATGACTCTAAACTATTACCAGAAGTATCAAAAATAATTTAGTCATGGGCATAAAGATAAACATATTTTCAAAAATATTAGAAAATAAAAGTAAAATTCCTGGCTCTAGAACTCTGTTAAAGACCAGGGTAGTCACAAAAATCAGATAATGTAAAAGATCTGCATAGAATTTGTTACTAAGTGAAATTTTCGTGGCAGAAAACATGATTGAGACGAAAATCAAATTTATCATTTTGCCCCGTGTAACACTTTGCCCCCCCCGTCTCCCCAATGCTTCAAGAAGAAAATTATTTTAAAATATTATTTTACTCTATATTCATATACAACTCAAGGGAGGTAATTTTGAAAAAAATTTGTCAAATATTTCCATAAGTATGCATTAATGCAAAATTCTAAACCGTTCAAAATGCTTATGTTTGTGTTTGGAATGGAAATGTTACACAGTAACAAAATGCTTATGTTTGTGTTTGGAATGGAAATGTTACACAGTGAGTTTAGGAATTATTTGCACTTTTCAAATTTCGCATCTGGCTCTTTGGTGCTAATGAGGGTTTGGATACCTTAACATGTGTTATATTGCTAAATTTATAAGTGAATGATAGCCGTTATTGCAAACTTTACAATAGATGTACTAGCTCTAACCATTAAAACGCACAAATTGGAATTTGCTTTAGTGTTTATAAGTCAACGTTTAATTTCATAATATTTTTAGAGGGGGTCCGGCGAATTCCAAGGCATGATCTAAGCAAGATAATACAAAGGTGATATACAAAGATCCATTTGTATGGTCCGATCCGTTTCCTATTGGTGGCAAAGAACAATGCATGTCTTTTAACATGTTTTTAGTCCACAGCGGAGCCTTTTTGGCACACTCCACAGCGGAGCAATCTTGCAAATCGCTTTTAAAAATTTCACGGTTTCAATCAGATTGCTGAGGGTTATGGTCAGACGGACCGCAGTTAGGCTCGTTCTGATAACACACAGGATGCTTTCGTACTCGAACATAGGTATTTTAGCCCCTTTTCTTCAAAAACATTATGGGGGCACTCCACGTTAGTTTTTCAAAATCGGTCGTGAATTAGCGGAAATATTTGATAAACACTTACCCGAGTCGAGAGAATTTTCACTACATTCCTCCACAGCGGAGCCGAAATTACCCATAATGCAGTTCGAACGTTGTACACCCTGAAATATGCCACACGGGGCACTATCTAGAGGGCTAATAGGCTAAGCATAGGCCTATGAGCCATTGATATTTTTCTCAATTGATCAAGTTAGCCTATGGAACATAAATTTGCTGTTGCAGACAACATTACATAGATCTAATAGATCTCTATAGACGCGCACAAGCTTTTAAACGTGAAGTGATTTCCATTAATTGTAGATCTAGAGCCTAAGTAGGCCTATGGCATTAGAAAACATTGAGACAAACGAAGAAAATTCTTATAACCAGAATTTTTCTCCCTTTGTCTAATCGTTTTTTAAAGCTATATTGTACACATGTTAGGATACTTCTTAAACAAAACATGTTTGACATCTTCAGCAGTTTTCTAATTCGACGGCCTTTTTCTGTTGTTTGCGAAAGGGTTAGCCCATTACCAGACGGTAAAATTTTGGACCGTTCAAATTTGATAGCCTAAGTGTTGCAGACGACAATTCCAAGTTAATATAATTTAAAAAAAAATCATTTTGAGATAGAAAACGTTGTGGAAAATAAAAGAATTACTCGTCACAGACCTTTTCCTTGTGATGAAGTCAAAAGGCGTCACTGTGCAGTATTGGGTTAAGATTAATTAAGACACCTGGGTCCACGGTACTAATTATTTTTCAAGCGGCCCAGTGAAAATTTTTGTGAAAAAAAAAAAAAAAAAACAGAGCCCTAGATGCACCAGAGCCCCCGCAACCCATTGTCATATATGACACAAATTTTTACTCTTCTCTCTGGGTAGAAAACATTGTGGGAAATGAAGAAATTGCTTGTCACAAACAGTTTCTTCATTTTCCACAATATTTTCCAGAAATTTCCTGTTTGGTGCGTCATAATGCGTCAAATGACTCGACAATACACATTAGGATTCAACATTACAAAAGTCCTGGCTACCCCCTGGTCCGACCAAGATCCATGCTCTTTAAGGATAAAGTGCAAAACCTATACTCGTTCAAAATTATATACATCCCTGTACAATGCCGAATGGATTTGCTTTAACGTATGTTTGGAGAGCGGCCATGTGACTAACAAATTTTGTGTTTATTCTGCGGCACCAAATGCCCATGCTACAATTTTTATCAAATTTTTGAAGCAAAATATTCGCCTTTTTTGTGATTGTGAATGTCAAATGAAGTATATTATTGTTCTAAATTATGACAGAAAATTCTAGATTTTTTTTTTTTGAAAAATATAGATATTTTTGTCAAAATTAGGCTAAAACAGGGTGGGTGGGGTAAGACAAAGTCAAATATCTTGTTTATTTGCGTGGAAATGTGTGCTGATTTTTTTTGTGAAAAAAAGCTCTTGGTATTATCTTCAAAATATCAAAAAACAAAAAAAAAATTCACTGGTTTTTTTTTGCGAATTGAAAAAAAGTTGCAAAATCTTCTAAAAAAAATGTGATTTTCCCATATTTTTTTCAAGAAAATTGTTTTAAAATATTTCTTTCAATCATTTCAGCACATTTGTGCATATGTTGAGTCTCTAAATTGATATAGTATTTAAAATTATCCATTTCGAAGAACAACTTGCTATATGACTTTAAAACATAAGGGTAATTTTGCGAAAATGACCATTACTAGTCAAGGGCAGATAACTCTGTCACGAAAACGAGTCAGGAAACGTACCCTGATTCTTTTATATTTTGTTCAAGAAATGTTACTTTACAACATATGTAGTAATAAAAAAAATCATTGGGCGGATAAAAAGTAACGCCCGAGTCCAAACTTACCTTAACTCGTCCAAATGAATAAGTTGTGAATCAGTATACATGTTACTCATACTAAAGAAAAGAAAAGAAGTTTTGAGCCAAACTATCGTAACTAAAATTTGAATAACGAATAGTTACACGATTGTTTCAAGAAAGTTAATATTGAATATTAATCCCAACTGCCAATTCTAATTACATATCTGAAAGCACCATGTGCACATCGTTGGTTACGATCGAAAATGTCGTAACTACAGCTTGAATAAGCTGTAGTTACGGTATTTTCGAACGTAACTGACGGTTTTGCTCTCATATTGTTTTTTCTCGAAGGTGAAATGAAGCATGCGTAGTTGATAATTGGTAGCTCCCCCTTTCGTCGACATGTCATCGATTTCTGGGGAATAATGATGAGTGAGAATATGGAAAAATGCCTTCACGAATTTTCACGGTATACCATCCATTAGATTGTAGATGTCAAACACGAAAGTGCAGCTTCGGCTACATCCGTTGAAACGTAAGATTGATGAGGGTTATTCGTCACAACTTTGGCCGATTTCGTGAATCAACATCGTCCGTATTAAATGTTGCGGGGAAATGAAGAAATGGCTTGTCAAAAGCAATTTGAAAGCTACTGTAGCTGTTAAAATTGCACATTAATAAAGACTAGATTTGCACATAATATATCACAGACAATTGAGTCAACAGGAGTAAATGATGTACATCAGCATATTCTTCTATTGTCTTAATGTTTTCCCAAGCCAAAACTATTTAAGGAATCAAAACCAGGCCTTGTTTTGGAAAGAGTTGAGCTATGAACAAGTAAGTAAATAAAGTACTATAAATCTTTTATTATTGTGACTGGTGAACAATTAAACAGTTAAACCCTTTCCCAAACTGTCAGAATTTTAGGTGGTCCAATTTGATTGCTGTTGCAGACAACATGAATATGTTGAAAAAAGAATGAATTTGTGTACAACATAGCATAGAAAATATTGAGACAAAAGAAGAAAATGCTGGTTATCAGCATTTTTAGCCCAGCAGATAAATTGGATTTTTCACCAAAATCATGCATTTAGTGATGCAAGCATGAAACTTGGTACACACATTCATATTGGGTCTCTCTTCAGAAAAAAACCGTTAGCCACCTGAAATTTCAACATGGCGGCCATTTTTTTTAAGATGGCCGCCAAATCATATTTGAAATTATACCGTTACGATATTTAGACAGACTTTAAGGGCAAATTCACGATAATTTCAAAGTTGGAATTACTGCAACTTCTAAAACAAACTTAGAGTGATGTAGAAAAATGACACAGAGTTGTTCTTTTGAGTCAATATGGCCGCTATTTGTCGAAATGGCCACCAATTAATGAATAGAACAGCAGATAACTTGGAAATTTCACCAAAATCATACATTTAGTGACGGAAGCAAGACACTTGGCGCACACTATCATATTGGGCCTCTCTTCAGAAAAACCCTGTTAGCCACCTGAAATTTCAACACCGCGGCTATTTTCAAGATGGCCGCCAAAGCATTATTGAAATTATACTGTTACAATATTTAGGCAGATTTTAAGGGCAAATTCCCGATAATTTCAAGGGTAAATTTACTGCATCCACTATACAGAACTTAGAGTGATGTAGGAAAATGATACAAAGTTGTTCTTATAGGTCAATATGGCCACTATTTGTCAAAATGACCGCAAATTTATTTGGACAAATCAAATTTTTTGCTTTATATCTAATTTCCTGCCGCAAAAAATCTTCATTTTAACTGAAAAGCATTCCATCAGCTTTACCAGTCTCCTACTTCATAGTGGTGGAGTTGGTGATAGAAAAGTTTCTTTGAAAATGTATTGAAGAGTTTTATGACACAATCAGGCACACTTGTAACTGCAATACCTACATAGGGTCCAGTGTTGGTGTAACACAATTTCATTCAATTACGAAGATCTGTAATGCTATTTAGTAAATCCCATACTCATAACATGTTATGCTTATCCTACTTCATAATGTCTGCTGTATGTATAAGCTAAATAGCTGCGCCTAAATGGACAAGATGTTCCTGTGCAGGATAGCCAAAACAGTAGTAATGAGGAAGTCAATACTAAAATGGTGTACATATCGCATATCAATGTTTTAACCCAGGAATGGCTGAAGAAGTTGAATCTCACCCAAAACCTTTTGTTTGGAAATCAAACTAATATGGTCGGCACATCATGCATCTATCACACATCATGCATCCATAAACATGGGTGTACCTTTGAATTGATGTCCTTTAACTTCTTATATTTGATCAAGCTCAATTGGTGATAGAATTCCTGATCAGACTCAAATTATACCTGCCAATAAATCAATCTTAGCTAAAATGATTCAATGGCGGTACCAAAACAAAGCAAACGTCTCAAGGCCACCAGGGACAATTGTCCACATCCTCACAACAGGGAATCATGTACCACAACAATTTTAGAATTTGCTTGTCACAAATAAATTCTTCATTTCTCATATTTTTCCCCGAAAGCCTTAACGTTGTGACAGATAGGGTGTCCAAAAACCTCCAAATGTTTTTTTTACCCCCAAAATGAATATTGTACCCCCAGGTTTTGCAAGCAGCCTTCTTTGTCTCTAATAGAGGGGGTACAAATATGCTGTAAAAGTATGGTCTGTACCCCCGGCTTTGAAAGTCGGTGGAAACCCTGTCGTGAAGCTGCAAGAAGCGTCATTTTGTGATATTGAACTTTAATTCAGACATGGAATGGCCTGGCGAAACATTACAAGAGTCACATTTCATATTTCCCCAGTAGATATATAATAAATTATGAGACAGGACCAGGGAAACTCATAGCATTTGAGATTTTCATATTTCAAGATCACCCAGTACGTAAGTGGAGACTGACAGACACACATGCTGCTCTTTTGTGGCTGCTACAAGTCACGAAGAAGCTAGTGGAGAACAACATGGTTCCTGATCAGACTGCGTGTAAACACAGGCTGGTCTGGAACCATGTTGGGTTCAGAAGCCTTAACCCATTACCAAATGACAAAAAATAGGGTTGTCCAAATTGAAAGATCTTGCAGACGCCAATTTCAAGTGAATGAACGTTTTACTTTTTGGGTCTTTTTGAGTGGAAAGCATTGTAGGAATTTGAGAAATTGCTTGTCACAAGCAATTCCTTCATTTTCCACCATGTTTTCCTCTGTCATTATTTTGTGAGAAGTCAAAAAGAGTTATTGTGTGGTAATGGGTTTAAGGACCATTTTCCAGATCCTGGCCCATATAGATCTATATTTATGTGAGTTTTTAGATTGAATTCTTGACACGATGTCATCACTAAAGATTTATTCAAACCAACATACGCGTAGTTACTCTCATTTCTGTTAGTATTATCATTTATCAATTCATCGTTCCAAAAGTCGCCCTTCATAATTTAAACCATTGATTATAAAACTGCAAATTTCTTGTCAAAGGGCATTCATTGATCAAAATTTTGAAGCGTGATTACATAGGCGCACATCATAGATGCACTCATTACTTTGGCTTTGAAATTTGACCTAGTCTATATACTTATTTACCAGAATCTTCCTTCCTCTCTAATATTGAAATGTGTTTTGATTGAAATGGATTTTTTTCGACGGATCGTGAGCAAAAATAAGATTAAAATTTCGTTTTTATCACATTTGGATCCCCTTGATATGCACTTGCCCACGGACAAGCTCACTTGAAAAAAGCCCTTGTCCGTCCACCACAAAACCCGTGTCGGGCAAGTCGGGCATGTGAATTCCACACCCCTGGTCTATACTTATTTCGGAACCCCTCGGTAAATTCTGTAGAATCTATATGGGAGAGAATTGACCGAGATGTTCCGAATGCTCCATGATTCATAAACCGCGGAGTTCCGAATGCTCCATACTTCATACAAATGACGTCATGATGAAGTATGAAGTATGGAACATTCTGAACACTTCGCTTATAATCTCGGTCTCAAAGACGCTGTATCAAAAACATCTTAAGAAATCTTAAAAAATCTCGCTCTAAAGAATGTGCCTCTGGTATGTGGGTAGGCCTACAATCCATCAAGCCATTCTATCATGGTCCATTAACTTTGACATGACATTGACCTTGGAGTTTGACCTACTTTTCAAAAACTTAGCCATGACATTTAATTTTATCTTATGAAGTATTAGAGCATCGAGATTTGACTCATGGATACCTCCTGTGAAAAACTTGCATTTAAGACATGATCTTTGACCTTGATATTGGCGTTTGACCCATTCGTGAAAACAAGCTATTGTCCGCGGACAACTCTAACTCGCAGACAACTTTACATACTTGAAGATAGTCTAAATGCCATCCAATTTTTGAACAAGAATCTTGCCTGTTTAGTACTGAGAGTAAAAAGCTCGTAACCATGCCAAGATTGATCCAATTATCTAGAGCTTATTAAAGAACTCAAGAAAATCGACACGGGTCCTTAATTGATTTATTGAGGGGTCTCTGAGACGCATCTATTTGCTCAGATGGTGTTACATGGATAGTAATCCGAGTCTTCTCTGATGTAAATACGCTCTTTGATATTTTGATTATTTCGCTATTTATTTCGTAAATAGCGAAAAATCAAAATATCAAAGAGCGTATTTACATCAGAGAAGACTCGGATTACAAGGATAGTAGGAAAACACCGACAACTTTTAACCAAGATGATTCCCTTTTGCTCTGTGAAAATTTTAAAACGATACACGTAAAAGGTTGGAATAGGCGTTTCTTTGAAAATATATTTATCATGTCACGACAAAGTTCTGTATTCTTAGAATCTATGGGCGCGCATAACCATGATAGCCATTATCGTACCGGTACTACCCCAGAACTTTGTTATACTTTACCAAAGACGTACATATGTAGTTGCAACTCGTTATCTCGACATAGGATGAGTCGAATTTCTTCTTTTGTCTCAATATTTTCTGTGCCATATTTTACACAAATCCTGTCTTCAATAACATTCATTTTGTCTTTTGTGACAGTTTTTGAAGTGGATTTACCTAAAATTTTGTCGTTTGGGAAAGGGTATACATGTTCTGCTATTGTCGTTTTAGTATTCCCCGTCGTGTGCATGGGACTGCAAAAATCACTTGACGTCGCTTTTCAACAAAACACCTCGTAACTGCTGCTTGTTTTAAGCTGCAGTTACGAGGTTTTTGTTGAAAAGCAGCGTTATATTGTATGAAAATTCACGCGTGATTATTTCGTTAAAGGTCAACGGAACACTAGCAACAGAAATAAAGGGGGCGTGACAAGACCATTATCTAGAAATCAGACGTAATAACCAGTTTCTGTGTATAATAATGGACTTTTTACCGGAGAAATAGCTAGGCTATCCTGATATGAACCTCTATAGTCCAGTCACAATATTATAGCATTATGTTTACAGAATTTATTTAGATCTATATTAACAACGCAAGATTTAACTCCAAACTACTAAAATATTGCATGTGATGGTTCGAAGCTTGCAGGTGTGAGACACCTGCAAGCTTGGAACAACACATGCTAACTTGAATTGAAAAATAAAGACGTTTCATTCCTTGTTTATAGTCTATCGGTTATAACTGTAAACATGTATACAAACACTAAAAAACAAATAGCCTACATAGTTTTAACATTTATCAAACCATTTATCGTGAGCTATACGGGCGAATTAATAGACCTTGAGCCACCAATAACCCCTGCTCCCCCCCCCCCCCCCAGGGGGAATTTTGAAGGGTATGATTTTCTGAAAGCTTATACCAAATGCTACAAGATGAGCGTTGTTTGCACTCTGGCCGTTGGGGCTTTTGGCTGTAACCCTTATCTAAAACCCTTAACCCTTTTAAATTTTTTATTCAAATATACAAACATTTATTTGGTCATATCTTCATTGAATTTTTACCTACATATGTCAATATGGTATCAAATGAAAGCTTATGACTTGCTCTTTGATTTGTAGTTATTTTATGCAAATTAGCTCATTTGCATATTCATGAATATTAATGATTTTCCTTAAAATTGTCATTTTTTTTATTAAAATTTGGTTAATAATTTCCAAAACAAGGCGTTTCTGTCCAGGGGGAATTTTGTAAACATGGTTTATCAGTAAGAACATTTTACTAGAAACATTTTGAGCCTTGTTTGCACTCTGACGGTTGGGGCTTTTCGGCGTGACCCTTATTTAAACCCTTAACCCTACCAAATTGTTCATTCAAATTTTGAAAATGAATTTGGTCATATCTTGGTTGAATATTTACACACAGATGTCAGAATGGTAATCAAATGAAAGCTTATGACTTGCTCTTTCATTTTAAGATATGCTATGCAAATTAGCTCATTTGCATATTCATGAATATTAATTATTTTTCCTAAAATTACGATTTTCGACCAAAATCTGATAAATACTTTCCAAAACAAGACATTTTTGTACAGGGGAATTGTGTAAACATAATTAATCTAAAAGAAAATCATGTAAGAAACATTTTGAGCGATGTTTGCACTTTGGCTGTTGGGGCATTTGGCCAAAACCCTTATCTAAACCCTTAACCCTATGAAATTGTTCAGTCATTTCAAAACGTTTTTTTATCATATCTTGCTTGATTATTGACCTACAGATGTAAGAATGGTGTCAAATAAAAGCTTATAACTGTCCCAATAATTTGTTATAAATTTTATGCAAATTATCTCATTTGCATATTCATGAATATTAATGACATTACTTAAAACTGTGACCTTTTTAGCGGGTATCTGGTAAATACTTTCAAAAACATTGTGTTTCTACTCAAGAGGAATCATGTAAACATAGTTCATCTTAAAGAACATTTTATTAGAAACATTTTGAGCAATGTTTGCAATCTGGCGGTTAGGGCTTTTGGCCATGACCCTTACCTAAACCCTTAACCCCTTCAAATTTCTCATTTGAATTTTCAAAACGTTTTTGGTCACAGCTTGATTGAATATTGACCTACAGATGTCACTACGGTATCAAATGAAAGCTTATGGATGACCCTTTCATGTGCTATTATTTTCTATGCAGATAAGTTCATTAGCATATTCATGAGAATTAATGATTTTCCTTAAAATTGTGATTTTTTCAGCGAAAACCTGTTAAATACTTTTAGAAAATACTTTCAGAAACAAGACGTTTCTGTTCAGGGGGAATTATGCAAACATGATTTATCTTAAAGAACATTATATAAATAACATTATAAGCGATGTTTGCACTGTGGTAGTCGGAGCTTTTGGCAAACCCCCTTATCTAAACCCTTAACCCTATCAAATTGTTCATTAAAATTTTCAATATGTTTTCGGTCATATCTTGATCAAAAATTGACATACAAACGTCATAATGGTATCAAATGAAATCTAGTGAATTGTTTGTATATTGGCAATTTGCTCATTTGCTTATTCATGAATATTATTGATTCTGTAAATGTTTGGGATAAAACCACATTTATTGTGGAAAATCCATAAACTGTATTCCATTTGACAGTGCTAAAGTATGTGTTGTATAGTAACCCTGTAATGTTAAGTACATAGTAACCATGTTATGTTTAGTACAATAAATGCTGATGATTCTTTGCATTAAATAGACATTCTAGTGTTGATCTATGTTGGTTTCCATTATGATAACCTAGCCAAACTAGTGAAACTATCAGAGTGTAAGTAATTCCAAGATTGCCACCAAGTGTGATGTTAATCATTTTTGGTCAAATTGTCCTAAAACAGTGCAAAAAGTAAGTGTCTTAATATGGGATTTCATTTGCTGATCTAAACCAGGTTTTAGTTGTTGCATTTAAATATCAGGAAAGAATTGAACTGAAAATATCTATGGCTATCTAATGCCATCCTTGAAAACATATGCCATATTGAAAGATATTGTATATGTAGTGCAAGGGAACTATTTTCAATCCATTGTGAGGTTATACTATGCTGAAAGCACATATAAGACATATGTATAGGTTCGGAAGAATTTGAATGTACATTCAGCATGGGCTGTCGGTAGAATGGATCAGTTCACAGTTCACATCTGTTCTGATCTGATACAGACAAATAAATGCATTGTAAATAACTGCAATAATCTTTTGATCGCAATCGGTTATTGTCTGTACTCTAGCTACCTACGTACAGCGAGTACATTTCTTGATTTATGCATCTGATACATAGGCTTTACATATGGCACCCCAAGCTTAAATCATCTGAAGTTAAAATACCTCAATAGAGCATAAAGGAATGGTAACACCAGTGTCCCTGATCTGTCAGCCACATATCAAATACACTTACGGCCAACAAATTGACTTGGCTATGAGGAATACACAAGGAATGGCTCTCCAGATTGAACAAAATCATGCTGTTTTCTCCATGTGAATGGCAAAAAATGGGACTTGACAATTGCTTAACAATGTTATCCTGCTATATGTATGCAATTTGTCTACATTCAGGATCTCTATTCAGCCATAAAAATTACAGAAATAATTGATATGATCAATTTTATATGTGTATTAGAATAAAGTCCCGCAGGTTAGACACCTTTTGTATCATTATATGGCATTTGATAAAATGTTTATGTTCAAAGTCCTATTTAGCGGCAATTTTGGATTCATCAAAGGATAGCATTCTGTCAACTAAACTAGATATATGCAATAACACCAGTACAATACATGGGATCAATTAAACTTATTTGCACTTAAACAAAAAAGATTAAAAAATCAAATGGAAACTAAATACAAACATTGATAATAAGATTTTTACGAACAAAGTATGATGGACTGCACACTTTAAAATGGCAGTTACTTCCAAACAAAACACCAAATAGATCTCAAACAAGGCTTATATGTTGTTCAAAGAGTGAACATAGATATCAGATGGTTAAAAACTCACGAGAAAGAAAAAAATCCAACCTTTTGGTAGGTATTTAACTTGAAAACAATCACAAATTGTAGATAAATCATTAATATACATGCATATGCAAATGAGCCAATTTGCATAAAATACTTGCAAATTAAAGAAAAAGTCATTATCTTTCATTTGATACCATTCTTACATCTGTAGGTCAATATTCAATCAAGCTATTACCAAAAACGTTTTGAAAATTCAAATGAAAAATTTGATGAGGTAAAGGGTTTAGATAAGGGTCACGGCCAAAAGCCCCAACCGCAAAATTGCAAACATTGCTCAAAATGTTTCTAATAAAATGTTCTTTAAGATAAACTATGTTTACATGATCCCCTTGAGTAGAAACACAATGTTTTTGAAAGTATTTACCAAATACCCGCTAAAAAGGTCACAGTTTTAAGTAATGTCATTAATATTCATGAATATGCAAATGAGATAATTTGCATAAAATTTATAACAAATTATTGGGACAGTCATAAGCTTTCATTTAATACCATTCTTACATCTGTAGGTCAATATTCAACCAAGATATGATAAAAAACGTTTTGAAATGACTGAACAATTTCATAGGGTTAAGGGTTTAGATAAGCGTTTTGGCCAAATGCCCCAACAGCCAAAGTGCAAACATCGCTCAAAATGTTTCTTATATGATTTTCTTTAAGATTAGTTATGTTTACACAATTCCCCTGCACAAAAAATGTCTTGTTTTGGAAAGTATTTACCAGATTTTGGTCGAAAATCGCAATTTTAGGAAAAATAATTAATATTCATGAATATGCAAATGAGCTAATTTGCATAACATATCTTAAAATGAAAGAACAAGTCATAAGCTTTCATTTGATACCATTCTGACATCTGTGTGTAAATATTCAACCAAGATATGACCAAATTCATTTTCAAAATTTGAATGAACAATTTGGTAAAGTTAAGGGTTTAGATAAGGGTCACGCCGAAAAGCCCCAACCGCCAGAGTGCAAACAAGGCTCAAAATGTTTCTAATAGAATGTTCTTACTGATAAACTATGTTTACAAAATTCCCCCTGGACAAAAATGCCTTTTTTAAGAAAGTATTTATCAAATTTTCGCCAAAAAATTGAAATTTTAAGGGAAATCATTAATATTCATGAATATGCAAATGAGCTTATTTGCATAAAATCACTTCAAATGAAAGAGCGAGTCATAAGCTTTCATTTGATACCATTTAGACATCTGTAGGACAATATTCAATGAAAATATGACCAAATAAGTATTGTAAATTTAAATGAAAAAAATGATAGGGTTAAGGGTTTTAGATAAGGGTTACAGCCAAAAGCCCCAACGGCCAGAGTGCAAACAATGCTCAAAATGTTTCTAAGACATTGTACTTTATGAAAAACTATGTCTACAAAATTCCCCCTGGGGGGGGGGAGCAAACATGTTTCTGGCTCAGGGACTATAAGTCCTAACTCATTTATTCTCAAAAGAGAAGGGGTTTGTGTTGGGTCAATTTTCATCAACAAGCAGTATGGTGTTTGTATACAAGTCTACAGTTATAACCGATAGACTATACATGTGTAAATTTGTCAACACGTGCTATAACAATGACTGACTACAGAAAAGACAATTACAGTTATAAATTATAATACGACAGGCGTGCTCTTTTTTCTGCATCTAAAATGTTCATTGAAATGCTCTATCACTAAAATCCTTATTTGTATACATTCAATAATCTGAGATTTAAATGACATCTTTTCACTGAACCCAAAAGATAAAAATTAATAACGTATTTATATTTTATAATTTCTGTTGGTTTGCAATTGATAGAAAAATTATGTTCAAAACATTATTTGTCCGCAGCCCTGGCGTAGTTGGTAGTGCATCTGATACTCATTCATGAGGTCCCTGATTTGATCACCGGTAACGGCGAAATAAATATTATTCAGACAAAATTGTCTCTCATTAATGAATTGATAATCGTTAGCCATATATTTAGGGGAGCAGCTGGAGGCTCAGTAAGGATCTTGTTGTAATACAGAAATTAGAAATGATAGGAATCTATGTTTTTATGCTTCATTCGCAGCGATATGACCATATCAGTTGAAAAGGTGGTCAAACCCCAACCAATCAACATTATCAACTATCAAGCGAACGCGATTTTGAAAAAAGAGATGATAAATTAATTGGCGAACAATCAGCTGTAAAATGTTTTTTTTTTTTATATATATTCCATCCATATCCATAAAATAAAAAATAAATCAATCATTCATATAAAACGCGTAAGCATATACATTTCCATAAGACTAGCTAGGCATCTAATGAAAGGATTTGATTCAAGCTCCTGGGGCCTGTTTCATCAAAACATTTAAGACGTATTTTAACTTACCGGTGTCTAAAATATCGCTTAAAACAACAATCGCAAACACACGCCTTGATAGACTGGCGGTACGCGTTTCTTGTCCTAATCCTGTCGTAAGTCATTGGTAAGTCAAAAATGCGACTTAATTGATGAAACAGGCCCCTGGAATCCACGTGTAGAATTGTGGGTTATTCTTTATAGCCAAGAAATTAGAAATCGTTCATAATTATACGGTATGTGCACAAACAACGTCCATGATCGCCGAATTCCAGAGTATTTTTCTTATTTCCCTCTCCTTCCCCTGGCCAAGGTCAGGAGAACTACGAAAAATTTATCATTTGTGACACGTCACGATAAAAGGCACCTTATGGGAAGTGTGAAAAGAATAGGCCCGCAGTCCGTGCAGCCTGACTATGTTCGACAGTTTTCACTCCAGATTAGTATTCTGGTCTAGTTTGTTACATCTTATTCGAAGTTCATTATACAAATGTGTCACGTGGATTCCCGTTGATATTTTGTAATTTTTCTCTCCTCCGCGCGGTCAAGAGAATAGGGAATGATTTTATCTAGTTAAACGTGACGTATTCTCGGACAACAAAAAGTATTTAGTTGGTGTTGATATAAAATCTCGTAACTACGGCTTGATCCAAGCCGTAGTTACGAGATTTTATAACATCACTGACAATTTATCAAAACATAGCGGTAAACATTGTCTATTTTTAGCACAAAATTCATTGCTATTGTAGACAATCCCCAAATTCTTCTATTTCCGGTTTAATTCCTTTTTTTAATCAAAATTCTTTATCAAAATTTTAGCATGGCCAAATTGAAAAGGGATACCGAATCAGTGCATTTTAAGGTCATCCGAACAAATAAAAATATTCGTCCCTTTACAGCCAGAAGTGGCTATCAGCAGTTAAAATATAACTGCTGATAGCCTCTTCTGGCTGTCAAGGGACGAAATATTGTATTGGGGGGGGGGGGCGCTTTAAGCATTCCCTTCTTTTTTCCGTAAGGTACAGTTTTCACTTTATCTAGAACCTAAACGTTGAAACTAAATTATGCCCTGAAAGGTTTATTCAGAGAAAATGTACTCTCAAGAGGGGATATATTTATGCGGGTTTCACATGCAATCAACTGTCAATTTTGTTTTAATATGTGAGATAAAAGTAAGACAAACATGGCAGACCTAAGTCTTTGTGAGATGTTAAAGGTTTCATTGTCAGAGAAAGTTGGACATGATCTTAAAAGCCTCGATTTGAGCGAGGTTTTTGATTGGTCAAAACCATAGTGCCGGGTTGAATTATTTATTTAACTGGACAAATGATTATATTGAGTTTTATTGTTTTGGGTTTTCTTCTGTATTTCATTTTGATTCCTTTAAGTTTTTATTTGCTGTTGCTGTAGTTTTTCAAGTGCTAAATATATTCACCTGGCTCAACGAAAATGTGAAATAATATCCGTGGTTTAAATTGAACGAAGTCATCACAATTATGGTGAACGACCTAGGGACTCGATTAATTAAAATAGTACCAAAGAATGAAACATTGCTTAACAAATTTTTGTCTTCAATTCAAAAATATGTAGACTGGTTATCGCATTTCTTTGACTACTAATCTTCGAACAGAAATTACCGAAATCATACTCGGATTAGAAAATCCCACCATTCGAAATGACAAGAGCATCGAGAAGGTATTTTGTCAGAATGTCTGATATCAATATCATTTGCTCCCTTATTTGTTGATTATTGTTATGTATTTTCCATATAGAACGATATTGAACGAGTTTATCAAGGAAATATTTCAGCAATCCCTTGGTACCGGACAAAATAACGAGTGTGTGAGAGTAAATAATCCCGCGTATGAATATTTTATTCACATGACCACCTTGTATATTGGATTGTATTACTACGCACGTTTGATTCTTGATTTATATTGACATATCGCAACACGAGGGGCATAACGAATAACGATGATGTAAAGAGAATTCGGAACAAAGCTTAACTTTGGCACCTAAAGGTCGTAAATACCGCTCAAAGAAGATGTGTTCTGCGGTTCTTGACGCAAAATTAATGAAAGTAGTCCTAGACGGCGCATCAACCTTCATCAAAAATGTAATTTGTCCGAAGTGACATGGGAGAAACTCTTTCAATCTCAATAATCGACCGGTCGCGTCACAAGAGATACTCTCTAAACGAACCAGGATCTGGACAAAATACCCTTATTGCATTAATCCTTTCCCAAACAAGACCTGGTTTTGACGTCCCTTATAGAAAAGGCTTGGAAAAACATTGAAACAAAAGAAGAAACTGCTGTTAACCAGCAGATTCTACTTTTGTTTCAAAAATTTCTGTGCCATATTTTACACAAATTGCATCTTTAATAACTTCCCTTTGTCATTTGTGGCAGTTTTTGAAGTGGATCACCCTAAAATTTTGCTGTTTGGGAAAGGGTTAAGAACACACAGTCTGACCAGGATATACGATGTTCCATAAATATTTCTTATGACCTATTGTAACTTTAACCCTTTCCCAAACGACAAAATTTTAGGGTGATCCACTTCAAAAGCTGCAAAAAATGACAAAATGGAAGGTATTAAAGATAGAATATGTGTAAAATATGGTATAGAAAACATTGAGACAAAAGGAGAAACTGTTGGTTATCAGCAGTTTCTTCTTTTGTTTCAATGTTTTCCCAAGCTTTTTCGATTAGGAACGTCAAAACCAGGGGTTTTTACTAACGAACTTACGCAAAAATTTGAACGTAAGTTCAAATTATTTGCGTAAGTGCGTTTTACTAAAAATGTTCGCAGCTAAGATTTGTGTAAGTTTTTGCGTAACTTTACTATCAAAAAAAGTTTGCGTAAGTATTTTCGTAACTAATGCCAGTGCCTCAATTTACCTTATAAAGCCTTGTAAACTAAAGAATTACCGAAAAATTCAAAATATATATCAAAGGAAAGGCTGGAATTCAAAAATCGACGGAAAATGTATGTTTATTCCGTTGTTTCTTCTCACTTTGTTTTGTGTTACTATTTATAGAATAAAACAACAACAACATGACAGCTAGTATTTTTCACGTTTTCCTGATTCTAATGGACTACTTCGAACGTATATGGTACATTTGGAACCGTATTAGTAATAGTTCAGCAATTCACCTAAAATATCCAATTTCTGTAATTATATTGGGCATAGCTATGCCCAATATATTATAACCAGTTTTTCACTCTCGATCCCCCCAGACATCACTCCAGACATTACATTCTAACTCTGTCCCGCTGAGCTAAGTGTTCAAGCAAAACTACGTTATTTCAAACACCACAGAAGCGTCCTTTATCATTCACTATCTTCAACGTTTTTCATCACTTTCACTTCTGCGACAAATAAGGAGGGGGTTAATAATTACATTTGATGAAATTTTCGCTTAGATTGAATACCTGTTAGAATTTTCAGCATTTTTACAATCTTTTCGGTTGAGTAAAGAGCTTGAAAGCAAAATAGTGTAACTCTAAGATAAATTCCATGTAGTTAAAATGTTACTGCTCTGATTTTTTTCTACGGTCATTTAGCCTACCAGTGCACTGGTCAACAGGTGTTTAACTGGGTCACTGGTTGACCCCTACTACAACCTACTACCTACTACAACTGTGTACCCTTAACCCATTCCCTAGATACAATGTGTGCGCTTTACCCATTCCTATATTCTGACCCCTTTAGGTTCCCATGAAATATATGTGTTTGGAAAACATGGTAGAAAATGAAGAAATGGTTGTGACAAGCAAGTTCTTCATTTCCCACAATATTTTCTTCCTAGAAAGACCAAACAATGTAACGATCTATTTGCTTGAAATCAGCGACTGATAATTGGTCAACCCATTACCAAACGGCAAAAATTTGGACTAGTCCAAATTCAAAGAAGATGCAGACGACAATTTTAAGTGCATGAAATTTAAATTTGGTCTTTTTGGGAAGAAAACATTGTGGAAAATGGAGAAATTGCTTGTCACAAGCAATTTCTTCATTTTCCACAATGTTTTCCCATGGCATTATCTTGTGAGGAGTCAAAAAGAGTCGTTGTGTGGTAATGGGTTAAGGAATCTGCATTCACTTTATCTTTATTGGTGTTTTTTTCAACTATTGTGTTGAAGGCTCTTCCAAACGACAATATCTTAGAGTTTTTCAAATTAGAAAGAGTTGCAGACGACGAAACGGGTGACGATAAAGATGAAATCATGTCATGTACAATGAAGCACAGAAAATATTGGGACAAAGGAGAAAATTCCGGTTATCTTTGTATGTTTCATATTATTTGCTTCATAACAATGTCTTGTTTGGAAAAGGACGAATGGTTAGAGGCTAGCCTATAGAGTTTAGACACTGTGATTTTAAAATATTTTGATCAAAGTAAGATCATCATCTTAAATTTGCCGTTTTCTAGAATTTTAACATTTTAACCTCATATACTGTTCTTAGACTGATCATTTGGACCAATGAACAAGTGCATTCTATTTAATCGAAATATGTTTGCAGATCAGAGATCAGTGAGGCTAAGCCTCTACAATGGGTCCGTACTTGGTATTATTCTGATTAGCTAAGAATAAGAAATAATCCAACATGTTGATTTAATGTAAAATCCGGTAAAGTGTAACATTTTCCTTTTTCCCAAACAGCCTCACATTTTGGATTCACCTCGAGAGTGTACATTCAACTTTTTATTACCTATGCACGTTTGCCTACACATCAATTAACCATTTTCCAAATGATGACGCCTTTTTACTCGCTTCAAAGAAAATGCTTAAAAAACATCGAATAGAGAATGGGGCAATTTTGCAAATCAGCATATTGTCCTTTTGTAACAATATCAATTTCTCAGTGATGCCCAATATACAGTGCTGACAGCACTTTGATTTTTAATAGCAGAATTACCTTTATCAATGGTAAAAAGCACAGTTTAAAACTAGAACACAACTAGTAGTTTTTGATATTTACGAGAAACTAAACTGGGATAAGAGCACATTGTTGGTTTATTTTTAGCCACTGTTGTTCTATTTTTAGAGTTACGATAATTTTTTTTCTTACGTTCAAAATTTTCTAACGATCGTTTTGTGAAACGCACTTAAGAATTTGCGTAAGATTTTTTTAGACGTAAAGTTACGCAAAAACTTTCGCAAATGTTAGTAAAACGCTACCCAGGTCTTGTTTGGGAAAGGGTTAAAAGCAGCTTTGATCTTAATCAGACTACAGTGAGGTACAAACTGATCCGAATCTTCATTAATTTGAAATTATTTGAGACACCCAAGATAGCGGCTCAAATGAAATTGACCTTTCTCGACAAATCCTTTAGGCCTACTGTTTTAAACGTCATGCATATTAGGCTATATGGCCATGCATATTATATGTCCAGTTAAAATATTGAAATTGGAAAACTGAAGTTAGTGCCATGCACTTGTTTAGTCCATTATTTTGTATAGGCCTACATAATAAAAAGTTTAGCAACAAAACGTAAATATCTGTAGTAAACAAAATAGCTTTGTTTTAACATAAAATCAAACGTTTACACAATAGACTATAGCTAGAAAACACAAACAGGTGAATTTTATACCGCCATCGCGTGCGTCTCGCACTCCAGGGGCCCGTATTACTAACGATGGTACGTTTGATTCTTGCATAATCACTTGTAACAGCAGCCCTGATTGGCTCAGTCGGATTTCTCGTGCAATCAGATGTCTTGTTACATAGTTTACACAAAACCTTGATCGTAAGATGTTTAGTAATACGGGGCCCAGGTGCGCATTTACGGTTTTCATGTCTGCCATGGTATTCATGTGTATGGAGCATAATTCTAGAAAACACTTAGGTATGAACATAATTGTCTTTGCCCGGCATAAAAAAGGCCACAAAAAGAATTTTCTGGAGCGTTGTGGGACTACGCCATGGACTTACGTCAGAAGGACGTTATATCGCTAGTGTGTTCCTACGTTGCAGAAACGGCGAAGGACGTTATATCGCTAGTGTGTTCCTACGTTGCAGAAACGGCGATAAAGATGACTTTTTGAATTTTGCGCATCTCAAAGCATACGTAACAATTTGAGGATGCTATGTGAGCCAATTTGTGTGGTTTGAGATAGTCCCGGTCAAGGACGTCGTAGAAAAAGGCCACGAGAAGATGACCGTCATAATTTCGTAACGTCATGGCAAAGATGTTCCATATCATAACCAAAACTTCCGAGTGGCTTCCACAAGAATTTCAACATAGAGTATCCACACTTACCATCCGTGATCGTCTCCACAGACTAACGGTTACTAGACGTTGACCATACGTTGTAATTTCCCTGACGCTACACCATGAACGCACAAGACTTGACTGGTATAGAGTCCTAAATGCTTTAAGCCAAATTAAGCGTATACAACAATGATGTAATCCCATTATCATCCCTTTCTTTCTGATTTGTCGCCCATAGAGCACATACTCCGCATTTAAGGAAGACGTGTGCGTGATCGTACTGACGCGAATGACGTTCAATCTCTTGATAAAGTAGTGAATGTTGATACTGTGTACAAACAATTTAAGTGGATTAGAAAACGTTTCACTGCTATTCTTGCTCGAAAATGGCCTCACAATCGATACCGAATTCTATTGTAACTTTTTATTTTTACCCCTCACCTACGTCAAGACAACGTTTCTAACACAATATTTAACGTTAGCACAAAGCGACCTTTGAATGTTGTGCGTAAATGCATATGCTAAAATGTGTATAACGGTTGTGAAATAAATATCACAGAAAATATATGTTTTCAATTAACAAAGTCAGTGTTGCTAAACTTTTTTTACATGGTATATGTCCCCCGTACCGAAAGTTCAGGAACATATTGTTTTACATGTCTTCGGTTGTCTTTCTGTCTGTTCATCTGTCTGTCCGTCTGTCTGTCCGAAAACTTGACATTGGCCATTTCTGGGGCATTTGTTTTCCACAAACACATCTTGTTATTGTTGTCTGTTTTATAGTTTCTACAGACAAATGAAATAACGAAGAATTAACCCTTTCCCAAACAAGACCTGGTTTTGACGTCCCTAATTAATACGAAAAGCTTGGGAAAACATTGAAACAAAAATAGAAACTGCTGATAACCAGCAGTTTCTCCTTTTGTCTCAATATTTTCTATGCCATATTTTACACAGATTCTATCTTAAATAACATCCATTTTGTCATTTGTGGCAGTTTTTGAAGTCAATCACCCCAAAATTTTGTCGTTTGGGAAAGGGTTAAATACCGGTAGCACGTGCATGCCATTTGAACATAAAACGATCAAGTAAGACTACTTATTGATTGTAAAAAGCATTTGAATTGTGATGTGGAAAAATGTTGTCCTAATAGCACTTGAGTCTAGGATGGGATTTTTAGTTCTTGCTTCCATTTTAGTCTCTAAATGTTTCGTTTTCTTTTCGTCTTACAATTTGTCTCTGGGATGACATAACGGAGACATAACAGGAGTCATATTTCATATTTCCTCAGTGGATATATATATTTATGTGATTTATTAGAGTGGTTATCTGACATAATGCCAGATATATAGATTTATTCAAACAATCAGAATTTCTCTCATTTTCTAATAACGCTATCCATATTAACCCTCTCTCAAACGACAAAAATTTAAGGTGATCCAATTTGAAAGCTGCTGCAGACAACAAAGTGGAAGTTAGTTAAGATAGGATTTGCGTAAAATATGACATAGAAAATATTGAGACAAAAGGAGAAACTGCTGGTTATCAGCAGTTTCTTTTTTTGTTTCAATGTTTTCCCAGGCCTTTTCTATTAGGGACTTCAAAACCAGGTCTTGTTTGGGAAAGGGTTAACCACACCGAAATAGACAATATTTGACTTCGATTTGAATTAGGATCTGGAAAACTGTTCTCATAGTGCGTTTTAATCCGACATAGATCCAGATCATTCAGCGCCTAAGCGTAGTCTGATCCAGATCTACGTCGTTCTCGTATATTTTTGTGGTATCGTCGCTAAAAGAAAAAAAAAGAGAAAACCTCGTAGCTGGAGCTTATTTTAAGCTGCATTTACGATGTTTTTGTTAAAACACAACGATATGTTTAAACTTTAACCCTTTCCCAAACAAGACCTGGTTTTGACGTCCCTGACAGAAATAGCTTTGGAAAATATTGAGACAAAAGAAGAAACTGCTGATAACCAGCAGTTTCTCCTTTTTTCTCAATATTTTCTGTGCTATATTGTACACAAATTTTATCTTAAACAAGGTCCACTTCGATGGCTCAGCGCGAAACAGTTGTAACTGCCTATAAACATATAGGCAGTTACAACTGTTTCGCGCTGAGCCATCGACTTGTCGTCTGCAGCAGCTTTTGAAATGGAAATTTTGAAAATTTGCCGTTTGGGAAAGGGTTAAGTCAGTGATTTGGATGACACAGACGAGATTACGAATTTTCACAAGCTGGTCTGAATCAATTGAGGTTTAACCCTTTACCAAACAACAAAATTTTAGAGAGATTCACTTCAAAAACTGTAAGAGTGACAAAATGGATGTTATTAAAGATAGGATTCGTGTGAAATATGTCACAGAAAATATTGAAACAAAAGGAGAAACTGCTGGTTATCAGCAGTTTCTTCTTTGGTTTCAATGTTTTCCCAAGCCATTTCTTCTAGGGACGTCAAAACCAGGGCCCGTATTCACCAACGCATTCTAAGAATTTAGAATTTAGACAAAGTCTAATTCTAAAATTTAGAATTTGTTGGTGAATACGGGCCCAGGTCTTGTTTGAGAAAGGGTTAAACTGCCAAAAAGGACTCTTTTCAAAGACCCTTGGTAAATCATTGATGGTTTTCAAGAATTTCCCGATTTTTTAGTTTCAAGCCTCGTATCTAAGGTCGAATACCGATAATATGGCCAATTTATAATTCATACAATGTCGGTATTTTTCGGGTGACGTCGTTAATCTTCGCCAGTTTCTGTTCCTAAAGGATAAGGAAAATTGCGGAAGCATTACGACGTCGGCCAGAAAATTCCTACATCGTGTGAAGATTAAAACCAATTGATCTCTGCATTTTTATCTTTATCCTCAATAGTCACATAAGTATACCCCAAAGAGTCGTCAAGACTGTCAAGGGAAAGGATAAAAAGACAAGAGATAATGCTTTCCAGAACTGAGATGTGACAGAGTTTGTAAACTTGCCAAGATTTGTCTAATTAGAGCGTGTTAGAGAGCTCGAGAAAATCGAGACGGACCCTTAATTGATTTATTGAGGTGTCACTGAGATGCATTTATTTGCTAAGAGGATGCTACTAGGAAAATACTGACATCTTACAACTAAAATGAACCATTTACGTTTCATTTGTGATATATCTTTTAACCGATTCCTCGAAAATGTAATTTTGTTTGAGCTTCATTACTAGACACTTTCAACAATCTTTTATTCATATCAAGCTACACATTTTAGAAAAAATACACGTGTATTTTATGTTGTCACCAGCACTACAGAGTGTCCCAAAAAAAACGGAACCCTATTTCAAAGTTAAATATTTCAAAGCGGAAGCAAAAAATTTAATTTTTGAAGTTGCAGTACTGAAGAAACACCATTTTTGCATATGTGTTCTAAATTTCATTTCAAAATATGAAATGGTTCAAAAGTTATGTGCAATTTAATAAAGACACTAAAAACCGTTTTAACACGAAATCGATTTTTGCGTCTTGTTTGTTCGTAAAAGCGCACCGACGGTCATATGTTGAATTCTTTACCGTTGTACACGTATTTGCCAAATTTCTCAAAATTCAATAAATATGATGCTCCCACGATATTCTGATTCCCGTCAGACAATAAAAGACCATACTCATTTACTAAGAATAGGTTATACTGGTCAAAACGAAATCATATCTATGACAATCAATAATTTTATGTAATATTGATTAGATGACTTTCGCATTCGTCTCTTTAACATCACGTTTTATAGGTTCAAAGTTTGTTTATAAATAACTGGGACCACTTTAAAAGTGCCGCATGTGCAAATTGAGTCCATATGATTGCTGTTTGAAGTAATTTTAAAGTACTTGTCATTTGAGCGCTGATATGGGTCATTAATAAAATAAGTGCATATGATTACATGTATTATGAATCTGTTATACACTTTGATATTATGTTTGTATTCATTTTTTTGTTTTGGTTACATCGCAGCTCTAACAGTTTATTTATTAGCAGAAAAGATGAAATTAATATGCACTATTGTAAGTAAAATGTTTCTAAATCACTCTTGTATTGCATTGAATAAAGGCCTATTAAACAATTGCGACGCGTATGTATTCAATGGGTGTTGGTGCGCGCTGCAAAACGGAAAAATCGATATCGTGTTAAAATGGTTTTCTGGGTGTATTCATTTGATTGCCAATATTTTCAAAAGTAATAGACATATTTCCACCAAATTTTAACTGCTAATAGAAAAAATGTCGTTTCTATTGCATATCTAATTTTTTTGGAGATATATTCGTTGATACATGAGCAATTCACTTTCAAAATTGGGTTCCGTTTTTTTTTGGGACACTCTGTAGTTCTCTAGCTCTCTAGGGCTCTGAATTGTAAATATCAACAGACAAACAAGTAAAAGATTATTCGAATTCGTCAAACCCCCACGTTTCCCGCCTTTTCTGTTACAAATCGGTTACATTGGCAGCATTATTGGAAAATATCGAAAATGTTTTGACACGCGTTTACCCATAATTACTTTCGAAGTTTTTTTTTATCTCTTATTGCACTGCATGTCAATATTTTTGCAACAATCTCAGAACTTGTTTTGTAAGTCATTTACATAAAAATAATGGAAAGAAGAATTATGCTTAACACCGACAGTTTCTCCTTTTCCCTCAATGATTTCTTTTCTGTCATAATAATAATTATTAACACACTTTCTTTTCCAGAGAAATTTAAATATACTATGTCGTCAGTAAAAACTTCATTTAACTTTATAACAGCCAAAATTTATATTGGTTTTGGAAGGGGTAAAAATGTTATATATAAATGCATAAATTGTTTCTCAATTTGTTAGTTTTGAGAATTGACCCATCGAGCTGAGCCTTTTAGGGAGAATTCTCGCCTTATCCGTAGAGGTCCTTTGCTTGATGAATAAAGCAGGGAAATGTTTGATACGTTTATCTTAGCTTTTCAACAAAACACCTCGTAACTGCAGCTTGTTTTAAATTGCAGTTACGAGGTTTTTGTTGAAAAGCAGCGTTATATTGTATGAAAATTCACGTGCGATTATTTCGTTAAAGGTCAACGAAACACTAGCAACAGAAATAAAGGGGGCGTGACAAGACCATTATCCAGAAATCAGACGTAATAACCAGTTTCTGTGTATAATAATGGAATTTTCTACAGGAGAAATAGGCTATCCTGATATCACTGGTGGTGAACTCGGCCAAAGCGAGGGATGTTTTTTTCACAATCAATGTATTCCGTCAGTGTTGTTTTAAAATCTCATAACTACGGCTTCGATAAAGCCGTAGTTACGAGATTTTATAACAATACCGACGGTTTGTCAATAAATAACGATAAAACCCGGTCTACTTTTAGAACAAATTCATTGTCATTAGAAAAAATATCCATAAACTCATATTTAAACGCAAATATTGGAACAACACATGCAAACTTGAATTGAAAAATAAGGACGTTTCATTCCTTGTTTACATGGATAAATTTGTCAACACGCGCTATAACAATGACTGACTACAGAAAAGACAATTACAGTTATGAATTATTATACGACCGACATGTTCTTTTTTCTGCAACTAAAAGGTTCATTGAAATGCTCTATCACTAAAATCCTTATTTGTATACATTCAATAATCTCAGATTTAAATGACATCTTTTTCACTGAACCCGAAAGATAAATAACGTATTTATATTTTATAATTTCTGTTGGTTTGTCAATTGATAGAAAAAATGATGTTCAAAACATTGTTTGTACGCAGCCCTGGCGCAGTTGGTAACGCATCTGAGACTCACTCATGACGTCCCTGATTCGATCACCGGTAACGGCGAAATTGTTATTATTTCAGACAAAATTGTCTCTCATTAATGAATTGATAATCGTTAAACAAATATTTAGGGGAGCAGCTGGAGGCTCAGTAAGGATATTGTTGTAATACAGAAATTAGAAATGATAGGAATCTATGTTTTTGTGCTCCATTTGCCGCGATATGACCATATCAGTTGAAAAAGTGGCCAAACACAAACCAGTCAACATTATCAACTATCAAGCGAACACGATTTTGAAAAAAGAGATGGTAAATTAATTGGCGAACAATCAGCTGTAAAATGTTTTTATATTCCATCCATATTCATAAAATAAAAAACAAGAGCCGTCAGAGACGGACAATGCTCCCCGATTAAGGCATTGTCACCATAAATGTATGCCATGCAGAGCTAAGATTAAGCTAACACACGTTAAGCCCCCTTTTTCCATGACACACTTTTTATACGCAAATTTAAAGTAGTTTATTGTCAAGGGCATCTGATTTGCTACTCAAATATGAAATTTCATTAAATTCTGACCATTAGACTATGAGAAATTAGAGAAAAAGTGTATTTGACCTTAAGTCCCCTTTTCCCATGACGAGGCCTCAAATCCAAAAATTGGGAAAAGTACATCGGCATTATGTCATAGGGAGTTTACATGGTAAGTTTCATTTGATTTGGCCCAAGGGTTATAGAGAAATCGCTTCGGACGGACGGACGGACGGACGGACGAACGGACGGAATGACGGACGGACGGACGGACGGAATGACGGACGGACGGACGGACGGACAGACGAAGCGGCGACTATATGCTCTCCCTTCGGGGAGCATAATAAATCAATCATTCATATAAAATGCGTAAGCATATACATTTCCAGAAGACTAGCTAGGCATCTAATGAAAGGGTTTGATTCAAGATCCTAGAATCCACATGTAGAATTGTGGGTTATTCTTTATAGCCAAGAAATTGGAAATCGTTCATAATTATACTGTATATGCACAAACAACGTTCATGATCGGCGAATTCCAGAGTATTTTTCTTATTTCCCTCTCCTTCTCCTGGCCAAGGTCAGGAGAACTACGAAAAATTTATCATTTGTGACACGTCACGATAAAAGACACCTTATGGGAAGTGTGAAAAGAATTGACCCGCAGTCCGTGCAGCCTGACTATGTTCGACAGTTTTCACTCCAGATTAATATTCTGGTCTAGTTTGTTACATCTTACTCCATGTTCATTATCCAAATGCATCACGTGGATTCCCGTCAATATTGTTTAATTTTTCTCACCTCCTCCCGGTCAAGAGAATTACAGACAATCCCCAATTTCTTCTATATCCGGTTTAATTCCTTTTTTATCAAAATTCTTTATCAAAATTTTAGCATGGCCAAATTGAAAAGGGATACCGAATCAGTGCATTTTAAGGTCATCCGAACAAATAAATATTGTATGGGGGAAAGCGCACGTTAAGCATTCCCTTCTTTTTCCCGTAAGGTACAGTTTTCACTTTATCTAGAACCTAAACCTTGAAACTAAATTATGCCCTGAAACGTTTATTCAGAGAAAATGTGCTCTCAAGAGGGGATATATTTATGCGGGTTTTACATGCAATCAACTGTCAATTTTGTTTTAATATCCGAGATAAAAGTAAGAAAAAAACAAGACAGACCTAAGTCTTTGTGAGATGTTAAAGGTTTCATTGTCAGAGAAAGTTTGACATGATCTTAAAAGCCTCGATTTGAATAAGGTTTGTGATTGGTCAAAACCATAGTCCCGGGTTGAATTATTTATTTAACTGGACAAATGATTATATTGAGTATTACTGTTTTGGGTTTTTTCTTCTGTATTTCATTTTGATTCCTTTAAGTTTTTATTTGCTTTTGCTGTAGTTTTTCAAGTGCTAAATATATTCACCTGGCTCAACGCAAATGTGAAATAATATCTGTGGTTTAAATTGAATGTAGTCATCACAATTATGGTGAACTACCTAGGGACTCGATTAATTAAAATAGTACCATAGAATGAAACATTGCTTAACAAACGTTCGTCTTCAATTCAAAAATATGTAGACTGTTAATCGCATTTCTTCGACTGCTAATCTTCGAACAAAAATTACCAAAATCATACTCGGATTAGAAAATCCCACCATACAAGAGCATCTAGAAGGTAATTTGTCAGAATGTCTGATATTAATATCAATAGCCCTTTTCGTTACATCGATCTAATTAATATGCTCCCTTATTTGCTGATTATTGTTATGCATTTTCCATATAGAACGATATTGAACGAATTTACCAAGGAAATATTTCAGCAATCCCTTGGTACCGGACAAAATAACGAGTGTGTGAGAGTAAATAATCCCGCGTATGAATATTTTATTCACATGACAACCTTGTATATTGGATTGTATTACTACGCACGTTTGATGCTTGATTTATATTGGCATATCGCAACAAGAGGGGCATAACGAATAACGATGATGTAGAGAATTCGGAACCAAGCTTAACTTTGGCACCTAATGGTCGTAAATACCGCTCAGAGAAGATGTGTTCTGCGGTTTTTGACGCAAAATTAATGAAAGTAGTCCTAGCCGGCGCATCAAGCTTCATCAAAAATGTAATTTGTCCGAAGTGACATGGGAGAAACTCTTTCAATCTCAATAATCGACCGGTCGCGTCACAAGAGATACTCTCTAAACGAACCAGGATCTGGACAAAATACCCTTATTGCAAAAGAACACACAGTCTGACCAGGATATACGATGTTCCATAAAATATTTCTTATGACCTATTGTAACTTTATAAAAAGCAACTTTGATCTTAAGGCCCGGTCACACCGGCCGAGCGGTGCTATAGCGGTCCTGGGGCGGTAAAGAAAGTTGCAAAACGCTCATCACCGCTCACTACCGTTTTAGAAACGCTGGTCTCCGCTAGAACACCGCTTTGAAACGCTCAACTACCGCTGAAGTCTAACCACCGCTCCCTCACCGCTCTGAAAGTTTTGGACTGCCCAAAATATCGCGAGCGGTGAGAACGGGACAATTTTCCGCTCTGGCACCGTTAACTACCGCTAGGCTACCGCTATGTAAAAGTTAAGCACCGCTATACGAAAGTTCGTCAACGCTTTGGTCCGCTTGGGGAACGCTCTGGCAATCGTCGGATATGCCACAGAATTTGACTTCAACACACAGAAAACATTGTCTGCGTATGTAATAATTTCTGACAGTCTTTGAAAAAAATGTCACCTATCGTAAGTGGAAGATAACGACACGCGGAGAAGCTGACAAGTAGATCATTTGGAGTCAAGCTGCCGCTATAAACAGAGAAGCAAACTCTTAACATAACGAAAAGGTATTATTATTATTATTATTATTATTATTATTATTATTATTATTATTATTATTATTATTGCCTAAAATGTGTGTTTTGGGGCCGTTATCGACATTGAATAACGAGAAGAAACCGGTCCGATATCGTGAAAACCGGTCTATATTCAGTGCGATATCGGACCGGTTTTGCACTCAAATATCCTCGATTTGATCCTTCAAAATAAACAATTATCTCTTTTCCCGCAAAATTCTCAACGTCTTACGTTAAATCAGCGACGTTTGCCTTTTGGCGCCAATTTATGACGTAACGTCGTTTTACCGACGTCACGCATAACAAAAAATTCTTGGAAGATTTATCAGAACAAAACAACAATGGCGGACATTTTCTTATCTCACCTCGGTTCATTTTTCGCACATATCAAGGGGTTTGGGGTAAGTAATCATTGGAATTTTATGCTTTTTATGCAATAATAGCGTCAATTCACGTTTTTTCGGTCGTTAACATTCTCAGAGGCCCACAAAATGGGTTATCGCCCTCGACCTTCGGTCTCAGGCGATAACGCATTTTTTGGGCCTCTGAGAATGTTAACGACCTCAAAAACGTGAATTAACCCTATATTATTATTATTATTATTATTATTATTATTATGATGATGATGATGATGATGATGATGATGATGATGATGATGATGATGATGATGATGATGATGATGATGATGATGATGATGATGATGGAAAAGAGAATGGCGAAGGAGAGACAGAGTTGTTTAGTGAGAAGGCCTGAACAAAGACTGTATTCTAGATTAGTGGTGGGGCTAGGAATAAAGACAAACGTGTGTTCCAGGATTTGTTTTTTAATATGCCACCTGCCATGTTAGACTAGCTCGTACAGAGGTTGACCTCCTGATTAACAAAGAGATACTTACTATCGTGATAGTCTATAGCCTGGTTTAAAAGCGGTGATAACCTTACGATACATAGTCTTTGGCAACAATTACCGTAACATGCAGTATGCTTGGAGAGTTCCCCATAACACTATCTCTTTGATAGTTATAGACGTGGTAGGGGTCTTCATCAATGAATAATACTGATGAACTCATGGCATTTTCTACAACAGAGCATGGATGGCGAGACTTGGCAGACCAATGGTACAAGAAATGGAACTTTCAACATACAGATGCCATTGATGGCAAGCATATGACATGTAAACCCCCTCGTAACTCTTACGCATACGTTTGTAATACAGGAGTTTTATAACGTAATCATGTCCACCATGGTAGATGTTGATTACAAATTTACGTACATTGACGCACCCGTCATGCAACGCCTCATATCCTGACTCTCACATTTACAAAGAAAGCGGGATCCATCGTGGGCTTGATCAGAATAGGATACGCCTTTCCTCGGGCCAGACCCATACTTAATTGCTAAAGTCTCATACTTTATAAGCGGAAACGACGTCTTATCATTGCGGACCTATCTCATGAAGTCGCAAAGAATAAAAACTATCACACATTGTGAGCGAATATTCAACTAACGATTTTGAAGAACAGTGCCGGTGGTGGAGAACGGTTTTTGCATTCTGCTTAGCAGGGTCCGGATCCTGTTCACCACCATGCAGCATCACTACGAAATAGTCAGACTTACCATTTGGTCTGCATTCCCCACAACTCGATACATACGCAGTGTTCCCACTGGGAACTTCCCGATCAGTTTTGCGGACCGTATGCAACCAGATGGAAACGATCAGCATAGAGGATGGGGCGAAACTTATAGGAAGTTATCGATGTCCAACCTCATGTAATGGGGAGGACATCTACTCAAGCATTGACGCAACTACCCTGCATGATCAGTGGTCTGTCAGGAGAGGATAGTAGAAATTAGTTGAACTTTGTGTTCTTTGAAGCTAACGCCTCAATTGTATATCGTTCATATTATACATAACCCTTGTTTACATCCTTGTAGTAAAATTTAATGCTATTCAACATCGTAAATCATTTCCAAAAGAGAGCTGGCTATACGAGGGGCGTCAATTAAAAGTGGTACTAATGGCCCATCATACCTCAAGATTCTATAGAACTAGTGGTGCTTGTGGCTATTTGACGGGAAAATTACTGTCTATACTTGGTAAAAGTTTGAGACAAATTCGTTGACATTTTCAAAAGTTATCAAACTTTTAAGTTGGTTCAGTCATATACACTGCCTATTTCGATGTGCGCAAAATAGAAAACGAACTGAAGTAGGATGTACGGGTCTACATTAAAGGTCGCATAGGCTTTGAAATATCTACATCACATGTATATAATGAACTATATCAGATTCCTGGACATTCGAACGTTGAATATATGTCAGTTTTTATGAAGATAAAAAAATTATAATTTGTAAAACTGACCATGAATGATGCCCCCCTCTCAGGGAATCCGGGTAGAGCTAGTACCAAAGCAAATGTTGCTGTAGATTCCGACATGACAGAACAAGACGCATTGTTCAATGTGCAAGAAATAGCAGATAAAGTTGGTTTTTCACCGGGGACATATTATACGATTTTGACGAAAGGGTTGAAATACAGAAAGGCTTAATATGCCCATTGGGCCCCTCACCTGCTGCCTAAAGGACAGAGAACCACCCGTGCAAGATATATTTTGAAATAATGTAATAAATGGAACAAATGTAGGCTCTCTGAGCTTAATACATGTGATTGATCAATAATCTACTATTGTGAGTACCAATGACGTGTCATTAGCAAGCGATGGTTGCGAAAAGATCAGGCAAGGTCCGTAATAGCGAAAGAATTAAAAAGTTTTGTACGCGGTAATTATCAATTGTAACGGGTGTATTGTTCAAATTACTGTTTCGAATAGTACCACTATCGCCGGTTATTCATACAAGAAATGTTTGGCGGCGAAAGTAAAGCAATATCACGAAAAGAGGTCTAGGACCAGCTAAAGAGGCATGTGCCAAATCCATGACAACGGAGCTGTCCACAGGTGTCCTCTTGTCCAAGACTTCCTGAAAGAGACACATGCTGCACGGCGTCTTCATCCACCCATATAGCCGGGCTTAAGCCCTTGTGGCTTTTTTGAGCCCCTCCCCCCCCCTTGATGATTAACAAAGCCTCTGGCCGCCGGTAGAGGCATTCATGTTTCATATGCAGTGCAATTTATCAGTGTGTGCGGGGCGTTCCAAAAGAGGCCCATTTATTGGCATATAGGTAATCTATTTCAAAACTGTAGAAGTATATGGGTGTCAAAGAGGATTACTTCGAAGGATTGAAGAAACTTAAAATTGAATTGCGACATAACTATGGCTTATAAAACCCCAGTTCCAAAATTAATTGAACGTCCCTCGTAGATATCCCTATATGATATTACTTTGCAAAGTATTGAACCAAAATAAGAAAATACTGAAAGTCAGCATTTCATCCTTATGCTTCAATATCTCTCATGGTTACTATACAGGGAACTTACGTTTAACATCTTTGTTCTTTTTGTCTTCTGCAGCATTTTTCTGGAGGGTTCGTCCACAATCGAAAAAAATGGTTATATACACTGTATGATTCGTTCCAAATATTGGATTACATTGAGCTATGTTGATATACAACTGTTTTACCATGCCCCTAACAATACTTTGCTAAGGCATCTTTAAATCAAAATTCATTTGGAAGTAATTGAGAATAACAGCTGCCATACGGCAGTCAAGTGCAACTATCAAGTGTTGGATAGTGAAAAATTTTAAGTCCAAAAATGGTAAAAAATCTATTAAATTAAATACCCGAGTAACGAATCTTTGCCTGATATTATGGCCACAAAAGAATGTGCAAAGTTTGAAATCAATAGCTGTTACAGGAAAAAGGTTATCACAGATATGTAGAATGACCGATACATAGAAGTGAACGTAAAAACAAAACCAAAATGGTAAAAAGAATCCTCTAAATTACATGTTAAGGGGCCCATTGCCGACCAAATCAACTCGATCAAGCGATCGATTACTGATCGAGCAAGGTCGGCAAAAATGATCGGGAATTAATCGACAACAAACAAAAAAGAAGTCGTGTAAATACATTTGATCGAGTTTAATTGGTTTTGATCGGTGAATGTAGGCGATCGAGTTGATCGAGTTAATTTGGTCGGCAATGGGAACGCGGCTTTAGCGAGACGAATCCTTGCCTAGAGGCTGATATTATGGTCACAGAGGCATGTGTAAAATGTCAGAGCAATAGCACTAGAAGAAACAGAGATTTGACAAACTTGAAACCTTATGAAAACTTAACCAAAGAATTACTCCGACGCCAACGCCGATGCCAACGCACGGGTGACTAAAATAGCATCCCCCTATTCTACGTATAGCTGGGGATATAGTAATATACACAAAAATATGTTTAATATAGCTCACGATAGATTACATGGCAGAGTATTTCATGCTATTAGCTTATTTACCAGGTTATTTATAGTGAGGTATACCTCGGTGCTAGAACATAAACATTTTGTACTTTTGATATCATTGTACTGTTTAGATTTCATTTCATATTGGACTGGTCTATCATTTCTCTTTTCGGACAAGGGATAACTGCTTTTGTAACAAAGTCATGTTTGGGGAATGGCTAGATGTTCAAATAAGCAAAAACCCTACAAAAAATCCGCACGCGCAATACACCGCTATACCAACGCTCACTTCAACGCTTTCAACCGCTACCGTCCACTTTAGAACCGTTTTAGCAACGCTGACTTCCGCGGGGCTCCGCTAAAGCAACGCTCGTCTTCTTTGATCTTTTTTCCCAGTTTGTGAGCGGTGACGAGCGGTTTGGGATTTTCTTTACCGCCCCAGGACCGCTATAGCACTGCTCGGCCGGTGTGACCGGGCCTTAACGACAAAATTTTAGGGTGACCCACTTCAAAAACTGCCATAAATGACAAAATGGCTGTTATTAAGGATGATGATGATGATGTTCGTCCTTCGCTTGCGAAGATGACCATGACTTCGTCTATACATTCTGACGATGCGTGCGTAGGTGGCTGCTGAGTCCAATTCTCGCACGGAAATAACGATCACAGTGGGGGCAGGGAATGCTCGGATGTTGGTCTGAACTTGAGTTGGTACTACTGCGGTCTTTTCTTCTCTGTCTTTTGTCTTGTTGGTGCCTGATACGTCTCTCCTCAAAATTCACAACTGCAGCTTTGACTATAGAATGCCATTCACAACGATTTTCTGCAACTCGTTCCCAATGGTCTGTGGGTATCTCGCAGTGTTTGAGTGCATCTTTCAACGTGTCTTTGTAGCGCTTCTTTGGTCTACCTATTGTCCGTTTCCCGGAAGTAAGCTCGCCATAGAACAGCCTCTTTGGAAGACGTTCATCACCCATGCGGTGTACATGACCAGTCCATCGTAGTTGGGAGCGCAGCAATGTGGCGTGGATACTTTCCATCTTAGCTCGCTTGTGAACCTCTGTGTCAGGAACCTTATCTTGCCACTTGATGTGCAGCAGCTGTCTCAAGCATCTCATGTGGAAGGCGTTCAGCTGTTTGATATGCCGGCTGTAGACAGTCCAGGTTTCGCATGCTAACAACAAGGAGGGAAGGACTACTGCTTTGTAGACATTCAGCTTAGTGTCGGTGCTTAGTCCGCGACGCTCCCATACGTTGACCTTGAGTCTTCCGAATGACGCACTGGCTCTAGCGATTCTGTGGTTGACCTCCTCATCAATGCTTACAGAACGTGAAAGTGTGCTGCCAAGGTAGACGAATTTGTTTGTGGTTACAAGTTTCTGCCCTTTCACCAGTATATTTGGTTCTACATATGTGCTGGAAGGAGCAGCCTGGTGGAGCACTTCTGTCTTTTTGGTTGATATGGTAAGACCAAAGTTGTCGCAGGCATTGGAGAATAGGTTCATGCTTTTCTGCATATCATGCTCAGTTCCGGCGTTAAGAGCACAGTCGTCGGCAAACAGGAAGTCACGCGCAATACTATGGGACACTTTAGTCCTGGCTTTCAACCTTTGGGTGTTGAAGACACTCCCATCTGTACGATACTTGAACTTGACCCCAATGTCGCCTTCACGAAATGCATCCGTAAGCATTGCTGTAAACACCATGCTGAAGAGGGTTGGGGCCAGCACACAGCCTTGTTTCACTCCGTTGGTGACAGGAAATGGTTCTGAGTATTCTCCATTATCCTGTACTCTGGCAGACATGTTATCGTGGAACAACCTTACTACTGTAACAAACTTGGCTGGACATCCAAACTTTGCCATGATTCTCCAGAGTCCTTCCCGACTTACAGTATCAAACGCTTTGGCAAGATCCACAAATGTTGTGTAGAGTCCTACATTTTGCTCCTGGCACTTCTCCTGAAGCTGGCGTGCTGCAAATATCATATCCACAGTGCCTCGTCCAGCACGAAATCCACATTGGCTCTCAGGTAGTAGTTCTTTTGCAAGGTGGTTATTCAGGCGGTTTAGCAGGACACGCGCTAGTATTTTACCTGCAATTGATAGAAGAGAGATACCACGGTGATTGTCACAGGAGTTTCTGTTTCCTTTGCCTTTGTAGAGATGGATTATGCTGGCATCCCTCATTTCATGTGGAAGTGATTCTTCAATCCAGATGGACCTGAACAACCCTGTGAGTTTCTCAGTTAGTGTGTGACAGCCAGCAGCATAGATCTCGGCTGGGATGGAGTCTGAGCCAGGGGCCTTGCCGCTTGAGAGCATCTTGATGGCCTTGTCTACTTCATGTTCTGTGGGGAGATTTCCAAGAGCGTCATTTATGTCCACTTGGGGGAGTCTCTCAATTGCTTCATCGTTGATATGTGATGGTCTATTGAGGACTGTATCAAAGTGTTGAGCCCAACGTTCCAGTATCTCTTTCTTGTCTGTTATGCGACTGTTGTCCCCATTTGCGCTTAGTAGTGGCTGTGAACTGGAAGATGAGGGACCATATACTGTCTTTAACGAGCTGACAAAATTTTAGGGTGACCCACTTCAAAAACTGCCATAAATGACAAAATGGCTGTTATTAAGGATAGGATTTGTGTAAAATATGGCACAGAAAATATTGAGACAAAAGGAGAAACTGCTGGTTATCAGCAGTTTCTTCTTTTGTCTCAATGTTTTCCCAAGCCTTTCTAATTACACCCGCCAAAACCAGGTCTTGTTTGGGAAAGGATTTATCAGACTACATTGAGATACAAACTGATCCGAATCTTCATTAATTTGAAAAGATTTGAGACACCCAAGATACCGGCTCAAATGAAATTGACCTTTCAATCCTTTGCCGTTTTAAACGCCATGCATATCATATGGCCAGTTAGAATATTGAAATTGGAAAACTGAAGTTAATGCCATGCACTTGTTTAGTCCATTATTTTGTAAGTCCCCGTATCGAAAAACCGGGGGCATATTGTTTTACTCGTCATTGGTTGTCTTTCTGTCTGTTCCTCTGCCTGTCCGTCCGTCTGTCTGTCCGAAAACTTGATATTGGCCATTTCGGGGGCATTTGTTTTCCACAAACGCATATTGTTATTGTCGTCTGTTTTATTTTATCTGCAAATAAATAAAATAACTAAGAATTAAATAGCACGTCCATGCCATTTGAACATAAAACGATAAAGTACGACTAGATATTGATTGTAGAAAGCATTTGAATTGTGATGTGGAAAAATATTGTCCTCATAGCACTTGAGTCTAGGATGGGACTTTTAGTTCTTCCTTCCATTTTATTCTCTAAATGTTTCGTTTTCTTTTCGTCGCACAATTTGTCTCTAGGATGACAAAACGGAAACATAACAGGAGTCATATTTCATATTTCCTCAGTAGATATATATTTGTGATTTACTAGAGTGGTTGTCTGATATACATTGTAATGCCAGATATATAGATTTATTCAAACAATCAGAATTTCTCTCATTTCTAATAACACTATCCATATTAACCACACCGAAATATACAATATTTGACTTCGATTTGAATTAGGACCTGGAGAACTGCTCTCATAGAGCGTTTTAATCTGACATAGATCCAGATCATTCAACGCCTAAGCTTTGGTCTGATACAGATCTACGTCGTTCTCGTATATTTTTGTGGTATCGTCGCTTTAAAAGAAAAAAATAAATAGAGAAAGCCTCGTAGCTGGAGCTTATTTTAAGCAGCAGTTACAATGTTTTTGTTGAAACACAACGATATGTTGAAACTTTAAGTCAGTGATTTGGAGGACACAGATGAGATTACGAATTTTCACAAGTTGGTCGGAATCAATTGGGGTTTAACCCTTTCCCGAACGACAAAATTTTAGGGAGATCCACTTCAAAACTGTAAAAATGACAAAATGGATGTTATTAAAGATAGGATTCGTGTGAAATATGTCACAGAAAATATTGAAACAAAAGTAGAAACTGCTGGTTATCAGCAGTTTCTTCTTTTGTTTCAATGTTTTCCCAAGACATTTCTTCTAGGGACGTCAAAACCAGGTCTTGTTTGGGGAAGGGTTAAACTGCCAAAAGGACTCTTTTCACAGACCCTTGGTAATTCATTGACGGTTTTCAATAATTTCCCGATTTTTTTAGTTTTAAGCCTGGTATCTAAGGTCGAATACCGATAATAATTATGGCCAATTTATAATTCATACAATGTCGGTATTTTTCGGGCGACGTCTTTAATCTTCGCTGGTTTCTGTTACTAAATGACAAGGAAAATTGCGGAATGATTACGACGTCGGCCAGAAAATTCGTACATCGTGTGAAGATTAAAACCAATTACTCTCTGCATTTTTTTCTTTATCCTCAATGGTCACATAGGTATACCCCAAAGAGTCGTCAAGACTGTCTAGGGAAAGGATAAAAAGACACGAGATAATGCTTTCTAGAACTGAGATGTGACAGAGTTTGTGACAGAGATTTGTCCAATTAGAGCGTGTTAGAGAGCTCGAGAAAATCGAGACGGACCCTTAATTGATTTATTGATGTGTCACTGAGACGCATTTATTTGCTAAGAGGATGCTACTAGGAAAATACTGACATCTTTCAACTAAAATGAACTATTTACGTTTCATTTGTAATATATCTTTTAACTGGTTCCTCGAAAATGTATTTTGTTTGGGTTTCATTACTAGACACTTTCAACAATCTTTCATTCATATCAAGGGACACTTTTTTTTAGAAAAAATACACTTGCATTTTATGGTCTCACCAGCACTAGTTCTCTAGCTCTTTAGGGCTCTGAATTGTAAATATCAACAGACAAATCAACTAAAAGATTATTCGAATTCGTCAAACCCCCACGTTTTCCCGCCTTTTCTGTTTCAAATCGATTACATTGGCAGCATTATTGGAAAATATCGAAAATGTTTTGACACGTGTTTCCCCATAAATACTTTAGAAGTTTTGTTTATCTCTTATTGCACTGCATGTCAATATTTTTGCAACAATCTCCGAACTTGTTTTGTAAGTCATTTACATAAAAATAATGGAAAGAAGAACTATGCTTAACACCGACAGTTTCTCCTTTTCCCTCAATGATTTCTTTTCTGCCATAATAATAATAATAATCAACTCACGTTCTTGTCCAGAGAAATTTAGATCTACTATGTCGTCAGTAAAAACTTCATTTAAATTTATAACAGCCAAAATTTATATTGTTTTTGGAAGGGGTAAAAATGTTAAATACAAATGCATACAGAATATGCCGTCCTTTATATAAATGATAGGCATAGAACTAGGCTGAAATTTCTGCTGTGGAAATAAGTTAAGTCTTTAACCCTTTCCAAAACGAGACCTGGTTTTGACGTCCCTAGTAGGAAAGGCTTGGGAAAATATTGAGGCAAAAGAAGAAAATGATGATGGTCAACATTTTCTTCTTTTGTCTCAATACTTTCTGTTCTATTGTGTACACCCATTTTGTCACCTAGAGCAACTTTCAAATGGAAAAAGTCTAGAATTTGGCCGTTTAGTAAAGGGTTAATTCGTAAATTGTGATACCAGCTGCATGGAGGTAATATGTAATTTCATTTTCACATTTTCAGTAGCTTTTCTCGGATGTAAACCAACTTTAATTTTACAGGCGAAATTATATAACCTTCTAGCTATCATGATTAGTCTAAATAACGACAAATAATTCTTCGCTTTTCAACGAAAACCTCGTAACTGCAGCTTGTTTTAATATAATAATAATTTATATTATATTTTGCACATAATATATTACGACAAATGATAAAAACCTGGTCATCAGCATTTCTCCTTTTGTCCCAATGCTTTGGCTAGCCCATTCTAATAAACTTAAAGTAGATCTACTACAGAGAAGAAACTTACGATTATTTTGTTAAGCGTTTCGCTGCTTTTCAACGAAACCCTCGTAACTGCAGTATACGAAATACTTTTGTTTGTCCGAAACGAAATACTTTTGTTTGTCCGAAACGAAATACTTTTGTTTGTTCGAAATTACGTCATTGTTGACCGGATAAACCCGTTTCCTATTACATATGTGTTACAGACTCTGATATCAAGTTTACGAAATTTTAGTACTCTTTTCATTTTTGGATTAGAAAACATCGTGGAGAACCAAGAAATCGTTTGTTACATAGACAGCGAATTGTTTCCCCCACAATATTAATTTTTCCAAAGAATTCTTTTTGAGTGTGTGTGTGTGTGTGCGAGGGGGGGGGGGGGGGGGGGGGTCAAAAAGCGAGGAAAACTGAAACTCCAAATATTACAGAGAAAACTAAAAACCCATTTGTAATATTTGCTCGGTTCTCTGACAGACAAAAGTTCATTGTTATGCATTGAATACGTGACAAGAATCTGTAGATTTCTGGAGCGCTGACAGATCGGCGTCAACACATCGATGCTTTTCTACGAAAACCTCGTATCTGCAGCTTGTTTTAAGCTGCAGATACGAGGTTTTCGTAGAAAAGCGACGACATACAGATAAACTCGCACCAGAAAAGGGGAATATGGTAGAGCTTTTCAGGATTTTTCTAAACATTTCTCTCACGCTAAGTCTTTTAAGATTTCTTTTAGATTTCGCTTGACAAGAATTCATCCAAGAACGGAAGGGATTATTTGAATCTTCTAACTTAGAGATTTAGTGAATCAATCATTTGGTTACATTTAATTGATTTTGATTGAAATCGATGACATAATAATTATGTTTTATTTGTGTATAATACATGTATTAAGCTTATTGCCTAATTTTACTTATTGCCGCTAACATATACAATAAAGTGTAAAAATGTAAGGTATTACACATAAAAATGAAAATTTAGTCAATTTTTCTTTAAAACCAATTCCCAAGAGAGGAAGTATTTATTTGGGCTTTACAAGCTTGCAGCTGTACATGTGTGTGCCAGAAAACAAAAATCCCATATTGTTTTTGTCATTCTCTGGTCGACACTTATTCATTATAATGTATTAAAGTGACATTTCAGATTTTTTGTCATAAATTTTACTTTTATTTTTTATCTGAAAGAGCATATTTCCTTATGAAAATTCTGAAAATTTCAAGCCAAAATATTGCGCCGTTTACGAGAAATTTATAGTTTTGTGTTACAATTGAACAAACTGTTGTGGACAACAGTTCGGATTTATATGCAATTTATCGATTATGTCTCAACTTTAAATGCGTGTTTCTCGCTTAGTGGCAACAACTTCAATCAAAGTGCTGAGAGCACTGTAATTGGACGTCTCTGATTTATTGAGCGGGATTGTACATGAACGAAAGATATTTTATTCATTCTTCTGTGTTTAATTCTATAAGATCGGTTTCGGACATACGAAATCGGCTTTAATACCAGAAAACCCTTCTCAGGCTTCAAATTGATTTGATTGCCGTTTCAAGACAACTGATTTGTCGCTATGAATAATCACTATTAATTTGATTACCAAATTCAATTAAGGCCATGCGATTAGCACTTTTGTCTTCTTGTTTCGGTTTACTATGAGTATTGTCGTCAGTTATACTTTTCATTGATTTTATAAAGTACGCTACAAAGCAATTCAAAATGTAAGCCAACGCGCTACATAAATGAAAGCCGCGATAGCTCACTTAGCAGAGCACTCACCTTGTACTCTTTACACATGTTATATCCGGAAGGCCCTGGGTTCGAATTCTACTCAGACATTGTTCTTTTTAATCATCTTTTTTAATACGCCGCCGGAGGCGGACGTATATTGGCGTCATCTTCTCCGTCCATCCGTCCGTCCGTCCGTCCGTACGTCCGTCCACTTTTCTTGTCAACGCAACTCCTAAGTTTCTGGCTGGATCTTCTTGAAACTTGGTCAATGTTATCACCTCAATTGGTAGATGTGCATGAAGGAAGGATTTTACGGTTCGTTGATTTTTGCCAGAGTTATGCCCCTTAAAAACTTAGTCTCTTGGGCTTATTGAAATTGCAGCCTTGTCAACGCAAATCCTCCTAAGTTTCTAGCTGGATCTTAATGAAACTTGGTCAATGTTATCACCTTAATTGGTAGATGTGCATGAAGGAAGGATTTTATGGTTCGTTGATTTTTGCCTGAGTTATGCCCCTTAAAAACTTAGTCTCTGGGGCTTATTGAAATTGCAGCCTTGTCAACACAACTCCTAAGTTTCTGGCTAGATCTTAATGAAACTTGGTCAATGTTATCACCTCAATTGGTAGATGTGCATGAAGGAAGAATTTTATGGTTCATTGATTTTTGCCAGAGTTATGCCCCCTTAAAACTTATTCTGTGGGGCTTATTGAAATTGCAGCCTTGTCAACGCAAGTCCTCCTACGTTTATGGCTGGATATTAATGACACTTGGTCAATCACCTCAATTGGTAGATTTGCATGAAGGAAGGATTTTATGGTTCATCGATTTTTTCTAGAGTTATGCCCCCTTAAAACTTAGTCTCTGGGGCTGATTGAAATTGCAGCCTTGTCAACACAACTTCTTCTAAGATTCTGACTGGATCCTTATGAAACTTGGTGGATGTTATTACCTTAATTGGTAGATGTGCATGAAGTAAGGATTTTATGGTTCATTGATTTTTGCCTGAGTTATGCCCCCTTCAATCTTAGTCTCTACGGCTTAATGATATTAATGATCGTGAACGCAATTCCTTCCAGGTTTTTGACTGGATATTTATAAAAACCTTTTTGTGAACACAACTTTTTACAGGTTTTTGTGTGAATATTTATAAATCCTTGTCAATGTCATTTTTTTTTGTCTCAAGTTTTATAAGTGGCGGCGTATATTGTGACCATGGCACTCTTGTTCGACTTCTATCTCCACCGTCGTTGGCGAAAAAACGACCGCAGTGATTTAGAATCGATCTTAACACAAATTCAACGAAATAAAGTAATGAAACGCCGATCATTTACATACAATTCCGCTCAATCAACGAGAGGCGTCTAAATATAGTGCTCCAAGCACTTTGATTTTTATTCCTGTTTAGAGTAAAAAAAAAACAAAAAACAAAAAAAAAAAAAAAAACACGGTAGCAGTTTTCCCTGGTTGTGGTTACAAAACAAATTCAATACATACTTTTCCTGAAACAAAATACCAGATGAATTGGAGCACCTAACCATGGATTCCTCATACAAGTACTACCGCAGCATCCTTACATCTACAGATGTGCATAAAAAGAAGAAATTGGGAACGTGCCGTCGGGAAAATGGCAGTGGAGTACAATAAGCAATTTAAATCTTCATATCATTATCAACGAAAATTTGAGAATAGCAATGTCCCTATCTGTAAACATATTCATACGATCATCCAGGTACCATCTGTTGCAGACCCATTGCTTCATCTTCTTAGCTCAATACACGTAAACGGGTCTCTTAAACGAAATAAATACAGATCGCTGTCACTTAGTCTTATACTAGTAATAATCATTGTTGTCATGATCATCGATCAGTATGTAAATAGGTTATGATACTGTCGAATATCAGTGATACAGATGCTGGAGAAAAAAAACTCGTAAGAGCAACTATTTTTCTGAATAGGTGGATTTCACTAGTGTCTCATCTGAGGCTGTTCAGATGGAACCCCGATTTGTCATCGAGTCGAACCCGAGTTGCGAAATGAACTCACTCCCCGATAATCAATTTCAAAACCTTGGTTCCAAAGTACGTCTCGTGGAAACCCCGTTCCTTTAAATATGTCAAAGACTTAAACAACAATGATCAAAGAAAAGGAACCTATCATACACAATACGTGCATTAAATTGGGTAATCATTCTAAAATGTGTGTTTTCAGTAAACACATCAAGAAAAACAAACGTTTTACAGAAGAAATAATCCGAACTGGTTTTGAACCAACGGCGTTTCAAATTTCAAACTGAAAAAAGGTTGCGAGGTTAATCCTTTCCCGTTTGAGCTATCGCTGCTGCTGATGATATAGGGTGTCTGTTTACATTATAACCATAGTGTATGCATGTATCGCTTTCTAAAGATCTTACCCTTTACACAATAAATATTACGAAAGTCAAAAAACTACAAGAAAATGATTAAATCGAAAAAAGATCGTAAAGTTGGTTAAGACGTGGCATGAATTGAATCGGCCAATGAATCTTATAGTATTTGTTAGAGAACACATAGAAAGTAGGAAAAGATACGACAGTTTTCCTGTATGGTCGCAAAATCTATTTTGAATTTTGGTCAACTGGCAATTGAGTCTGAGAAAGGGTTTTTTGGTAATGAAAACCCATTTCGCCTGTCCAAAAGTGGTTATAAGAATTGTACGTCCTTTCGGACGTCCAATTAAAAACCTAATAGTATTTATACTCATTAGAATAACCAATCTTGGCATCAAGACGTACCGGTACTTTGAAAAATTGAAATTGGAATGAAATGTCCCTTTAAATGCGTGACGAGCATCAGTAGAAATCTGGAATTCTGTCAGACCGGCGACAACAAATGTTGTCAAACATTTCCATTACATGGAATTGAAAAAAGGCATACTTGTCAGATTGTTTCCTTGTTACCAAAATTCTTAACCCGTCTCATGCTGTTCACATCAATTTGCTGCTGTGATCAAAGCTTTGGCAGACAGAATAGACTAAGATCAGCCTACACAGACGTGCAGTCTGATCTTAGTCTACACTGCCTGCTTTCTTCTCCGTTCTTGTGGCAAATATATGAGCTAAGCTTGTTGAAATGCCTCTTTAATTGATGTTTTGTTTGAAACAAAATTTAAAATCAGCAGGGAAAGTGTTAATAGAGGTCCGTCATCCATGCTATCGCCGTTAACCCATTACAACACAATGGCCCTTAATGGTCGTAGAAAACATTGTGATAAGCAATTTCTTCATTTCCAACAATGTTTTCAATCCAAGAAGACCTTAAAAATTAGAAATTACATTCATTTCAAAGTATCGCCTGCAGGATCTTTCAATTTGGATCGCCCTAAAATTTTGTCGTTTGGTAATGTGTTATTTTTTTCCTAAACAGCATAATTTTATGGTGGCCCAATTCAGAAAATGCAGAAGTCGACAAAATGGATGTTCACTCCGAAGATCGTCAAAAACAGGTCTTGTTCGGGGAAATGGTTAATCAAATGATCTCTGATAGCAAAGATTCGGACAAGAAGTCACTTTCCCCCAATTTTATATATTAGTTTAATTCTGTTATCGCATGATAGTCCAATCTGATGTCGACCAGTTACAACATTACGTCGCGTGAATTAACATATCGGAAATGAAAACAATTCTATGGGCGTTTGCCTAAGCTTTATTTAAATTAGATTAAAATTTAAATTAAAATATAAATTAAGACTTGGATTGAGAAATCTTTAAATTCCAATCAGAACTACTCATACAGACTAAGCAACACTTTATAAACAAATGGTCAAGACAAACAAAACATCGTTGAAATATATAGAAAGAAGGGTCTAGACATGGAAATGTATGCAGATATCACAGATAGCTTACATTTTGGTTGATTGTGACTAAAACGCGATAAGCAGTCGGACAAACACAAAAACAATATAGAAAAATGAGCAAAGCTTAGAAACGAATAATCCAGTTGCACTATTTATGCGAGAACAGTCAATTTTTGGTTTATCAAATACGGACACATCACACATCGTCCTTGTGATAGGCAGCTCATGTAAATGTTTTAACTTTTCACCAGAATAAAGTTTATCAACACATGTTCCTTTAAGGTTTGATATTCTAGCAGTATCTGCTATTTCTACCACGTCACAGTCACAATTCACAGGATTGTTTTCAAACGATAATCCTCTAAATAAACAATGCTTCGTACCAAGGATGAATGAAATATTAGTAATGTTGTTGTTATCAAATATGAAATTAATTCCACTTTCTATTGTATCGAATGCTTCACTTTCGATGTAGTTTATTTTACAATTGTTTAACAAAATAGTGTTCGCTGATACACTTTCGAAGAATCCGTCATCGATTCCTTCTGAAAAATCGTTATTGGACACATCCAGAATTTGCAGATTTTTGAAAGACGACAGCGCTGCCAGGGGTATGGTCGTAAGTCCCAAGTCCTTCAAACGGAGCGTTTTTAAAGTGTCTTCAATACCCCTAAACATGGAGTCGGTAAATATCACGTGGTACTTAAATCCACCGTGTACCTGTAGCTGACCACTGATATCAAGACTCTCTAAATGGTCGAATCCTATAAATGAAGTGTTGTGCATTTCTATAATTTTGTTGTAGGAAATATCAAGATGTCTCAAAGCTCGCAAATCTCTCAAGATATCGAAGTGACCGTCTGGCAAATTCCCATGGCTGAGTTTCAAAGTCAACAGACTTTTCTCCAATCCAGAAAACGCAAAGGCAAGTATAATCTGTATGTCTGTGTAACTCAAATCAAGCTCTTCCAACCTGTCAAGACCGAAAAAGGCCCTTTGGTGAATATGTGTCAATTTGTCATTGTGTGACAGTAAAAGCTTCCGTAAATTCTTTAAGCTGAGAATTGCGTCTGGGATTCTGGGAATATGGTTGTGAGAGAGATCCAATACTTCCAGGGACTTGAGCTCCGATAACAGATTGTTGGGAATATAGGCGATACCGCAGTACATCAATGACAGAGATGTCAAGGAATTTAGATTCAGATTATGAAACGTGTCTTCGGGAAAGTGGTATGGGAATTCGCCATTTCCGTCCAGAATTAATGTCTTTAGGCTGGTAAACCCTTCAAGAAACGCCAAACTACTGAAATTTAGTTTAACATTAACTAAAGATAAATGTCTCAGTGTTGCACGTAATGGAGTGAAGGCGTGTTTATCGATCTCTATAATTGTGTTTTCTACTCTAACTGTATCAACTTGTAGGTTAATGAAGGTCTCTGGTGTCAGCGTCACTCTCGATGTATTCCTCAGGGTGAATGTTTTAATGAACGTGTTTGTTAAGGAACTAAAATTCACTTTTATTATGTCGATGTCACCTTCACACTTTACCGCGTTATACACTTTCACCTTGTTGTCCGACAAATAGGATTCTCTTTTACAGTCACATGACTCTAGATCCGGGCATTCGAAGGTCATGACCTGCACTACGTATAACAGCAGTACCAGGATATCAGCGTACGACATCATAGTTCGGACATCTGAAATGATAAGAATTTTAATTGATCTGGAGAATTCATTTATTTTGTGAAAGCCCCATCAAATAATTTGAAACAAGCTGCAGTTACAAGGTTTTTATAGCAAAGAGACGCTATACCCATGGGTATAAAATTGGCAGTATACCTGGTCAATGTAGGAGAACATAAGAGACGAATTTGTTTAATGGGTCCTAATATTTGCAAGAAAGAACTAAGAGCAAAAGTAGACATCGAGTAGCTTTTTTGTTTTATTTTTATGATAGCAGTCCCCCTTTAGAATATGGTAATCGTCTTAATTATGCATAATAGACATGAAGAAAAAATTTGCCTTACAAATAAACCTTCATGTTAATTTTTCATTGATTCACGAAAGAAAATTAATTTCATGAATCAAAAATGAAACATGAGCAAAATGTTGCCAATTATAAGATATAAGTGAAGTATAAATGTTGCATTTAACAACAATATCATGCAACATCTTTTGGACGATGCATTATTTGTAATAAATACACAATTGATAAGTGCATGTGTTTTCTTTTAGTTTTTAAAGAAGTGAAAACTAACTATAAACTAAACATAGTAGATAATTTCATTCTACTGACATTACATGGACAATGTCTAATTTCAAAAGTTTCTTTCGTAGACAGTGAAGTGATTCTTTGAAGATAATAATAGTTAGAGACATATAAAAAGTAAGATCAGACCCCTCTAACAAATAAAACAACGATAATCCTCACAAAAACAACACAGTAAAAGTAAATATAAATAAAATGAAAAAAAATGTTATATAGTAGTAAGATAGCAAAACACCAGAAGAAGGTCAATTTCAAACAATTCTGCAGGCTACATTAGTAGGGAAGTGAACCCCCTAGAGAATCAGCATCTCCAATCCAGGAGATCTATCCACCAAATTGTTTGATTATCCATACGCTATGTGATGAGACACTAAGGGACTAGCTGTAGTGATACCATTCAAATTCACCACCAATTAGGATTCATGTTCTTCGAGCATGATTAATTATTTTAGTTGTAAGGTAGAACCGGATTTTGTCTTAACTTTTAGCTACAGTAATAAATGTTATCTCTTGAAACTAGAAGCTATAACAGGTTCAAATATGTTAATTAGTTTCACGTGCATGACATGGTGACGTTACCACGACAACTTACACGCCTTTACGTCAATTCCTAAGGCTTGACAATGCGCTGTAGCCAAATGTTCAAAAAGTATTCAATTCTTCCTGAAAACGCATATCCAAATATCCGCTTCGGAACCAAAAACACATTGCAGGAGAATAAACTACATAGGCCTACTGTGTGTAAGAGTACTTTTTGGCGAGTAATCCGCTTCCTAGAGACGTGTTTCACTGATATAGAACGATGTTTTGCTAATTCAGCAAACAAAATAAGCTGCAGTTACGAGGTTTTAGTTAAAAAGCGACGATGAGTCTTTACTTAATAGGCAACTGAAGGCATTTTACACCAGTAGTCAATGTACTTCGTAACTAAGGCATGTCTGGACAAATGTTTAGTTGCACATTACCTATAGATTGGTCTCAAATTATACTTTCAACGTAGAAAATTAACACATCTTTTAGTTCAAAGGATATTATCGCGTTTCAGATTAACGCAAAAAGATATTCAAGTTAGAAACAATAAAGATAGGTCCGAAAATTAGTACGTAATCGTAATTTTGCCACCTCTTATATAAAAAACGTCGTTAACAAATGTATTCACGAACACCAAGTAGGCCTAAGTATATTTTCATGATGTGTGATATCAATACCCACCCCTTCCAAGTCAGTGATTTGATTTAAGCGCAGCCTTATTTGTTGATTGTTGCTATGCGTTTTAAATATAGAACGATATTGAACTAGATTATTAGGAAATATTTCTGAAGTCCCTCGGTACCGGACAAAATAACGAGTCTGTGAGAGTAAATAATCCCGCGTATGAATATTTTATTCACATGACAACCTTGTATATTGGATTGTATTACTACGCACGTTTGATTCTTGATTTATATTGACATATCGCAACACGAGGAGAATAATGAATAACGATGATGTAGAGAATTCGCAGCAAAGCTTGACTTTGGCACAAAAATGTCGTAACTGCTGCTTTGACAAGATGTAGTTCAGAGGTTATTGACGAAAAACTTATGAAAGTAGTGCTAGACGGCACATCAAGCGTGATCAAAAATGTAATTTGTCCGAGAGTACCACGGGAGAAACTCTCTCACATACAATAATCGACCGGCCACGCCACAAAGGACATTTCATATATAAATGGAATTGACCTTTTCTGGACACGTGTCTTGTCATTTTAACAGTCATCTCTCTGCCTACGTCCTAGATAACTTAATTAGATAATGTTATGGTATTCCACGATCATCTTTTCACTTGCTAACAAATGATTATATAGTAGATTCTACGCGCAATATTGCGCGCATTTAATGTTTATATCACGTAGAATCTATGATACAGACTGGCGGTTCGTTGGAGAGAGGGGCGTGGCTATACGAGTATATAGACGTCACATAAACTAGCAAACAGTCCCATTTATTCAAAATATAGCGGCGAAAATTTGAAATACACTGCAATTATATTTGTCCAAAAATTAGGTCGATTACTAATTGCAAAGAAATTAAGTACCCTATGTTGCCCAACGAACAAGAGAAATTATAGATTATGGATTCAATCCCCGGTAGCAGAGGTTGATTTAAGACTTATCCTTTCCCCACACATCATCTTCTAGCACCGGTTCAGATTCCAGGTAGCCAAATCATCAGGTATTAAGGTATTCAATCCATCATTAGATACCAAACACTCCGTTTAAACTTCGGACGTCATCCGTGAAAATGGAAATTGACGAGGACACCCTCGTCAATTTCCGTTTTCACGGATGATGACCGAAAATTGACGAAAGTATCATTTATTGTCAATGTTCATTGGGACGCATGACCCCAAAAGATGCGCCAAGTGTTTAAACATGTGTTATTCATGCCCGTAGGAAGCAATTTTTTATTGGTTGGGCTTAAGCCCCTGTGTCTGAATATTGGGGAGCTAAATCGGATCTTCCCACAATTTTCAGTGTAAAATAAGATAAAATAGCATTTTGGCCAACATTGGGGGGAGGGGGTCTAGCCCGTCCTGTTCCTACGGGCCTGTTATTATCCTTAATGAAATCTAAAACAAGATTTTTTCCCAAGAATTATTTCAAAACTTAATCGCGTTGTCTTTGTAGCACAACTCAAGTCGGAAGCGGAACTTACGACATTCTAAAAGTCGTTATATCCAAGAAATATTGTCAAGAGTTTATTTTTGGTAAAAATAGCGAAGCTGTTACGAAACTAATTCAATTTTAAAAGCATTAGGCAAATATGGTTTTCCTGTGCCATTGCTTCTGAGCACATTAAAGTGATATCAATGTCTTTCCCAGCGGGGACTTAATGGATATTTTAGTGGAAATTTTATATTCTCTAATACTTTCTCATATTATTACGCGTGCTTAGATTTTTCTCTTCTTGTACGTTTTACGACATTTTCATAGAATCAAGCACGACATTGGAGGCTTTGTACAGTACATTGTACAGTAGAATCATTGATTTCTCTTCAATTTGATAGTACAAGAAATTCGTAAACACAATTTCATTCAATTTTATCTACATGTACTAATATAGACCTACATAAGTCTTTGCAAGTATAGACTAAACCTATCTATCTATATATGTCTTTGTTTTCCGTTATATTTATGACCTATCACGCTAAAAGAGGCATTCTTGGAAATTCATGAAACAAAATTCCGCGTAACGGATCAGACTTTGTTAACCAGATGTCGCATTTCGAAAATAAATAATATCGTTATATAGCAAAGACAGCGTAGATCCAGAAAATTACCTTAGAAAGAAAACTTTCGATCGCAGACTGACTACATGGTCGATGTTTTTTCCATTTCCGAACAGGACTCGTTTAGCGTGATTGGTCACATTTCCCCCCTTTTTACACTCTTTTTGTTTTATTGGCTCACATTTATAAAAGACTGATGACTTATCTATCTCTCATTACAACATTGCATCTCCAATTTTTCAATTACATGTAACATTGTCCAGCAGGATTAACCCGGGACATCTGCATATGTAATGACCCTACCTCGGTAATGTTTTGTTAAGACGCTCAACTAACGGACTTCGCGCACGAAAATTAAGTTGTCCCTGGTTAATTTGGGTGGACAATACATACGAGTATGTATGAGGAGCTTTGAACACACGGTCCGTATTTAACCCATGACCTGACGGCAAAACGTTAGACTTCCACATTCGTGTGAATGGAAATTTACATCATATTTTGTCCTTATTGGGAGAAAACATTGTGGGAAATGAAGAAATTGCTTGTCACAAGCAATTTCTTCATTTCCCTCAATGTTTTCCAATACATGTCTTAGAAAATAGCTACTGTATGGTATTTGGTTAACCCAGCATCACAACCATAAAACAACCAGAAGACAGTTCCTGTCTGTGCAGAATATGAGAAATAATTCCCGAACACTCAAGGGACTCATCGGGCCCGTTTGAAACCCATCAAACTCGGGTGATAAAATATAAAACGAATTACCGAAAAAGGCTTCCCCAGAAATATCGTATCCAACTTCTCAATTATGCTATCATTTTCTCTTGTTTTGGGTTACCCCGACCCGATTGTCAGACATTTGTGATGTGTTGTAAAGGCCAGTGTTCACGGTGGATAATCACGTGATACCATATTTTCAGAAAATCTTGAATAATTTGGTAAATACAGAACCGATTTGAATTCGACTTGAAGCAGAGAATGTGGGAGGACGCTATGCATTAGATGGACGTGGTGGACTTTTGAAAACTCAACTGATAAAAAAGTTATTGAAGATCAACCAACATTTTGGTTGTTCTTCAATAATTTTTTTATCATTTTAGTTTTCGAAAATTCATCACGTCACGTCACGGCCATGTTATTCCTGACATGTTTGCACCTTCTCCGATTCAAACAGAATTCAAATTGGTTAAGTATTGACAAAGTTATTGGAGATTATCTGAAATTCTTGGTCACGTGATTATACATCGTGAGTGTTGTTAGTGATAAATGTTCCAAAATTGACCTACATTCATTGACTAGGGCTTCTTTATCACTGGAAAAAAAAGATGTATCGTCGACGAAAAGTCCAAACCTCGCAACTCCAGCTTTTTCAAGCTGTAGTTACGTACGAGGTTTTTACTTCCCACCAACGATATGTTGTTTCTTCAAGTAAGTCATACGAGTAAAGTTTTCCATTTTTCATTAGATACCAAATAATTCGTGCAACTTCGGACGCTATCCGTAGCAAAGGCAATTGACGAGGAATATGGATAATATATCTTAATTAAGGCATTCTTATCGATTTTTTTTTCTATTACTCTCTATGTCGGTTGTTTGTTTCTATACCCGACTGTTCCTTCATCCAGAAGGTACGATTCAAGTGAGTACACATGACATTGGGTCTTGACTTGAAATAACTAATTTACATATATGTAACCGGGCACGCTAAAAGAGACCTAATAGGAAGTGTGAAAAATATCGACCCTAGTCAGTCTGCGCAGTCCGCGCAGCCAGACTAGGGCCGACACTTTTCACTTTTATGTAATTTTCTAAATCCGGAATGTTTTCCCTATCTTACTATCTGTTCATTTTTCGCATACGAGATCTGGTTCACCTGTGCTGAGTCTGACAAGTTTGTCAAAATTGGGATTTTTGGAGTTCGGATAAGGTCCCTTTTAGCGTGACGGGTCACATATGTATTCACCCCCATCTTATCTATTGCTCTGTAGACTATATGTCTTTTTCCTGTCACATCTCTTTCTCAATTCTGTCTGTCTCTTCGTCTTATACATCGCCAATACATATGGTTATTTCTTTCTTCCCCACTACGTGTTTATATGCCACACGTTAGATATTAGGGGCCTATTGTAATTATTTGATTCCCACCCATTGCGTATAATATCAGCTCTACAACATATCATTAACCACCTATACCTTCAATCATACAGCTATCAAGGCGTAGAATTGTTTACAGGCTTGCCAGAATCTTCACCTTAGATATGCAGAAATAAGGAGAAAGCAGAATCTCTTCTTCGATTTATAGAAAATTACCCTTTCCTAAATCTAAATCTCACGTTCTAGCTGGGCGACACTGAAATTCCTACAGACGAAATGATTAACCCTTTCCCAAACAAGACCTGGTTTTGACGTCCCTCATTGAATAGGCTTGGGAAAACATTGAGGCAAAAGAAGAAACTGCTGATAACCAGCAGTTTCTCCTTTTGTCTGAATGTTTTCTATGCTATATCATACATAAATCTTATCATTATCAACATCCATTTTGCTGCCTTAAGCAACTTTTGAACAGGAATACCCAAAAATTTGTCGTTTGGGAAAGGTTTAATTAACTCTTCATGGCTCAGAATGCAAAGAGTGAAAAGAAGAAAATTATGGTACGGACCAACATTTGTATTCTTATCTACTTTTCACTGATATGCAAATTCTGCAAGTTATAATAATAAAAAAAATATTGAGGGAAAATGATAAAATCATGGTTATCGGTATTCCCTACTTTTTACTCAATGTTACCCAAAGTATCCAAGACCTGGTTTTGACGTAACTAAGATAATAGGCTTGGGGAAAACATTGAGGCAAAAGAAGAAAGTGCTGATAATCAGCACTTTCTCCTTTTGCCTCAAAATTTTCTGGGCTAAATTGTCCACAAATTTCGTCTTTACTGGCGTTCATTTTTTCACCTTCAGCAGCTTTCGTTTTTGATCATTCTTAAATTTTGCTGTTTGGGAAAGGGTTAAAATTGATGACCGATGGACGGAGAGTATGCTTTTGAATAAAAATGAAATAAGACAATAGAAAACACTTCACAGTATTGCGTACACTAATTCTCATATTTCAATGGTAGAGCAAGACTAGTGCTGCTTACTCTCTTAAGAACAGAGCACATTATCTCTACATTCCATTTCGATAGAATGATGATGTTTAATCAATAGACCTCGGCTTTGGAGAGTAAGTGCTGCTAAATCATGGGGAATTCAGTTCAAATCCTTGCCTAGACGATCACACGAACAAACGTCAAAGTCGTTCGAAATGCTACATATGATTGATGTGATCGATCTATGACTGGAGCCAATAAGCTCGTTCAGGAGAGGTTAAACAATGGCGGGGAGAATTTTACCAAATATGCGAGGAAGATGTATAATCTGAGATCAATCATAGCTCTCGTGTCGTCTGTAAATTGGTCTTTGAAATTGGGGGAAAAAAAACGTCGAAAAGTAATTCCAATCCTTTCTTAAAGACACGGTTTTTAAAGTCGCTAATAATAGGTACGGGAAAATGCTGAGACAAAAGAAAAAAAATGCTGATAACCAGAATAGTGAGATAGAATAACTACCACACCTGTGTTCAAGCGACACAAGCATTATTTTGGTGTGCTGCTACTTATAATGATGGAAATAAGAGCATGAACTAGGAAGATTAAATCTACAGATACGACTTAAAATTACAGTCGACACTCGTTATGCCGACATCGGATAAGTCGAATTTCCGCTTAAGTCGAAGTGAATGTTTGGTCCCGTCCTCTTCAACGAATTTTAAAAAAGTTTAAACAAAATTATTATGAAATAAATATGCCATTGAAATTTAGTAGGAAAAGGATAGAAATTGCTCGCCTCGAGCAATTTCTTTCCTTTTCCTACTATATTTCCATTATGAATGCTTATGATGAACAATAGAATGGTCAAATGTCATTTAAATCGTAACAAAATAAAATCGGATGAGTCGAACTCCGGATATGTCGAGGTATTTTGATGGCCTCTCTGACTTCGACACAACGAGTGTTGACTGTATAACGTTCTCGACGACGGCAGACGTCAAACTGTACGTGAGCTTTCTGAACAACCGGGAAGCAGTATGTATGGACTATTTAACCCTTTCCCAAACAAGACCTGGTTTTGACGTCCCTAATAGAACAGGCTTGGGAAAACATTGAAACAAAAGAAGAAACTGCTGATAACCAGCAGTTTCTCCTTTTATCTCAATATTTTCTATGCCATATTTTACACAAATCATGTCTTTGATATTATCAATTTTGACAATTGCAGCAGCTTTCATATTGGATCACCCTAAAATTTTGCCGTTTGGGAAAGGGTTAACATTCAATTGTGGAAAATATACAGAAAGATATCATGTGCTGATCTAGCTTGAGGACCCTTGGGCGTCATCTCTCCTGAAATTTAGCCTAAAAGATGGGACAAAATGGTTTTGCTTCATAAGTTAATGCGCATACCTTAGTCGGACATCCCCCTTCCCCTTGGAAACTGCCATTTCGGAACACCTTGCCCCTTTTGGAAAATGGATGGGATCGCCCTTGAATAAGTGTATGTAAGCTGTAACTTGACATTTAAATGAAGATGATATTAAAACGCCTGATTTGGCTTCGAGTCCTGATATTTTGCATTTTCTGGCTTTGAATTCGAATTTACATAGGACTATATTTAGAACTGCAGATGGAATTAGAGTTTCGTTTAGAAATTTTGAAATGAGATTAGAAAAATAAAGCAGCGTTAGTTCAAAAACTTATATAAAAAGTAGGTTGAGGGTCGCGGAAAATAAATTGAACGTAAAGGACGGTTCTTCGAAAAGAGTGATGTTATGTGCATGACGTTATACATAGAGAATATATGGTTGGTGCCGAGATGGATAAAGTTTATTAGGCTAGGCTTAGAAAACTGAAAAAGGCGAGCTTCAGCGAGCCTTTTTCAGGTTTCGGGCCGAGCCGAATAAACTTTATCCATCTCGGCACCAACCATATATTCTATTTATCCTGTTTCCAACTGTATTTCTAGATTTTCGACGATTTTTCTGTCATTATTTTCCTGTTCTTATCCCACATTTTTAATAACAAAATCAGCTGTTCCGAGCCCGCTCACCTATTTATCATTACGCCTTGTCAAGAAAATAGTGCGTGTTTCACCGCCACGTAAATAAAAATGGGCAAGTTTAAAAAAAATGTGACCAATCACTTTTTACATGCCACGGCTCTTACAGAGAAACATATCAAACCCAATCAAAGCTTAAAAGATGTGATATTGTCTCTTTATACTGAGTGCCAAGTTTAAAGAAAATCGCTTCACAAATAAAAAAGATATGTCATTAAAACATGTCAAAAATGTCAGGAGTGAAACGTTTTTGTGTGACACTTAACACTTGTACCAAATTTCTAAGCTATGGTAAATAAAAGACAGTGACAGGATACTACAATAAGCGCTTGTAATTCATAAAACAACATGTGCATCATCATCTTAAAATTACCTTTTCATCTTATCTTCACTGGTTTAGGATGTGGAGCCTGTTTTATACAATACCCCTCTGAATTTTATGTCAGGAGTGAAACACTTTTTTATTTCAAAATGTGTTCTCATTTTTGTCTATTCAGCCAGAAATCTACCACTCAATTTTTTTTAGAAAGCCATCAACCTTGTGGACATTCTGCACTCTACTATTTAGTGATTCGTGTGTTACAATTTCTCATATTGTGCAATATATATGCTGTCAGGAGTGAAACGCTTTTTTGGTGTCATTTTGCAAGATTGTGCACACAATTTTAGCTAAAAGGTAGTGAACATGAATTTAAAATATACTTTGGGCACTGCTTAACCATTTAGAATAGTTTTTAGCCACCCTAATTAAGAAATCTGGATGATATTCTGTAAAATAAGCTGTTATTCTTAACATTTAAATGGAACACTTTGGTCACATTTTTTTTAAACCTGCCCAAATATAAATTGAATATCGGACCCCTTTTCAGTCTCTCTTCAAGATTTGTTTATTTTGTTTTCAAATTTTACACTCTAATCCTGAAAAGTATCATATTTACCGAATTCTATTTTCAAGATTTATGATGTAAACAATAAACGTCACTGAACCGACCATGACATTTTGTGTATTGCTGACCCCATTTTAATACATGTTTTATCTGATGTACAAATGCTATTTTTAGATTACTAGAGTCTACATGTGTACTAAATGACATAATGGACTAGAAGTTTCCTAGAGGTTAAATTTAAAAGTCTGTGTGATAATTGTCATTGAAATGAGCTTGTAAACTCATGAATAGATGAGTGAGATTTAGTGAAAAAAAAAATGGACATTAGGAACTGATTGGAAATGGATTGTGAATCAGGTAATCCAACAGCTTTTTATTTTCATTTCTAAATTTTGTAGGCATATGCATTTCTCCATAAATATTCTATTTTACCCTGCAGCCTGCATTTGAATTTAGAAAGAATCTGTCAGTGAAAAATGACTTAGGAAAACTGTCTGAAAAATTTAGGGTTAAATAGGTCAATGTTTATGTCAAAACATTGAAGGAGACATTAATAGAATTAGACTAGATCTAGCAGAATGTTCATCTTTTCCTGCAACCTTTCCCTGGTATTTTTGTACAAGTTTAATATCAAAATGTCTTAAATGTCAGTTTAAAAATGTGTTGTTTTTTCTAAAGATTAGTAGATCTAGGCTACTTTATATTTCAATGCAGGTTCCTACTGCAAATAAAACAACAAAATTTTATTGCTACAAGGGCTACTCAATAGTTAAAACAATGGGTCATTTTAGTTTTCAATGCCTCTATTAAGTACAGGACCCATGACCCTGGTCTTTCCCACTCTCTGAAATAATATTTTATGTTTTCTCCTATTTCCCCAATGCTTTCTTAGCCAAAATACCAAAAAAGCTGTTTTGTCATTTTCATCCACTTTCAATTTGGAATTGTTTACAAATTGTGTTGTCTGAGATACTCTTTAACATTTTATGAGACAGATATGTGCATTTTCTGCCTTCCTAGTGAATCTTTTACTTACATTTGGAATTCTAAACATGAAATTCAAGATTTAGGGATGATTTATTAGAATTATTGTTCTAAATAGACTTTTCAATTGAAACATCATGGTCAATTTCTGTGTGTGTGCAGTATTATGTTGGTGTAGGCCTGGATCTACATGCAGATCTACATGTATATAATTGCATAAAATGATTATTTTCTATGTTTGCTGTCTTTTCAATTCCCAATCACAGTTTAATTTCTGATTGCATGTTTCAAGTTCAAGTTTCTTTATTGTATGAGACAAAATTGTCCATAATACATGTTTATACAAATTACATGTACATTTATCCAAATAAACTAATCATAAGTGTGCATGCAAGTTTATGTAATTTAAGGCCTTTCAATATTTTATAATGATATTTTAGTTCATTTTCATGCATATTTATTTCAATTCAAAGTGAACTAGATCTAAAATAATTTAACACAATGACATTTCCAATTTTTGTTAAAGAATGACAAATGATAACAATTAATTTCTTCTTTTCCCTCAATTTTGGAACCACAGAACAAGACTTAGTGTTGCTTGGCACTAAACACTTAAATGATGTCCATTGTTCTTTTCAAATATTTTGATCTGTATGACACATAGGAATTTGTGTTTAATAGCACAGAAAATATTGAGACAAAGGGAGAATGTGCTGGTACCCAATAAACATTTTCTTCTCTTGTTGAACAATGTTTTTCCCAATTTCATGTATCCTGTTTGAGTAAATGCATATAGACAGTATACTAAAAGACTAGAAATTTCTTTTTGTGTTGGCTTAATAAAGATCTAATCACATTGACATTGGCGGATCAAGATGCATTCGGGTGGGGGGTCAAACAGATCCCATCTTAAGCCTGATTATTTCATTTTCATGTAGAAATCCAGTCAATATTGTGTAATACCAGGTAAACCTACACCCATTTGTATGCCCAACCCCCTCACAGGAATTCGGGATTCGCCACAGATTGGAACTTGAAGCGTCGCGTATGAATACATGTATACCGGAAGTGCCGAATAAAGATAAGTTTATTAGGTTACCCCTTTATTAGGTCAATGTTATGAATGGAAACGGGATAAATAGAGAATAGATGGTTCATGTCTTGGATGGGTCAAGTTTATTTGGTAAGGCGGAGGAATTTATCAGGTGAGCCGCCGAAGGCGAACCTGATAAATTCCGCAGCCGAGCCAAATAAACTTGACCCATCCAAGACATGAAACATCTATTCTATTTATCCTGTTACAACCTTAAAACAACGTAGACTTACAGAAACATATTCATAATCAATTGAAATGAATCAATTTATCATTTTCACCAACGATGGCACCTTTTCAAAACGTTTGAATGCGCAAACGTTTAGTGAGCGTTAGAAAGTAATCCGCGTGGAAAATATCCTTTCCCATCAACATTCTATAATTTTATCGAGGTAAAAACAAACAAGTTATATTTAAATTTTCAAATAATCATGATAACCATGCGGTGTAAACTCAAATAGCAAAGAACTAGAGGGTGACTCGAGTCGACGACTGTGTCTTGACCTGGCTGTGTGGATTAAGATTGGAAGGATCCGTATCGGTTACTGGGTTAGAACAAAACAGATTTAAACGTTTTAAATCAAAACTAGAAAAGGTCAAACTGTAACAAGAACATGAAGCGCCTACCACAAATCACTCAGTTCACTATTCGTCCCAACTTTAATTTCCTCAGTCCTGGATTTAGAGTTGTAAAATCTACCGTGTTCTGCATTTTCTCCGATGTCGTCCATTTTTAGACAGTCTCCAACGAAACAAACTTGTGTTGTGCGTGGCAATGAAGACATTATTTCAAAATAACTATAGCCTGACGTGTAAAAACAGGTACTACAGATGCTTTGAAATACGATAACACACCAGAGATCTCTACCCTCCTCCTGTAGATCTAAATCCAAACAATTCATTGTTTTTTCTGCACTGTCCTGTTGTAAACAAACATCGCTCCGATTCCCAGAAAACCACGGGTGTGTATTACGTCATCCAAACTTTAATTTACGTCATCGATTTTTAAGATTTAGGTCAATAATCCAGTGGCGGATTCTGTTAGTGGGGCATTTAGTTCATTATTTAGACATGAGAATAGAAAAGTTTCATTTGTGCTTTTCATTTCTCGTTTTCTGTAGACCACTAACCTCAGAATTTTTGAGTAAACTTAAACTTGTTTTTTTTTGTAATTTCCGTGCAAAAATTGATTAAATATGCAGAATTATTTGATTGGGATGACTTTTGCTATTCAAAACAGGCCACTTTGAGAACATTCTGTGTAATTTTGTCATAAAAACGGGGATTTCGAGATCGACCCCGCCCCAACCTTCGGTTAGAATTAAAAGTAGTTTCGGCAGATCACGTGATCATGTGGCATAATAAAGCATGTCACGTGATCAGGGGGTAGGATAAAGCTAAGTTTATCCTACCCCCTGTTATCGGGCAGAATATTTAACTAGTGACAGGATAAATGACGTTACGTTACCGTGCGCCGCCACAACTTCACTAACAACATATTTTTTTCCGCATATTTTTGTTGATTTTCGTGCTTTTCACTAAAAAATTCACACACAAGTCACAAACAACACGATGATAAATTTATATCAATGTTTGTTGACTATTGTATTAATTACAAACATTATCCCACTTTTTCTGGGACAAACCACGTAACATATTAATTTTCATATCAATAACATATTAAAATAAGATTTATCAGTGCACAATCTCTCCGAGTTACCCATTCTCAGTTGTTGGTGTGATCTTGTTAGCCAAGGATTTGAACTGAATTCCCCATGATTTAGCAGCAATAGTTTTGCTCTACCATTAAAATATGAGATTTTATGTACACACTTTCTTGTCTTTATAACCATTTTACGGTTAAGTATTTTCTATTGTTTCTTATTTCCTTTTAATTCAACAGCATTATCTCCGTCCATCCGCCATCAATGTTAAACCATTGAAATAGACGTCCCTCATTTCTAAGTACTGTTTTTAAAAACTATGCGTTTGTCATGATTTGAATAGACCACAAAATTTGAAGCTCGAATGAAAACCCGTCTTTTCTTTAGAACATCAACAATTTCTTGGAAACTCGAAAATGTTCGTATCCCATTTTCTTTTTACTTTAAACGGACTATTTGAAGGAAACTGTACATAAATTTGATACCATTCGTTTTAATTTCCTGTCGTTAACATTGTATTTCTGGCAAATCACTGACATAGGAGGATTGTTTGTTCGGCTTTTTTTAATTGTTGTGTCGTTTACGGTCCACGGTTGATTTATTGTATCGCGCTATGCGCGATACATATGTGGTATGCATATTCTAATTTTAGAAATTACGTCATGAGGGATAATTATTTGTACTTGAAAGTCGTATATATATAACCTACACATAAACTGTTTACACGGTATAATTTTTCAAGCAGTACTATAAGTATACATTGAAGTTCGTTTAATCTCAGACCACGCTGAAAATTCGTGTAAACAAAATTCTAGTATAGTTTTATACTTTGCATAGCAATGGAAAGTCCCTACTTCCGGTTTGCCCATGGTGGACATGTATTTTTCCTATCCGTTTAAATGCAACGCATTTATGCATACCATTTCGGGTTGGACTAAAACACGCAATGGACCTGTTTTTGGCGCAAAGGACGCAAAGGACATGAAGGTGACGCAAAGGAGATTTATATCAGTCCAAACTCCTTAATCATGATTTTTTTATCGCATTAAATTGTTATATTCGTGTATTTTACGATTAAATCTAGTCAGTAATCTTTGTTTTGGGACATAAAGTGTCTGATTTTTGTGTTGAATCCGATTTAATGGGCTACTCACGGACGAAAAGGAGCTGGCTGCGGCGCAAAGGAGATTCATATAAGCCCAAACTCCTTTATCATTAATTTTTATCGCATTTAAATTGTAATTTTCACGTATTTTAAGATCATATCTAATCCATAATGTTTATTTTTTTGACAAAAGGTGTCTGTTTTCTGTATAAATTTCGATTTTCATATGCTAATCACAGGCGAGAAGGAGCTGGGTGGCGCAAAGGAGATTTGTATCTGTATAAACTTTTTAATCATAGATTTTCGTCACAATTGATTGTAATATTTATGTATTATTAGACCATAGCTATTCAATAATAATGATGTATTCTTTAGAAAAAAGTGTCTGTTTGTTTTAGTAATTCCGATTTTCATAGGCTATACTCTCGGGCGAAAAGGAGCTTGCTGTGGCGCAAGGGAGATTCAAATCAGCATAAACTCCTAAATCATGAATTTTTATTGCATTTAATTGCTATATTCATGTATTGTAAGATCATATCTAATCAATAATGTTTATGTTAGAACATAAAGTGTCTGGTTTTTGTATTAATTCCGATTTTCATAGGCTATACTCACGTGCGAAAATGAGCTTGCGGTGGCGCAAAGGAGATTCATATCAGCCCAAACTTCCTAATTTTGAATTTTCATCGCATCATTTTTTTTTTAGCCCAACCGTACCATTTCGAATCGAAATAAGAAATCAAAGAACGAGAAGTACCTTACTATTGAATGACCACTACATTATTTTGACTGGTCAACTTGCATTGTTACAAGGGATCGTCTTATCTGACTAGATATGTATATTGCTAGTAGAACAAATGGGTTTTCTCAAGCGTTTTTCAAAATTGCATTACAATGTGAATTCCTATTTTCGGTTTGCCCATGGCCTATTCGATTCACTGCATCGCTTCCTAAGAAACCAAAGCACGAAAAAGACTTACCCGGTAAGTATTGAATGAACACTGCATGTACAATTATGGATGATTCGATTCCATAATTTCAAGGGATCGTCTGAACTAAATAGGCATGTGTGTAACTAGTAGAACAAATAGGTTTTCTCAATTATTTTTTTCTAAAAACTACAAACTGTTAGGGGTTTTCACATAAAAGAACAACCCAATTTTAATGTCTCAACAGTTTTTGACTGGATGGATTTCAAAACCGTTCAAAAGAATACTTTATGCGCAAGCAATTCGCCGCCACAATCAAAACTTTAGTCCTGTACTTTTTGTTACACTCTAGTAAATCTCCTCGTATGTGTCGCTCGTTCTTTGTGTTTTTTGTGTGTGATAAGTACAAATATAGGTCCTGATTTATGACCTGGCAGAGATGATCTGCCGGGTGAATTATTGAGACATATTCATGGTATTGCTTGTATTGTGTTACAGCTTAAATCCTAAACATTAGCGGCTGGTAGTTGTCACTTTATATGGCATTTCTGTATTTATCTTTTTTACATTTAATTTATTGCTCCGCCGGACAAAAGTAATAAGGATCATATCCGTGGCATTGTGGCTGTTGTGCGTTCGTTCATCTATGTCTGTTATCATAAACGTTTCCTATTCCTGCTGTTATCAAAGCATTTTTAGATTCCATAGACTAAGATTAGCGTGCACTATGATCTATTCAACACAGTCTGTTCTCTATTGAATGATTATACGAAGAACAAATAAGCTATAGTGGTCAAAATGTTCCGGTTTGGAAAATTTACTTGATACGATTTATATATTCAGAAGGCTAATGGATAAACAAGTACTTTTTTTTCTATTTAATTAAAGTATTTTACCTATTCTGACCAAAGGCTAGCGGGGCTTATGCCACGGTCCTGTTTCCGGCGTGCGTTCATGTGAAAACTTCTCCAAAATTAATAGGCCAGTTTCAATCAAGATTCAAACAGGAATCTTCTAACATAGGAATCTAACAGGAATCTTCCTTGCATGGAGCGAATTGTTTATGTTTTCTTTCTTTTTTATTATTATTATTATTATTTTTTCGAAAAATAATTTCATAGTGAACTATGGTTACTATGGTGCACTTTCAATTTTTTTGTGTGTGTCTTTTTTTCCTTCTTTTTTTCCAAAGAATAATTTCACGGAGAAACGATTCAGGACCATCTTGTCCCTAATTCCTTGCTGAAATATTCGGTTTCCTTTCTTGTTTAAGTTAATTTTAATCCCCATTTATTCAACTGCAACATTTAACACTTTTGTATTTGCTTACTTCCCCCCCTATGTTGTTTGATTAATGTATAATCTGGCTGAACACACAAAAATAGACTAGATCTAGCACCAGCATATGCAGACATGCAATCCTGTTTCGGTTTTCACTGCATGTTGACTTAACCAGACACTTGTACCATTCAGTACTTTGGTATAATTTTTTAAGCGCGATACAATTCATTTTGCTGTACATTACAGCAATTTTTTACTTGTTTTATAAGGTAAGAACTGGGTAATGTACTTCCTGTATAATCGGCTTATTCCGTGGCGTCCGTAAGTCCGAGCATTTTCAAAGTTCCATTAGATGCAATATCGCGTAACAACGGAAATAATTGAGCGTGCTCAGATTTCCGGGAATATTCTAAACAATTTTTTTGAAATTGTTTCTAAATTGTATGAATAAAAGGCAAAAACACCAGCAAAAGTCAAAAATTCAAAAATTGAGAGCAATGAAAATACCTCCTTTGAAACAGTCTATTCGCACCATACAAATTTCGTTCCATAACTGGTCACATAGCCCATTACACAGGTCTTACCTTAATCTTATACATGATGCATGATCGTCGCTCAAAATAACGAGGAAAATCGTTAAGTAGTAAAGTTTGGCCGATGGCTAGAGAGTAATTATATTACCAGACGGCAGAATTTAAGACTTATCCAAATTCAAACATGTTGCAGACGACGTACAATTTCAAATAAAATGTTACGATATTTTTAAAAACATGGTGGGACATGACGAAATTGCTTGTCACCGGCAATTTCTTCATTTCCAACAAAGTTGTTCAAAGCCTATTTCTTTTGAGGCGTCAAAAAGTGTCAATGTGCAAGAATGGGGTATTAAAAGTCAATCTGGCTCTACTTTCCTATGTCTCGGCTTATTTGTCTAATACCACACATCGCTATATGGAACAATATTGAACTCAGCTTGAGAAATCGTGTATTATAATTATTTTCTGTCAAATAAATAATGATTGAACGCAGTAGCCGTCGAGTCATTACCAGAATGGTGTTTACTCACATTGATTAATAGACGTATGAGCTTGGAATTTTGTTTGCTATCCGCACGTATTTGTGGTAGCATATCCGAGATCTTATTTTTGTAGAGTCATAGTGTCTAGTGGATTCCTCAGTAATGTTTCTATGTATTTTTATTCATCCTCCCTTAGTGTTCGACCTACATTTTGGACCAATGAAATTTCAGTATATTTTAAAATTTGGCCGCTATATTTCACATAAATGCGACACCCGAATAGTTTATGTGACGTCTATACATAGCCACGCCCCCGTCTCCATGAACCGCTAGCGAACACTTAGCGGTAGAAACTTCCAATGCACTGCGTAGAAACTACTATTCATCCTCTATTTAATACAAAAAAATGAAATAAAAAGGCCAACAATTCAAAAAAGAAACGCCAATGAAACACCAACATGCAAGATACTCGTACTTGAGGAATAATTTCCTTACACCTTATTTCCTAAAACAAACGTACAAATTATCAATTTTGTCGATACACCCACCCCCACCCCTTTAAAAATATGTTCACTACAATCAGTTAAAAAAATAAAAAATAAAAAAAGAATTTACGCCCAACCAAATCGCCTTCTATGCTGAACAAACCGTTTCCTGTTCAGTCACGTATTAACAGAATTATTGAAAAGTTTCTGTAATTGTTGTGCCACGTGATTCCCCGCCGTGATAAGAGAACGTGATACAACTAGTTCATTATAGATCAACAAATGCAAACATGACAAAAAGGAATTCATGCAAGCTTTATTTAACTAGAAACAGGAAAGGATATTGCAGTCACACAAAATAGGTAGATGAACAATCATTGGAGTTTGCGTCTTTTTGACAATCTATATTTACCTCATAGAACCGCACCAAAACACTAGAAACAACAAACAAAATTCCTGTCCAACCAAATTCACAAAACGATATCCGGATCATGTACCGCAAGTCAATAACTAGGTGGGTTTCACAAACATAAAAAGATAGAAAACATAGAAAAGCAAAACATAGGTAATATTTACCTCAAATGAACACATCAAAAACACCACACCCAAATAGGAAAGAAGCGATAACAAGTCCAGTCTCACTAAATAAGTAGCTAAACAGCTATTGCAGTATAATGTACTACAAAATAAGTAAAGAAACTTAACAAATACGATGTATAAATGAATGTATACGTGTACAGCACAACACAGATTATATCTACCTCACAAGACAACTCCAAAAAATCCAGAGCAACTCTAAAAACAGCAATAAAAATTCCAGTACCACCAAATTAGTAGCAAAACGACTAGTGGAGTACGTACGGTGTACTACAAGTCAGTCACTAGTGGACCCTCTGCTCAACAGATAGTATTGATCTCGCATCACCAAATTTCTACAGTGCCTTCACCACATAACCCTCACTGTTGGTGAACTCGGCAAAAAACGAGAGACTTTTTTTCCCGAACAATATGTATTCCGTCGATAAAGACGTAGTTGCGAGATTTTATAACAACACCGACGGTTTGTCAACACATAACGTTAAAACCGGTCTATTGTTAGACCAAATTCGTTGCCATTAGAAAAAAACTCCAGTGACCCTTGCCATTGCTAGAACTCATTACAGTACAGCTCGCGTGTTTTTGCATATTTTCACGCATCACCGCAATAGGATTTCGGATGGACTCGGGTGGGGAAAAAAAAAAACGATGGCCGCGGTGAGCGCGTTTTCCCAACCAAACCCGCTGAATCACCGCGATTTAACACAGCGATTTCCACTTGACCACCGCGTTAGATATCATCTATCGGGTATTTGTGCCACGTGATTCAGACAATTAGGGAATATCATGGATGCTGGTCAGACTGTGCGTATACAGCGGCTGATCTAAATTCATGCTGTTATCAGATACATTACAAGGACGAATGCATTTTTTTCAGGGTGGGGTTAGAGGTTTGCAAGCCCAAATGACGACTTAAAAGTGTTGAAAATGTAGCGTTCAACTAACGTTATAGATCTATTGTCAAAATTGAATTTCGGCTAATTCCAGGTTGGTCCGGTTGTATATTCAACTCATGATATGACAATCGATATAGAAATTCGGAACTTTCCACCGCGCCCGAATAGGTTCGGAAACGTAACGACGCCGCTCGAAAAAATCTGATTTTTTTTATTGAAACTTAAAATGGCAAAATTACGGGTATTCTACCTTATAGGCCTGTCCCACCTTACCGAACATTCGTTACGAATTTATACCGAATTTCAAGTGCGAAATTCGCAGTGTCTGTTGTCATTTTATTCGGTGAACTTTGGTTTTCAACGATTTTGTACCGAACATGCAACGAACACATAACGTACACGTTACGAATTTGTAGCGACTGTGTCGAACAGCCAACGATGTTTCTCCGAAATATACCCCAATTCGTTCCCAAACATCAACGAACCCCTACCGTTTGAGTTACGAATATAACGTCATATTCGGAATGGTAGCGTGAGGAACGGTGCGATTCGTTAGAGGTTCGTTTGCCTTTTCGGTCAGATCGGTATATAAACGCACCTTCATCGGAGTGCAAACGCTAGTCCTTCGGTGCGATCATGACGAACATACCGACCAGGAATTCGTTCGCGATTTTTTATCGACACAAAACCGAAAGCAACAAATGTCAGACGCGCGCCTACCGATCCCTTTGCGAACCATTACCGAACTCATTCCGAAATTTTGATCGCTGAATTCGTTGAAAAATTTTGTACATGCTCAAAACCTTTTTTGGGCGTCTGCGAACACCGCGGAATGTCGACGAAAGGCACCGAAAACATACCGAACATAAACCGTTTGTGGAACGAACCTTTAACGAATATGCCGAATTAAGTTCGGTATGCATTCGGTGTAAAATTCGGTTAGGTGGGACAGGGCTATTAAGATGAAAAAAGGTGAACTCCTTACCAAAAAATCTGAATTGTTACGTAGTAATAGAGCTAGTCCCTCAGTGCTTTACCACATAGCGTAAGAATACATCAAATAATTTGATGGAGATATCTCTTGGATTATTGCAGCTGGTTCCCAAGGGAGTTTACTTCCCAAATATTGTAGCTTGTTGAATTGTTTAACATGAATGCGTTTTGGTTTTATGTTCGTGAAGTTGGCAGATCAGAACATTTTGACCCATATTCTTACCTAGCAGGAGCATTAATGTACGCAGCCCCTTTTTATGTATTCATTTAGAAATATATATATGAGTGGACACATAGCGGACTGTCCAACAGGCGATGCGAGTTTCAAGGTATTCCCAATTTTCAAAATGTGGACAGACAATATAATCCTGAGAAGACAAAAAGAGAAACACTTAATCAATATATACAAACCGAAGTTGAATTGACTATTTTATCCTGTCACTAGCTAAATATTCTGCCCGATAACAGGGGGTATGATAAACTTAGCTTTATCATACCCCTGATCACGTGACATGCTTTATTATGCTACATGATCACGTGATCTGCCGAAACTACTTTTAATTTTATCCGGAGGTTGGGCAGGGTCGATCTCGAAATCCCCATTTTTATGACAAAACTTACACAAAATGTTCGCAAAGTCTCCTGTTTTGAATAACAAAAATCATCCCAATCAAATAATTCTGCGTATTTAATCAATATTCTTGCACCGAACTTACAAAAATGCTAAGTTTAAGTTTACTCGTAATCCGAGGCAAGTGGTCTACAGAGGCAAGTGGTCTACAGAAAACGAGAAATAAAAAGCACAAAAGAAACTTTTCCATTCCCTTGTCTAAACAATGGACTAAATGCCCCACTAACAGAATCCGCCCCTGGAATATTGACCTAAATCTTAGAAATCGATGACGTAGATTAAAGTTTGGATGACGTAATACACACCCGTTGTTGTCTGGGAATCGAAGCGATGTTTGTTTACAACAGGACAGTGCAGGAAAAAACAAGGAATGGTTTGGATTTACATGAGGTGGAGATATTTGTGGTTTGTTATCGTATTTCAAAACATCCGTAGTACCTGTTTTTACACGTCAGGCTATTGTTATTTTGAAATAATGTCTTCATTACCACGCACAACACAAGCTTGCTTCGTTGGAGACTGTCTAAAAATGGACGACATCGGAGAAAGTGCAAAACACGTTAGATTTTACAGCTAAATCCAGGACTGAGGAAATTAAAGTTGGGACGAACAGTGAACTGAGTAATTTGTGGTAGGCCCTTCATGTTCTTGTTACAGTTTGACCTTTTCGAGTTTTAATTTAAACGTTGAATCTGTTTTTGTTAAAACCGATACGGATCCTTCCAATCCCAATCCACGCACAAAGAAACGGTCAGGTCAAGACACAGTCGTCGACTCGCGTCACTTTCTAGTTCTTTGCTATTTGAATTACACTGCATGGTTATTATAGCCTATTTGAAAATTGAAATATAACTTGCTTGTTTTTACCTCGGTGAAATTATAAAATGCTGATGGGAAAGGAAAATTTCCACACCGGATTACTTTCTGACGCTCATCAAACGTGTGCGCATTCAAACATTTTGAAAGGGTGACATCGCTTTAAAAAAATAACAATCCATTGATTTCAATGGATTATGAATATGTTTCTGTAATTCTAAATCGTTTTAAGGTTGTAACAGGATAAATAGAATAGATGTTTCATGTCTTGGATGGGTCAAGTTTATTTGGCTCGGCTGAGGAATTTATCATGTTCGCCTTCGGCTCACAAGATAAATTCCTCCGCTCGCCAAATAAACTTGACCCATCCAAGACATGAACCATCTATTCTCTATTTACGTCACCTAGAGTGACGTCCCTTGAATATTAATGTTTTGACGTCGACGTAACGTCGTCGTAACGTCGTAACTATGTAACATTCCTCCTGAAGATATAAATGAAACCGGTTGAGGTATAATAAACATTTGAATCATATAAGGCTTGTTATTTACCGTACACGTTGAATATAGTCATTCCCCTTACTGTGGAATACCCTTTCCACGTAACACTATATAAATATATATAACAAATAACGCAATTCTGAATCTTAGAGATCCAGCATCTTTCTCGAACGCTTATAATTGATTGAAAGTGTCACAATGATAGATAATAGACCATATAAATATGGCGCCTATCACTTGTAGATACAAACTGAGAGTTGTATGTAAATATCCTAACCCGTAGATATGTTATCCATAAAATTACATCATATATTATAGACAGTTGAAAATTCCTCTATTGAGGTTTTGGATGCTTCTATGTATTGATGTGTATGATATGGATAGCTAGGCGTCGTGTCGTAATCTCGGGTTATGGAGTCAGTGCTTGTTGTGGTTAGTTCTGTACCTATCTCTTCCATATATATATACTAAGTAAAACAATTGAAGGATATTAAAATTCTACAGCTATTTTAGAAACTTTGATAAAATATTATATAAAAGCCTAATGTTTTTTATTATAACATACATTCGCTCTCATATTTTATGCTGCCATGTCGAGTTATGCTTCACTGGTCATGCCAAAATGGGACGATTTACTACAGAGGGGTCAACTACCAAACTTACCGTGTTATTTACGTGCCGTTTTTTCCACATAAATGTGTACTCTGAGTTGCTTTATTGAGTAAATTAAAACGTACTGGCCTATAATCAATTCATTAAAAAGGATTGAACGTTAACGGCTGCCAGATCTGCAGCGCTGCAGGCCGTTGGTCAATTGAACGTATGGACACGTCAGGTTGACGTCGCTCGTAGATTTTGAATTTTGCGATGTGTATTCAGTCGATTACACAAACGGTATCACTGGGCAGTCGTAATTATGAAACGGCGTGACAGGGGACGTAAGTAAACGACGTCGTTGGCTGATGTCAGTTACATTCTCAAGAACTCGTTTCGTTCTAGGACTCCAAAGCTTTCCAAAATTACTCTAGAGTCTCACAGATGTGCAAGGGATAAACCTTAGAATTCAGTCTGTGATAAACGGATTAAATAATCATGGGCATTAATACCAGTAGACCGTTGACAGCTAACGCTTTGATATGACGACTCTGGCGCATGGACCAGAACCCATTTGAGATGGAACCAGCAGCACCGGAGTACAGTGCTCATCACCAACCAAAGTTGGTTTCGGCGTCGCATGTTGACAGCAGAATTCGTGTTTTTCTCGATATAACAACGAGAGATAACTCGAATGCAATATACCCAAATGTGACGCATATGGTGACGTGAGTGTTATGGAGTTGACGGGAATCTTACGTTATTTAGCGACAAACCTTTTCGTACTAAATGACACTGACCGACCAACATTACATTAACCACGTGATTGACTCACATTCTGTAACTTTTAAACAGGAAAATGGAGATGAACACGCGTTCATTGACGCCAACGTAAACTTATTCGGTGTCGTTATTGTAAAACACCATCTTAGACAGATTTGGTTTCAATCCAAGGATTTGCCATTCTGCTCTCAGAACTTCTATCCAATCGAGCATGATTGAAACACGTTGGGTCGACGTCTACGTCACCACCAACAACAATCAACCAACCCGGCTTATTCCAACGTCGACGTATTCGGAAATGGAATACTGTACCGCAACATGTGGTAATTCAATCTGCGATGAATTTGTGAGGTACTGATAAGGCTTGAGTCGACTTCCAGGGTGAAAATATCCGTTATTCATAACATGTGACTTTTCGGCTGTAGGGTACCAGCGTTTAAGCGGATATTGTAGGGAAACCGGAAACGATTGCTGTGCTTTATGTTTTTGATTTTCAAGATTAGACATTGATATGAAGTTATTTGTAGAATTTTGTTCGAATATATGCCTTTGTTAATTTTTACAAGAAGTGCAATTTGAATATCCTACAATTGTTTTGCTTAGTATATATATACCACCCTCTGTTAGTCAAAATGTCAGATTTAATTTTTTCCCTATGTTTAGAACATCAAGTTACAATGAATGTCTTAGTATGGGGACTCTAAAGATTGGAGACATTTCAACTATACATTTGTAAATTCTCTATCGTCTTTGTTCAATTGAAACACCAGATATGTTTTCACATTTTGTTAAGCCACGTGAATTTACTTAGACATGCAAAACTATGGCAGCAATGAATAAAAACTTTAAGATACCTCAGTGCGACACAGTAAAATTTACCGTCGTTTTCGATCACCCCTCCGCTGGTCCAATCAAATAGATAATTCCACCAGGGACAATGGTTGGACCAATCACAAACCTCGTTCAATCCGAGGCTTATACATTAATTCCCGACATTATCTTAGTATAGAATGAAACCTAATTCTCACTAAGTATTTAATCTGTCTGGGTTTGATGAAAATATTGCAAATATGATTTTTAGTTTTATCTCATAATATTTGACATCTGATTGCATGGGAACCACGCATAAATATATCCTCTCTTGGGAGCCTCTGAATAAACGTTCCAGGGAAAAAATCAGTTGAACATTTAGGTTTTAGATGAAACGTATAACCTCCGTGGATAAAAAGAGGGATATGCTTAAATTTTGTTTTAAATACACCGATTCCGCGCATCTTTTTAATTTGGCAGTGCTAACATTTTGATACAGAATCGAGGCGAGAAACAAACAGCAAATAGGAGAAATGGTCAATAATCCGTATTTTTTCTTACATTGGCCAGCGCAGAGAAGAGGAAAAATAAGCAAAATACTGAAGATTCTGGGGAGCTTGAACGTTGTTTGTGCACCTACCGTATAATTATGTACGATTTCCAATTTCTTGGCCGTAAAGAATAACCCACAACTCTTCACGTGGATTCCAGGAAAATTAGTTAAGTCCTTTCTTTAGATATTTAGGAATTCTTGTGTATGAGTGTACGACCAATATAGATTCTATTCGAGGAAAAAGTATGTAATAAAAGTTATGTTGTACCGTCATGCTACAAAGAACATTCCGGGGAGTGTACAAGCATCGACTCTGGTCAGTCGGTCCGGTCTGTCAAGATTGCCAAGGATCCAAAACTTTTACTCAGTCACAAATCAGAAGGACACCAGACGGCAGCCTTTTGACAAATGCCATTAATACACTTTTTACGTTAGGAAAGTACCGGACGGCACCCGGACGGACATCTGTCGGCGATTGTACATGCATCGGGCAGCAATCAGACGGGCTCCGGACGGATATCCTTCCTGCTGTATACCAAACTCATTTAGTATTCACAGAAATTGGTCACCACGTCTGATTTCTAGATAATGTTCTTGTCTTCTCGCGTTACCATCTCTTTCTACTGCTAGCTAACAAAGTATTCACGGGTGTCCCTTAGATGTCAATTCGGAAAGACACATACAAGCTATCTTTGGTTTAAACATATGATGTGACATTAACCACTATTGCTGTTTAAAGAGATAGTCTTGACGCTCATTTTCCTGCAATTGACGTAAGCATAATTTTTCTTGGCAGATTACTCAAACGTTGGTGAAGACCCTTTTAAAAACTCTAAAGCCAAGAACATTTAATGAAAGGAAAATAACATTTCGAAAGAGTAAAGTTAGGAATATATCTGAATATAGAACCAAAGTATTTAAATTTACTCTGTAAGATAAAATGGTATAATTCTTCTGTAAAAGTTGAATTACATCTGGGAGTAGCATCAAAATGAAATTACATTTTACCTCTATGTAGCTGGTTTCACAGGTTTACGATTTAACCCTTTTCCAAACGGCAAGATTTTAAGGTGATCCACTTCAAAAGTTGCCACAAATGACCAAATGGAAGTTATTAAAGATAGGATTTGTGTAAAATATGGCATAGAAAATATTGAGACAAAAGAAGAAACTGCTGGTCATCAGCAGTTTCTTCTTTTGTTTCAACTAGTACGGTGCGTTGTGTAATTCTGTTTGATGTAAATGAAAGAGATTTAAATAAAATGGATTCGTAAAAAGGATAAGTAGACATCACCAAAAAAGTTTGATGGACAGCCGTGGGCCTTAAAATGAACTTTATATACTCAGCAAAAGAGCTAACGCATCACTTTTTAAAATTGCATACTGAGCAAAAAAAGTTTAGCACGTTTTTAAACACATAATTTTTTCAGTTCATGATAATCAAATGGACATTGCTTTGTGCTGTTCAGTTGTCCCGATCGACAACCATTACGCATACAGTGCATGTGTAGAGTGAGCATTCAGTGTATTGAACAAAGTCCAGATTAGCAAAAGTCACGTGCGGCACGTGTGCAGTGACATCGATAATGTCTAGCTTGTCCAAAAACACACGATTACACAGATTTGTTAGCAGAATCAATTTAACTGTTACAAGTTCTTTGAAATTGATTATGGGAAGGCGATAAATAATGACGTAAGTTCGACGTCAGAGAGCTCTTTGCATGCTTTAAGCAGGTATGTCTGTTAAAGATGTCGCGTTGCATTTCGATTGGCTCGAATTGACAATTACGCGCCTACGGCACTTGATTTATGCAACTTTAGCGACCAACGACCGACCTAAATCTTGCAGACCGTGTAAAACGACGTTCAAGGATAATCGTTTCACAGCGACGTCATGACGACGTTTCGAATTCCTGTCTAGTAAGAATTTAGTGCTACTCCTCCAGGACGTCACAGGGTATACCGTTAGTGACTAGACTGTCCGGAACGGGCTCCGCACAGCTTGCATCAGGGTCCTCCGATCTTACGTCAATGACGTTAAGCATCGACAGGCAAGGCGTCAATGGGTATTGACACATCGATATGGATTCAGGAGACATTAGACTGATGTCCGGACGAATCTCATTTTACGTGTCAGTAACTGACAACAGGATTTGTGGTTGAAGACGATGCGCAAGGCTGGATACCAATAACGTCATCATTGAGACTGTTACGTCGTGTGCAGCGTCATTTTTAGGCAGGAATGGATGAAAACAGTTAAACAGACCTTATTTCAGATAATGGCAACAAAACGGTGCAAGGGTACTGCAATGAAATTATCCAACCTGTCACTGGACCGTCTTACAACGACACAACGTTGTGATATTTCAATAAGATAATCACCGCCCAATTACTTCAAGGAACATACAGAATGATCTACGCCTGAACTGCTTAATCACCAGCAAAATAACACATAAAGAACATTGTTGGGTGTCAGGCTATAGAGAAAGTAATGACGTTGTAACGTCAATGGCATTGAGCGTCATCTGCAGTATGAATGGGCAAAATTCCTTTCTGTGTGGTCAGGAAGCTTCTCTGCAACATGGGAAGACATCGAATGGCGGTCCTAGCTGCTTATGCTGGACATTCGCGTCATTGAAATTTGCTTGACTTTCGATATCTGACCCCTGTGCACTTTAACGTAAGATACCTAATTAACGCTTTAGAATTTTGAAACAAAATTTTCAGGAAGCGCCAGAAAATTGAATTTTCAAACACATTAGTGTTTTCTTTTTAAGGATTTTGGAATAGTTTTTGACTAGGAAACAACATTTGCCGAGTGTGCTAAACTTTTTGTGCGTAGTATATAATTTGGCAAATATTTATCCCACAAGTATCTGCACTCATTCATAAAATTATTTCTAAGTTTTCTTTCTTATGTAACCGTGTCATACGAAAGGGGGCCAAAACAGTTTTTCGGCTCGTGTAACTTGTGATCTTTTTCAATCATTTTTGTTTGAATTGATTTTAAAAGCTGGTTTATTGTGATATTAAAGTCTGAAAAAATTAATTTTCTATCTTACATAACAAGGGCTGTTCAGGGACAACGTAGCTTGCATAGACGCACCTTTTTGAAAGAAAATGTCAATTTTTCAAGGTCAAGGTCACAAGGTCAAATCTTATAGTGTCAGGTGAAAGGTCTTGCTGGGGCCTGTCTATGTGTGAAATATCAAGACTGCATCTTATACAGTTCATAAGATATAGACCGATACGTTTTTGTCTACGTAACCTACGTCGTCGTCGACGCCATCAATGATACCTAAGGCACTAGTGATGTAAAAATGCCTCTGTGGGAATACATTACGCGCCCATAAAAAAGTTACAGCCGTCGGTTTGTTTTTTGAAGGTTAACTTTTATATACAGAAAGTCTTTCAGCCTATACAAAAGGTTTGAAAGTTATGCGTGAATTTTCCATTTTAATCAAATTTCAGACTTTATGAATTTTAGAATTAAGGGTGTCCTTATTAAAAGATCAATATTTTACAAAATACGATAACATTTACTATGAAATTTCATAGATCTCTTATCAAATGGTGGTAGTCAGCATGTGCAAATTTTGAAGGTTTTCTGTATATTGGTTAAAAAATATTAACAAAGATCTGAATGATGCGTTAGCAGTTTTGCAGAGTATATATGACGTCATAAAAGTTACGTTTTTATTTAACGCGTTCTTCTTTAGTTTTCCCATATAATTTCGCGTTCACCTACTAGTAATTATCACATCAATGGCACTTTTATGATATGTTGTCCGTATCTGATCTCCCCATATTACATATTTGTTGATTGATTGAAGCAGAAAATCCTGAGTTATCTGGCCTTGAATGTAAAAATAAGTGTTTTGTCTTTTTGTTCACTATAACATCTACAAATTTTGAAACATATTGACAAAACCTTGATAAAACATTAGTCATGACAAGACCTTGCATGGATGTATCTTTCAGCTTGATCTGAATCTCACATCTATAGTTATGTGCCTTTGAAATTGACAAAAACTACCATTTTTCACTCTATCTATAATAGCAACAAATGTTGACCAATTACAGCAAAACTTTTTTTTTTACAAAATGTTGGTGACTGTTGAACTTTGCTTCAGATAATTTTTGTTCAATTGCAATTTCATGTCTAGATCTCGAGTTATGTGCAACAAAATTTCCATTTTGACTTTATTTTCCCTCTTTCAGCCACAAATATTGACCAATTGAAACAAAACTTGGACAAAACATTTGTGACTATAAGACCTTGCATAAGTGGAATAATTAGCTTGATCGGAGTCTTAGATCCATAGTTATGGGTCGTGGAATTGGACAAAATCTCTTTTCACCCATGTTTCCTCTATAATTACCACAAATATTGATCAATTATGACAAAACTTAAACAAAATGTTGTTGACTCTAATACTTTATATATGTGATTTTATTAAGCTTGATCGGACGCAAACAGTCGGAGTTATGTGCCCTTGAATTTATCAAATAAAAGGTCTAAACTTTCTGTTGCCTCTTATATCCACAATTATGGACGAATTGAGCGAAATTTTGGACAGAAAGGATGAGTGTCAATAAGGCCCTTTCCGTGACCCAGCCCGATTTTCTTCATTTTCGCCACACATGACCACTAACATATTGACTTTATGTAGCCAAAGTATCAACTTGAACGGAGCCTTGGTTTGGAAGATATATTAAATCAAAGTGGGTGGGGTAAGTCACTCACTATGCCAATAGACGGTAATCAATTTCTTATACAGTTTTACTAACAATTTATATCTTAAAAACTTGTGATGCAGTGAAATGTATGTGTCATGCACTTTGGATACATGTTGATGTTTATTACATTGGATGTCATGTACAGGAGAAAAGGGGCATTAAACATGTATATAATTTTTTAGGATTTTTGGATGGACTAACTTTACGAAAAACCACAACAGGCTTTTATTTCTCAATTTATTTGATTTATCTTTCTGGTGGTGAATGAAAATATATAACCATAATTTGTAATATGAAAATTTTCAAAATTGCTTTTGTATATTCTGGATTACTTGCCCTTGATTTCTTGATAAAAATGCTAAAAATCAAAATAAGTACTATTTCGTTTCTGAACCAAGCATTTCCTTATAAATCACCATAAAATACCAATAGGAGGACGATATGAGCCTTATGTACACAAAAACATCAGATAATGAGGTTGCAATTGCTATCTTAACAGAGTGGGTGGGGTAATATACTCTAAAATGAAGCGTGAAGCAGACATGAATTTTTCATAGTCAAAATTGCTTGTTTACAATCTTAAATGTATGGTAACGCTTTTATTAGCTCATCTGAGCACAAAATGCTCATTTTGAGCTATTTTGATCACTTTTTATCCATCGTCTGTCGCTCTTTCTGTCCATCTGTCTGTTTTTAATTTTGGTGTTTACATTCTAGCATCCGCAAATATTAGCCAATCTTTATCAAACTTAGTCAATACAAGTATGGTCATACGTTCTCTTAGGAGTTCGATTATGGGCCAGATCAAACAAAAAGGTCCAGAGTTATCTGCCCTTAAACGTCAAAAATAGTAACTTTTGACATTGTTTCTACTCTAGCATCTGCATGTATTGTCCAACCAAGATGAAAATTAGACACAATGTTTGTTACCATGTTTGCTCAAATTACTCAGATTTTCAGTCTGATTGGATCGGAAAATTACCGTTTTCGACTTTGTTTTCACTCTAATTTTGTCTAATACAAGGGCGGATAACTGAGCAAGTCTTACCATAAATATGTTGAAATTCACACTTCTCCAAGTTCTGATAGTCACAAACATTGTGTCCAAGTTTCATTTTGATTGATCAATATTTGTGGTTGATGAGGTGAAAACAAAGTGGAAAATTGCAATTTTATCAAATTCAAGGGCAGACAACTTCGCAAATTGTTGTCCGATTGTAGTGAAATTTGAACTCATTCAAGATCTTATAGTGACCTGCATTGTGTTGAAGATTTGTCTTGATTGGTCGGTATTTGTGTTTTTTAGAGTAAAAAATGTTGAAAACGGCAATTTTGTCAAATTCAAGGACACATAACTCATGATTTTCTTGTTCGATCAAACTGAGAATCTGAGCAATTCGAAAAAATATAATAACCAACCTAGTGAATTATTTTCAACTTGATTGGCCAATAAATGTAGATGCTAGAGTGGAAACAATGTCAAAACTTACTATTTTTGACATTTAAGGACAGATAACTCTGGATCTTTCTATTTCGATCCGGCCTATAATCGAACTCCTAAGGGAACTTATGACCATATTTGTTTTGAGAAAGTTCGGTCAATATTTGATTATATTTGTGGATGCTTAAATGTAAACACCAAAGTAAGAACAGACAGATGGGCAGATAGAGAGACAGACGACGGACGAAAAGTGATCAAAATAGCTCAACTTGAGTATTTTGTGCTCGGATGAGCTAATAAAAGCATAACCATACATTTAAGATGCTAAACAAGCTATTTTGACTATGAAAAATTCATGTCTGTTTCACGCTTAATTTTAGAGTATATTACCCCACCCACTCTGTTAAGTTTGCAATTGTAAACTCATTACCTGATGTTTTGTGTACATAAGGCTCGCATTGTCCTCCTATTGGTATTTTATGGTGATTTATAAAAAAAATGCTTGGTTCAGAAACGAAATAGTACTTATTTTAATTTTTGGCTTTTTTATCAAGAAATCAAGGGCAAGTAATCCAGAATATACAAAAGCAATTTTGAAGATTTTCATATTACAAATTATGGTTATATATTTTCATTCACCACCAGAAAGATGAATCAAATGAAATGAGAAATAAAAGCCTGTTGTGGTTTTTCGTAAAGTTAGTCCATCCAAAAATCCTAAAAATTCATAAACATGTTTAATGCCCATTTTCTCCTGTACATGACATCCAATGTAATAAACAACAACATGTATCCAAAGTGCATGACACATACATTTCACTGCGTCACTAGTTTTTAAGATATACCTTGTTAGTAAAACTGTATAAGAAATTGATTACCATCTATTGGCATAGTGAGTGACTTACCCCACCCACTTTGATTTAATATATCTTCCAAACCAAGGCTTCGTTCAAGTTGATACTTTGCCTACATGAGGTCAATATCTTAGTGGTCATGTGTGGCAAAAATGAAGAAAATCGGGCTGGGTCACGGAAAGGGCCTTATTGACACTCATCCTTTGGGTACTATAAGATCTTGCATCAGTGTGATTTTTAGCTTGATCGAAACGTAATATCCTGAGTTATCAACCCTTGAATTTGACTAAATTCGCTTTTCGGCCTTGTTGTTACTATAACAGCCAACACTATTGACTAATTAAGACGAAATTTGGAAGAAATATTGCTGACCGTGCGATCTTGCTTAAGAGCGATTTTTAGCTTGATTGGAATCAAGCATTCAGAGTAATGTGCCTTGGTTTAGACAAAATTGCATATACGGCTTTATTTTAGCCACAAATTTTGGTTAATTATATAAAACTTAACTTTAAGATCTTTCAAACATTTGAAACTTAAGCTTAATTGGAACATCACAGCTAGAGTTATGTGTCATTGAATTTGACAAAATTGCCTTTTCGAGTCATAAAATATTTACCAATTCAGATTAAAGTGACATTTCAGAATTTTTTGTCATAAATTTTACTTTTATTTTTATCTGAAAGAGCATATTTCCTTATGAAAATTCTGAAAATTTCAAGCCAAAATATTGCGCCGTTTACGAGAAATTTATATTTTGGGGTTAAAATTGAACAAATTGTTGTGGACAACAGTTCGGATTTATATGCAATTTATCGATTATGTCTCAACTTTAAATGCGTGTTTCTCGCTTATTGGGAACAACTTCAAAAAACTAATAGTATTTACACTCATTAGAATAACCAATCTTGGCATCAAGACATACTTGAAACTGGAATGAAATGTCCCTTTAAACTTATAAGAAATGGGAAGCTTGCGTAAGGGCGATTGTTAGCTTGATCGGAATCAAACATTTAAATTAGAATAATTTGCTCTTGAAATTTTACCAAATTGCATTTTCAGCATTTTTGTCAGTGTAACAGCCACGAATATTGACTGATAAAAAGAAAACTTATACATTATGTTGATGACCATAAAAGCTTGCATCAGTGAAATTTTCATCTGAAGAGCAATGTCACGTCTAGAGTAATGTGCCATTGAATTTTTCAAGATTGCCGCTTTCAACAAAATTTTGACAAAATGTTGGGGACCATCTGATCTTGCATATGTGCATTTTTTTATTGATCGGGATCACACATCTAAAGTTAATATAGAATGTGAAATTGCCTTTTTTTTTTACTTTTCTTGCACTATAATAGCTACAAATATAAACCAATCAAAACAAAACTTTACTGAATTGTTTGTGCATGTTTTGTCATTGACCTGTTTAATGTTCTGATTCATAAAGTTCAGTTTATTGAATAAGTATAATGACCAAACGTTACATAAACTAAAAAAACACAATTATTTACCCCACCCACCACCTTTTTTCCTCTGTGATTTGGTCATGCGCATTTTTTGATGTCATGAGATTTAGTTTTTCATCAAGGTCTAGCCTTTGTCTTACATTTTGTGGGACCTAGATTATTATTAATGTAATATCTTGAGCTTTGATAGAATAAAGCACCACGATTTGCCCATCCACTAATCTTTTTCTCTCTATTGAAGTCTTAGTACAATACACAATGTCACGATTTTTTGTTTTTCTATATTGTCCGGCCTTTGGCTAATATTCTGTGACAATTCAATTATTTCAAATGCAATATCTCGAGCTCAAACTCGAATTAGAGCTTTTTGAGCTTTGCTTATAGAGCAACCTCTAAATATGAAAATTGCCGAAAAATTATTATGACAATCAGTGTGTTCTATTCTTGTAAATGTACATGTCAAATTTTGTAAAGGTATGATGATTATTAAAAAAGTTATGCCCATTTGTAAAATTACGGTTTCGAAATTTTGTAAATTTAAGTCACCATTTTCCCTATTATTTTTAATTTTACAGCTGTCCATCAAAGTTAAATGATAAGAGCAATGTCTTAAGATCATGAAAACGTATGATGGATACCTCTTTCACTTACATCAAGCAGAACCTAAAAAATGGACATAACGCACCATACTAAACGTTTTCCCAAGCCTTTTCTATCAGAGACGTCAAAACCAGATCTTGTTTGGGAAAGGGTTAACAATCAATTTCATGCGGACTTTTCCATTCTTCTTATAAATGCTGTATGTTCCATGCTCCCGATTAAAAAAAAATTTTTTTTTCATTAAACAAATGACTTTAATTACAATGTAGTTTGTTGTTGTTCGGTTTATTATGTTTAACCCAATTCAAAACAAAATAATTGGCTGTTCTTAATAAAAATGTAGTTATGTTTTATAGTCGACGAAGCAAATCTATACAAGTGCATTTAAAGTGACACTTCACGATTATTTTTACAAAAATTTTACTTTTATTCTATCTGAAAGAGTATGTTTTCTTATGGAAATTTTGAAAATTTCAAGCCAAAATATTGAACCGTTTACGAGAAATATATATTTTTGTGCTAAAATTAAACAAATTGTTGTGGACAACAGTTCAGATTTATATAGAATTTGTCATTTCTGTCTCAACTTTAAAGGCGTATTTTTCGCTTATAAATAACAACTTCAAAAAACTGATAGCATTTCTACGCATTAGAATAAACAATCTTTGCATCAAGACATACTTTTAAAAAATGAAATAAAAATGAAATGTCACTTTAAGTCTAAACAGGAAATGTGTTATCATGGTAGCAAAGAAATCGTCGTCTTCCACAATTTTCTTCTTCCCTCCATATTTTCTATAAAAGGCTGGAAAACAAACATCGGGGACTACATTGTACTTGTAATATGACAAAATATTAGCAGGCGGTGCTCAAGATTAAAAAAAAATCTTCGAGGAAAGTAAATGTATTGCCCTTTCCCAATTAAGACCTGGCCCCGGTTTCTCGAAAAAACTTAAGTACAAACTCATGAGTCCATGCTCAAATTTACTACAACTTAAAAGGAACACTCTCCAACGTTGAATGGTATTCGATTGAAGTTCACGTGGATTTCGTGCGATTTGAGCACGGTGCTCAGATTTGAGCATGAGAACGTACTTAAGTTTTTTTTCGAGAAACCGGGGCCTGATTTTAACGTCCGTAATAGACAGGGCAAATTAACCTTTTCCCAAACGACATAATTTTCGGGCGATCCACTTCAAAAGCTGTCACAAATGACAAAATGGAAGTTATTAAAGATGGAATTTGTGTAAAACATGACATAGAAAATATTGATACAAAAGGAGAAACTGCTGGTTATCAGCAGTTTCTTCTTTTGTTTCAATATTTTCCAGAGCCCTTTCTATTAGGGACGTCAAACCAGATCTTGTTTGGAAAAGGGTTAAGAAAATGCTGATAACCAGCATTTTCTCTTTTTCTGTTTGTATTTCATGACTATCACTTAACACAAATGCTGTATTCGTCGTCGAAATCGACTGTTCCGTCTGCAATGAGCCTAATCTTCCAATTGGAACGGTTCAGATTGTATTGATTTGGCGACCCAACGATATATTAGAACAACAACAAAAAAGAAACAAACAAACAAACAACGATGTTCCTTTTATTTAAAATTGTGAAAAGTATAAAGTGAATTAATTTTCTCTTCCGTAACATAAATTTTGCTATGTCTTGTGTAGTGAATTCAATTTGCACGAATTGAATTTTGAAAATTTGTCTTTTGAAATAAAAACCATTGTTAAGTTGCTTTTCAACGAAAACCTCATATCTTCAGCTTTAATTAAGCTGCAAATACGAGGTTTTCGATGAAAAGCGACTATAATCAGTCTATTGGTAAGACGACTCACAGCCCTAACCCAGGAATGTAAGTACCACCATGCATCTGTAATTATATAACAGTGTCCCTTGATATGTATGAAAAATTGTTGAAAGAGACGCAATGTCCGACCAAAACAGAGGCGAATACATGTTTGAGGAATCATTTAACATAACAATCACAAATGTAACATGAATGGTAAATTTTAGTGGAAAGATGTCGGTGTTTACCTAGTAACATCTTCTAAGCAAATAAATGCGTCTCAGTGACATCTCAATAAATCAATTAGGGACCCGTCTCGATTTTCTCGAGCTCTCTAACACGCTCTAATTGGACAAATCTTGGCAAGTTTACAATCTCTGTCATCTCGATTCTAGTAATTCTCATCCCTAAAGTCTTGTTTTTAACCCTTTCCCAAAAAGAGTCAACTAGTTTTGACGAGCCGTCTGGGTATTAATTATGTGTAACCATTAAGGGTAAAGATAAAATGATACATAGAAGCCATTTTATCCTATAACCCAATCTTTTTAATGCTGTTCCATTTATGTACAGAATTTATGTATTTTCAACATAATTGGCATCTGTAATAAATGTACATACGGACCAGTCTAGTACCAAGTTTACCTTTAAAATTACACAGAAATCCATTCGTTTGACCGAAACGTACGCGTCGCAAAATTAGATGAATTACAATGTAATTTTAATTTAAGCTGTCAATTTCAAATGTTGATGAATACGATCCCAGATGTCAACGATTCAAGCCTGGTCAAATTGTGTGGGAGGCATTGCACCGACTTGTATATTTTTAAAATTCTAATCAAGATCCGTATTGTTCTCTCGTCAATATTAAAGCTTGAAACGGGACCTCCCTTAAAAACCCAAAACAGTAAATAATAATAATAATAATAAAAATCAAAGCGCTGAAAGCGCTGAAGGCCTTGAAGAATTTGAACACATGCAGATCATTTATATAGACTAAGAAAAGACATGGACAGAGCACTGAACCCTGAGGGACGCCTAAGAGAACGGGTAGAGTAGTTGATGAGTGATCATCAATACCTACTCTTTGAGAACGATCCTTTTAGAAGGGTTATATCCATCTTGAGATCAGTGGAAGAACGCCCAGCTTATTCAATTTGGATATTTAATTGCTGTGATCAACCTTCTTCTTCTTCCGGTTTAGGTCAGGGTTCTTCATAGAATGTATATTTGACCTACGATGGGATGAGACAATCACCACTTCCATTTGTTATGTACAGCTAAAAGTCTATACGGTACAGTAAAAACTATGTACACCCATCAACCGGTTACTTGCTACTGGGTAGGGCCGCAGCATGCTGTGGTAGGGCGACCCTGAGCCCCTGAGCGTAGTAGCATCTGAGACGGCTAAAGGAAGGTGGTTCCAAATCAAATGCCTTACTAAAATCCATTTCAAGTATATATCCGCTTGTTGACCATTTTCAAGATTGTCGTATGCTTCTTGGGTAAGGCTAATCGATTGAGATTCACGGGTATGTTTTGATCTGAAGCCATGCTGGTACTGGCTAAGTAGATTATTCTTATCAAAGTGGCCCATGATGTTTGTTATCAGGATGCGCGCCATAATTGTTGATGCTATGCAGATTAAAGAGATTGGCCTATAGTTGCTGGCTTTATACTTTGGACAGCTTTTTATAGACGGGTGCTACTGTTTTACTTCTCTAATCTTTGGGGACAATACCTGTTTCTAGAGAAAGATTGGAGACGACATTGACAATAGATCAACTATATATCTTGTAATATTTCTTTACACCTCTGGTAAAATATGTTTCTGGAAAACAATGCGGCATAATTAGAAAATGTACGTTCTGCTCTGTATTTTTTTTTTGCTATATTGAGCACGATTTCCAAATTTATTAATGCCCATTATGTCGTCTGCATTAGCTTTGGAATTTGAAAAGTCAAAAGTTTTTACATTTTGGAATGGGTGAGATAATGGTAAATTCCATATTTCATATCTTGTTCAAACAATCAAGATGAAGTAATGGATTGGATAACGATTTATTAAATGAAGTTAAATCATTGCCGACAAATCGTGATGTTATTTCTATATATCTTCACAATATATCATTTAGAACCTTATTAAATCATGAATCTGCCTATTGAGACATAACTATCTAACACATACAAATACATAGATATATAAATAACAAAGTTTTAAGACAGATTAAAGAATAACAAATCGTTACTATTATAACTCATCGGCTATAAAGTGGTAGTTGTATACAAACACTTTACGCCTTGTTGTTGATAAATGGCCCAACACAAACACTTCCTCTTTTGGGAATAAAATAATTAGGACATTAATTCGCTCGTATAGCTTACGATAAATGGTTTGGTAAATGTTAAAACTATATGTTTGGTTTTTAGTGTTTGTATACAACTCTACTTTTATAACCGATGAGTTATACCTACGGTATTGGAAAACCAAATATTTCAAGTGTGTATCGGTAATCACTGACGCGTTCCGTGTGTTCCGGTAATTACTATGCGTTCCATGGTGTTCCGGTATTTCTATGGACCCAATAGTTCTTTCGCGGGGGAAAAACGAACATTTACGGAAAATTTTGCAATGAACGAGTTTCTTTAAATATTAACAATGTGTCAAACTGTCACAAGATACGCCCGTAACACTGCTTTATGTCGACAGGGGGAGCAGGTTGGTAAAAGTTTCATGGTCCTAGCTATTATACTTTTCGAGATATGCCCCGGACAAAAAATGAAGTATGAAAAATAACAAAGGGCAATAACTCAAAAATTAGGCCAGGTAGAATTATGTTTTTTTTTAAACTGCACTCCCCTTTGATAAGATCTATACACCCATGAAGTTTCATGATCCTAGCTATTATACTTTTAGAGACATACTCCGGACAAGATTCAAGTATGAAAAACAACAAAGGGAAATAACTCAGAGAATAGGCCAGGTAGAGTTATGGTTCCTGTGCACTGCACTCCCCCTTGTTGAGATCTATACACCCATGAAGTTTCATGATCCTAGCTATTATACTTTTAGAGATATACTCCGGACAAGATTCAAGTATGAAAAACAACAAAGGGCAATAATTCAGAGAATAGGCCAGGTAGAGTTATGGTTCTTGTGCACTGCACTCCCCCTTGTTGAGATCTATACACCCATGAAGTTTCATGATCCTAGCTACTATACTTTTAGAGATATACTCCGGACAAGATTCAAGTATGAAAAACAACAAAGGGCAATAACTCAAAGAATAGGCCAGGTAGAGTTATTTTTCTTTTAAACTGCAACCCCTTTGATAAGATCTATACACCCATGAAGTTTCATGATCCTAGCTATTATACTTTTAGAGATATACTCCGGACAAGATTCAAGTATGAAAAACAACAAAGGGCAATAACTCAAAAAATAAGCCAGGTAGAGTTATGGTTCTTGTGCACTGCACTCCGTAATGATGAAAAGAATATAACTGCTAAGTTTAAAGTCAATCGGACGTAAGGTGACAGAGTTATGCTCCGGACAAAGAAGTGGACGCCGCCGGACGCCGGACGTCACGGGTGATCCAATAATACGTCCCGTCTTCGACGGGCGTATAATTAGCATAGTCACGGTGGGGATTGTGCATGATGGGATGGATAACGAATACGGAGTATACGGACAAAATTTGTCTCGCTTCAGGTAGGAAATTGTGCAAAAAATTTTCTTATTTCTGCTCCAATTTTCAAGCGGTTTGTTGCATGTACCCCGCATTAGTGAGCTCTTTCCTCGGATATGTGATTTTTTTGTAGAATCTTTGTACTTTGTCCAAAAATTGATCCCAACCGACCAGATAAACGACAAAAAATCAGACCCTTTTTCTAGTCGGTTGGGATCGGTTTTTGAGAAAAGTACAGGGAAGTTCCAGATAAATAATACATCTGAGAAAAGGGCTCAGTAAGACGGAGTACATGCAACAAACCGCATGAAAATTGGCGCAGAAATAAGAAAGTTATTGCACAAATTCTTACCTGAAGCGTGGTTAATTTGGCCGTAGTCGTTACCATTTCGCTTTCTGGTCGGTTGGGACAATATTTCGGAAAAAGTATCATGATTTATCTAATATGTCATACATCCGATGAAATAGCTCGATAAGGCGGGGTACATGCAGCAAACCGCTTGAAAATTGATACAGAAATAACAGAGTTATTGCAAAATGTCTAACCTGAAGCGAGGCGAGTTGGCATCAAATTTTGTGCAAAAAATAGACTGAGTTTACTGTTATGTTTTGATAAACCGTCGGTGTTGTTATAACATCTCGTAACTACGGTTTGATTCAAGCCGTAGTTACGAGATTTTATAACAACACCAACGAAATACTATTTATTTGTCCGAAATTACGTCACGGTTAACTTGATAAAATCGTTCCCTATTGTCGGTAGTCGTTATCCATCCCATCATGCACAATCCCCACCGTGATAGTAAGAGATTACATTATGCTGCAATACGTTGGGTGTTTTAAAAATGCATTTGGTTGAATGACAAATTGCCATACCCATATAAGCATTACAAAGCAAAACCCCAGTGCTTAGAGCTATACATTTCCAGGAAGATTCATCGTCTTCAGTCGATCTACGCCTATTAATATACAAGCGCGGAATCAGGGGGGGGGGGGTCAACCCATGCGCAGATCGAGACGGGGATAAAAAAAATCATGAAAATCATTTCATCGCCGCTTGTTTGTATTTACTTCTTTTGTAATGTACATGGGTCGAAATTTACAAAATCTGCATAAAGTAGTATAGATCTAATCCAGTTCCGATCTACTTTTCATCGCGCAAGAACACTATATCTATCTGCGTTCAACGTTTTCACAAGATAAGGCCGACTAGTGATTCTGCACGCCCTGAGAAAAATGACATGCTAAATTTGGCCTTCTTCAATGCCAAAAAAAACACACGATGAAATACCACCGTGTCCAATCGTTACCGGGGGATGTGGTTTTCGTAACGCTGAAAGCATGGTGTATAACGCCGGTTTGTGGTGCAAAACAGAGGCAGGACACCACCAAGGTAAGAAAATTGAAAAATTGAATCGATGAAGTTTTTTCTTTGGGAATGAGACTAGGCCGAGGCTCATCTCAAATGATTTCTTGACCCCTAGCAATGTCAGTTTTCTTCGAGAAAGTTGCAGTTTTCTCTATCATTCCGTGAATGTAAGGCATTTCAGGCGAAATCAACTCAGCTTGCCCGTAAAATATTAATTATATACAAGCATAACCAGTTATGAACCCCCAAAAAGCATGCACTTCGTACTTACACATGTTTTGCACACAATCACATTGAGGTTTGCACCCTCTGCATCTTACAGAAGCCATGGAAACGATTTTTATTTTAATTTACAAGTAACAATGGTGGATGTGGTGCACACAAAGAAATATTTTGTAACGTATGTGGCATGGTAATTTTAAAGCTTTGCGGTTTTCCTTATTTAAGCAGGCCTAGCAGATATAGTGACACTTTCCCTTACTTCAGATGCAACACACGTCCTTTTCGAATGATCCTAACAATTGTGCAATAATTTTGTGTACAGAATATGTGTTTTTTCGACATCAGCATTTTTAAACCCTATCAACCGGATTGTGTAATGGATTCAGAAATTGTGCAACCCGAACGTTACATTTAAGGCGTACAAAATACAACTTATCTGTCAATATAGGGTTAATTTCACAGAGGCCCAAGAAATATGTTAACGGCCGAGTGTGAAGCACGAGGGTTGTTTACGTAATTTGCGGGCCTCTGCGGAAGTAAACGGCCGAAAAATACGTGAATTGACGCTATTATTGCATAAAAACTATAAAATTCCAATGAATACTTACCCCAAAGCCATTGATATGTGCAAAAATGAACCGAGTTGAGATAAGAAGATGTCCGCCAATGTTGTTTTGTTCTGATAAATCTTCCGAGATTTTTTTGTTATGCGTGACGTCGGAAAAACCTCAGTTGTTGAAAGCGGCGTTAAAACCCCATACTATCAATCAATTAGGTCCTTTCACTTATTTTTAGTCTGTACCCGCAAAACACACTTCCGGAGGCAAAAAATGGGTTTATGGGAAATCAACATTGTATACATGAAAATTGTTACTGAAAATAGTCCCAAATCGGCATTTTCAAAACGAGGCTCCCTAAATATGCGGAGAAAACAATGACGACACACGTGTATTAAATATACAGCGATAAAGAGCACGTGCATTCAACATGCAGCGATAAAGCGAAGTTTAAAGTGGAACAAAAATTGAATGTATTCGTTAATAGCCGGTAAGATGGTTATTCCTATATTGGATTTACAGTCAATCGTTCCCAGTTTCATTGTTGATTTCGTATGCACGCCATGCTTTGGGTTCGAGAGTATCGTTAACAAAAACGCTTTGGGTTCGAGAGTATTGAACCAAAACGCTTTGGGATTGAGTGTAGTGTTACTAAAAATTACAAATACTAAACGTTTGAGCGGCGTTTTGAGACTCCAATGACGACTTCCGGAGGCTGTTGTGTGCGGGGGGGGTCTTAGATGAAATAACCTAATTAATGTTAACCATGTAACATGCAACTTCCGTCACCAACACTGCAAAAACGTTACTGTTCTGACCCTTTGCTTGTAGTAGGCCTATATAGGTTTCGTCTGCACTTAGATATTTTTAATTTTACGCAAGTCCACTTCCCCAGCCTCAGACATTGTAACATTGGCTATGATCAGACTATACGTTCTATCTGTGGGATAAGTCCCACAACATTAATTTAGACATTTCATCTAAGACACCCCCCCCCGCACACAACAGCCTCCGGAAGTCGTCCTTGGAGTCTTAAACGCCGCTCAAACGTTTAGAATTTGTTTCTAGTAACAATACAGACTAAAACATAAGTGAAAGGACCTAATTGACTCATTTTTTGCACATATCAATGGCTTTGGGGTAAGTATTCATTGGAATTTTATAGTTTTTATGCAATGATAGCGTCAATTCACGTATTTTTCGGTCGTTAACATCCGCAGAGGCCCGCAAATTACGTAAACAACCCTCGTGCTTCACACTCGGCCGTTAACATATTTCTTGGGCCTCTGTGAATGTTAACGACCTCAAAAACGTGAATTAACCCTATATTGACAGATAAGTTGTATTTTGTACGCCTTAAATGTAACGTTCGGGTTGCACAATTTCTGAATCCATTATACAATCCGGTTAATAGGGTTTAAAAATGCTGATGTCGAAAAAACACATATTCTGTACACAAAATTATAGCACAATTGCTAGGATCATTCGAATAGGACGTGTGTTGCATCTGAAGTAAGGGAAAGTGTCACTATATCTGCTAGGCCTGCTTAAATAAGGAAAACGCAAAGCTTTAAAATCACCATGCCACATACGTTACAAAATATTTCTTTGTGTGCACCACATACATCCACCATTGTTACTTGTAAATTAAAGTAAAAATCGTTTCCATGGCTTCTGTAAGATGCAGAGGGTGCAAACCTCAATGTGATTTTGTGCAATACATGTGTAAGTACGAAGTGCATGCTTTTTTGGGGTTCATAACTGGTTATGCTTGTATATAATTAATATTTTACGGGCAAGCTGAGTTGATTTCGCCTGAAATGCCTTACATTCACGGAATAATAGAGAAAACTGCAACTTTCTCGAAGAAAACAGTCATTGCTAGGGGTCAAGAAATCATTTGAGATGAGCCTCGGCCTAGTCTCATTCCCAAAGAAAAAACTTCATCGATTCAATTTTTCAATTTTCTTACCTTGGTGGTGTCCTGCCTCTGTTTTGCACCACAAACCGGCGTTATACACCACGCTTTCAGCGTTACGAAAACCACATCCCCCGGTAACGATTGGACACGGTGAATACTCGGATATGAATTACCCAGGATTGTGGGAAAAGGTCTTCTTGGCCTTTGAAAACACCATGGATCCAGATCGGCGAGTGTCAATGTATAGTCTGATCAGGTTATTTAATACTCATACGTTTCAACCTACGACGAAGAAGCTATAAGAATATAACGTGGATCTAGATCTGACTGCGCTTGTAGATCTATGTGCTGGCTTTAAACGCACTCCGAGAACCGAATCTCAGATCCAAATTTTCCAAATTGAAGTCAAACATTGTCTATTTCGGCGTGGTTAATAGGCCTGTCCCACCTAACCGAATTTTACATCGAATGCGTACCGAACTTAATTCGGTGTATTCGTTAAATGTTCGTTCCACAAACGGTCTGTGTTCGGTATGTTTAGTGTGCTATTCGGTGCTTTTCGTCGACATTACGCGGTGTTCGCAGACACCAAAATTTTGTTTTGAGCATGCACAAAATTTTTCGACGATTGCAGCGATCAAAGTTTTCGGAATGATTTCGGTAATTGTTCGCAGAGGGATCGGTAGGCGCGCGTCTGACATTCGCTGCTTTCGTTGTGGTGTCGGTAATAATTCGCCGACGAATTTCTAGTCGGTTTACTCGTCATGATCGCACCGAATGACTAGCGTTTGCTCTCCGATGAAGGTGCGTTTATATACCGATCTGACCGAAAAGACAAACGAACCGCTAACAAAACACACCGATCCTCACGATGCCATTCCGAATATGACGTTATATTCGTTACTCAACCGGTATGGGTTCGTTGATGTTTTGGAACGAATTGTGGTATATTTCGGAGAAACACCGTTGGTTGTTCGGCACAGTCGCTACAAGTTCGTTACGTGTTCGGTGCATGTTCTATACCCTTACCAAAATATTAGCCCTGCCGCAAACAGTTGCGGCAACTTCGCTGCAAATTTGCGGCGAATTCGCTACAAATATTTGCCGCAAATTTGCGGCCACTTCGTTTTTCGTATGCAAATTAGCTTTCTCGCAAACTATTTGCCGCGAAGTTGCTGCAAACTGTTGCTGCAATGTTGCAGCGAACTGTTGCTGCAAAGTTGCCGCAAACACTTCGTTTTTCGTATGCAAATTAGCTTTCTCGCAAACTATTTGCAGCAAAGTTGCTGCAAACTGTTGCTGCAAAGTTGCAGCGAACTGTTGCTGCAAAGTTGCCGCAAACTCGTCCAAATTCTTCTCGCGAACTTCCCGCAACTATTTGCCGCAAAGTTGCGGCCACTTCGTTTTTCGTATGCAAATTAGTTTTCTCGCAAACTATTTGCCGCAAAGTTGCAGCAAACCGTTGCTGCAACTTTCCAGCAAACTGGTTTGTTTATATTTCTTCCAATCTTCCTGCAAACAAGAAAGCTATTTGATTGGATGCAGAGTAAAATAGGTCACCTTTTCGTCAATTTGGGATTTACATTCAACCAAATACTTCCTCACTAAAACCGGAAGAGGCTTTCAATGAAAGTAAGGCCTTGGAAAGCTTTTGATTACATTTGGTGATAGTGATCAGTTTCACATTTTCTTAAGAAACCTCGCTTTACCCTATCCCAAACAAGACCTGGTTTTGACGTCCCTACTAAATAAGGCTGGGGAAAACATTGAGGCAAAAGAAGTAAATACTGATAATCAGCATTTTCTCCTTTTGCCTTAGTATTTTCTAAGCTATATACACAAATCCTTTCTTTTTCTATTTTGTTGTATGCCGCAACTTTCTAATTAATTAAATACCAATTCATTAAAATCTTATCCGAAACTTTTAATTTCTTAAAGTAACAGAAGTTGATGTAGATAACAGTTTTTAAAGAAGGCATATTTCTCAGATAAAAGTTATCTTTCTCAGCTCATTTTCACAAGCAAAACAAATAACATTCCTCACCAGGAAGAACAAGATTCTCAATAAACACTTTTAACCCTTTCCCAAACGGAAAAAATTTAGGTGATCCACTTCAAAAACTGCCACAAATGACAAAATGGAAGTTACTAAAGATAGAATTTGTGTGAAATTTGGCACAGAAAATATTGAGACAAAAGGAGAAGCTGCTGGTTATCAGCAGTTTCTTCTTTTGTTTCAATGTTTTCCCAAGCCTATTCTCTAATGGACGTCAAAACCAGGTCTTGTTTGGGAAAGGGTTATGGTAGTCCACCCCTAATGAGATTCGCGAGACATCAGCATTGTTTGGGCTATGTCGAAAACATTTGGCGATGAAACTTTCCATCGCCGAATGTTCACGACCAGCCTGAATAGCTTCGGATACGTAATGATGCCGCCAAAAAAACCCTGATGTTTTGTGAATATCAAAATGGCTACATTACGGGTATTCTACCTTAAATCAATATCGGTTGTTGATGCATCAAGTCTATTAGGCTGACATTATTTTGTGTTCATCAAGTCTGTTTATTTGATTTTCGATGCGCCATGTTGTTCATTCTGTGTATCAAATCTTCAATCAATTTGTAGAAACGAATTCGCAGTCTGTTGTCCAAGAATCTTTCGTAGTTTATATTGTGCAGGTCCTTCTTCTTCGAATTCTGTATCGCTTATTTACACTGTAGATTTTTCTAACACTTTGATATTCATTCTATTGGGCAATAATATAGCCCATTCACTAAAACACTCCAGCAATACATTGCGGCCCTGTTACACTTTACACTTATAGGGCATTACTACAGCCCATATTTACACCAAGCTGTTTCACAAGTGGACACAGGCGGTCAACTGGTCTCTTCAGAGTTTTGTTGATTGGTATATATAGATCTCGGTCCCCATGTAAGTTTCTTATCTGTGATAGGTCTACATGATCCAACCAATTTTCCGCTTGTTCAGGTAAATCAATCACCATTATGATGTCCCCAACAGCAAAGTTTTAGTAACAAGCATTTGATTGACCATTAGAAGTAGATGAAGCTAAATTTTTTTGTAACTTCTTACAAAACTTGTCTGTACATGTACATGTGATTAAAGGTAAATATTAGTCCAGACTGTCCATACTTTAGATGTACATTGATGTTCAACACTTCAGTTTAACTTTAAGTATTTTAGAAGAGCTGACGGACAGTTACTTGACGAAGTTGTTTAATTTCAACGACGTTTTTCTTATCTTTCATGTCAAAATTGGACTTCTCTGTTGCTGTACGTAGTAGCCAACAGTCTTCATATCTCCAGCATTGTAAGGTTCTGTTTACACTGGAAATAAACAAAAACAGACTTGTAAGGTTTAAATTGTGAACAAAAACATTTTTCTCATAATGTGTGGCATTTGTAAACATTGATTTTAACAAGAGGACCATGATGGTCCTATATCGCTCACCTGAACCTAAATGATATGAGCAACACTTTTGATCAATTCAATTAATATTTATTACTTTAAGACTGAAAAAGAACTTATGGTCAATAAGGTTGTGAAAATCTAACTCATCCGAGATCTAAATTATGGTGCCAAACATTGTACAGGGCTCCAGATAAGAGGGGGTGGTGACTTTTCAAACTGCAATAATGCTGTCAGTGATCATCAAACCCTATGTTGTAGGTACTCATTTGTATCGTCTCGTCGAGACGATTCAAATGAGTACCCACAACATAGGATTTGAATTTGAAAAAACAAGAGATGTTTGTAAAACATATATGCCCCCTCAAGGGCCTACATTTGATGTAGGTCAAAGTCCAAGGTCAAGTTAACAAGGTCCAAGGTCATGGTCAAATATGAAAGGTCTTGGTAGGAGGTGTCTATGTGTGAAATATCAAGGCTGTATATGTAAAAGTAAAATGAAACATAGGCCAGGTTAAAGTTTTTAAAAGTAGCCCAAATGCCAAGGTCAAGTTTATGGTCAAATGTGAAAGGTCTTGGTTGGAGGTGTCCATGTGTGAAATATCAAGGCTGTAGGTGTAAAAGGACATGATATATATGCCTGGTTTCAGTCTTTTTAAAAGTAGGTCAAAGTCCAAGGTCAAGGTTGCAATATTCAAGGTCATGGTCAAATGTGGTAGGTCTTGGTAGGAGGTGTCTATGTGTGAAATATAAAGGATGTAGATGTAATAGGACATAAGATAAAGGCTAGGTTAAAGATTTCTAAAAGTATGTAATAATCAAAGGTCAAGGTCACACACGCCAAGCCAGGTCATGGTCAAATGTGAAAGGTCTTGGTAGGAGGTGTCCATGTGTAAAATATCGAGACTGTATAGGTAACAGGACATGAGAAATATGCCTAGTTTAAGTTTTTTAAAAGTAGGTCAAACTCCAAGGTCAAGGTCCAAGGTCATGGTCAAAAGTGAAATGTCTTGGCTGGAAGTGACGATGTGTGAAATATCAAGGCTGTATGTGTAAAATGACATGAAATATAGGCCAGGTTAATGTATTGTAAAAGTAGGTCAAACACCAAGGTCAAGGTCACAAGGTTCAAGGTCATGGTCAACAGTGCTTCTGAAATAAGTTGCCCGAGTTTTCCGACTTGTCTGTTTAGTGGCATTTACCTGTACGGACAAGCAGATTTTGAAAGCTAGGTTGTCCGTGGACAAGTGAAAAATCCGAAGTTAATAAAAAATGTTTTTATCTTTTTCTCACAATTTTTAATACAATGTAATTACTGATAATTAAATGTATGAATTTTGTTGTAGACAATAATTAGACAGTCATAATAGATATGCAATAAACAAATGAAGCTATGGAAAATTATATGGGTTTTGTACGGACAAGTTGATTTTTCATACGGACAAGTCAATTTTGGATCAAGACTTGTCCGTGGACAAGTAGATTTTAAAAATATTTCAGAAGCACTGGTCAAATGTGAAAGGTCTTGGTCGTAAGTATCCATGTGTCAAATATCAAGGCTGTATGTGTAAAAGGACATGAAAAATATAGGCCCAGTTTAATTTTTTTTAAAAGTAGGTCAAACTCCAAGGTCAAGGTCACAAGGTCCATGGTCATGGTCAAATGTGAAAGATCTTGGTAGGATGTGTCCATGTGTGAAATATCAAAGCTGTATGTGTAATAGCACATGAGATATAGGCCACGTTTAATTTTTTTTAAAAGTAGGTCAAACTCCAAGGTCAAGGGTCATGATCAAAAGTGAAATGTCTTGGCTTGAAGTGACCATGTGTGAAATATCAAGGCTGTATGTGTAAAAGGACATGAAATATAGGCCAGGTTAATGTATTACAAAAGTAGGTCAAACACCAAGGTCAAGGTCACAAGGTCCAAGGTCATGATTAAATGTGAAAGGTCTTCATCGTAGATGTCCATGTGTCAAATATCAAGGCTGTATGTGTAAAAGGACATGATACATCATCCAGGTTAAAGTTTTTAAAAAGTAGGTCAAACTCCAAGGTCAAAGTCCAAGGTCATGGTCAATTGTGAAAGGTCTTGGTAGGAGGTGTCCACGTGTGAAATATCAAGGCTGTATGTGACACTATGTGTAATAGGTCATGAGATATAAGCCCAGTTTAATTTTTTTAAAGTAGGTCAAACTCCAAGGTCAAGGTCACAAGGTCCAAGGTCATGGTCAAATGTGAACGATGTTGATAGGAGGTATCTATGTGTGAGATATCAAGGCTGTATGTGTAAAAAGCAGACATGGCAAAGAACCAGAAATCTTTGTCAGACATTCGGTCTGACAGTTCCAAATATTCTGTCAGACTGAATAAAATTTTGTCAGACCGGACTATATTGCACTATCTTACAGATCAAAATTTGTGTCAGACAGTGGGACTGACAGTAGCCAAAAAATCATCAGACCGAGAGAATTTTCATCAGACATGTCTGCCGGTCCGACGGTCTTCGCCATGACTGAAAAAGACATGAGACATAGGCAAGGTTAAGAATTAAGTGTAAAAATCAACAAAGGGCAATAACTCCAAGAATTTGATCGGCAAGGTTATGATTCTTGTGCACTGCACCTCTCCATAATAAAATCTATCCACCTGAAAAGTTTCATGATTCTACCTTACATGCTTTTTGAGTTGTGCTCTAGACAAGAATCAAGTTATAAAATCAACAAAGGGCAATAACTCAAAAATTTGATCGGCAGAGTTACAGTTCTTGTGCACTGCACCTCTCCATAATGAGATCTATCCACCTGTAAAGTTTCATGATTCTACCTTACATACTTTTTGAGTTATGTTCCGGACAAGAATCAAGTTTGAAAATCAACAAAGGGCAATATCTCAAAAAATTTGATCGGCAGAGTTACGATTCCTGTGCACTGCACCTCTCCATAATGAGATCTATCCACCTGTAAAGTTTCATGATTCTACCTTACATACTTTTTGAGTTATGCTCCGGACAAGGTTTGGTCTATGGACAGACCGACGGACCGACCGATCTACCGACGGCCTTCCGACCGACACTTGCAAAACAATATACCCCCTTTTTCTTCGAAAGGGGGCATAACAATTACATGACTAGAATATTGATAAAAGGCTTTGGCAAGGGAGACTACTCTTGCAGGGCTCCCGCTGTCGATCGCCACTGGCGCCAATTGCGACAAAATAAAAATTCTGGCGACAAAATTTGCCAGTTGGCGATTTTATTGGCGACAACTTATTTGCGCCGTATTCTGACACAAGATTTCAGGTAAAGGGTTGAGTCTCAAAAGCTATGACAGTCGCGTGTATCGGTGCTGGTCAGTCATTGATTAACAAAAATCGATAATCGGTAACCAATTATCCGAGATAGCAGTTTGTCCATATGATTATGACACCTTCTAAATAACTGTTTCAATATGCGTGAAAATGTCTTGGTCGCGTGGCTTGCCGAGGAAGAAAACTTTAGTCACTGGAAATTTATTCCGGTGCGTTTACCTGGAGCTTAATTTCGGCCTAAATCCGACAAATTGTATTCTAAATCCTTTACACATATTCCCTTATAAAGACAACACATTTTTGTCAAGACTGGAACAAACGGGCCAGATGTGTCGGCGGCATTTATTTGATCTCGGGGTAGTGACGTCATATAAATAACGAGTGACTAAAACGCTGTATCGTTACGATGTTTTAACCCCCAAACGGTTTGTATTTCGTGTAAACTTTCGCAAATCAATTACACAATGGAATTTGTTTTTATCGCATTTGAAAAGATTTTCTTTTTAATCAATGGATATAAAACACGAGGTAAAGCTTTTGTCAGAATCCGATTCAGGCTACGAGTCCGAGCATCGTATCGCAGATCGAATTTTTTGTGATAAAAAAAGATTCACTTTCATTCCTTGTTTTCACATGGAATTTTCCGAGTCAGATTTCTTTAAATCTTATCTGTAGATTCTATCAAAGCTTGTGATCGAGTGATCGCCGCAATAGGTTCCGAAGTTTTAAGTTTCGTCACGAATTAATGATTTACATCGTATTTTAGGTCCTCGTGTATTCGTTCTGAAAAATGTACTAGTTCTAGTCGGAAGGCATGCCGAAAAAAGGTTGACTTTAAGATTCTCCGATTTACCTAAAATAACTCATGTAATTTCTGCACGCATTTCAATCTGTATGTGTGTGTGTGTGCGCACGTGGTTTGGGGAGGGGGAGGGGGGGCGCATTGACAACTGGGTGGGGTCAGTGACGTTCCGTATAATTATTGTAAATCAGAGGGAACCGCATCCAATCAACTCAAATTATAGAATTTATGCTAATGATCTTGATTTCTATATTGATGTCAATAAAAAGTCATAAACATCATGACATATTACCTAATTGTGATGATAATTATGCATTTTTACAGACTATAATGTTGGGGTGCTTTTTTTACGGGGGGGGGGGTGTCTATATGTTTTTCTTCTTTTCCCATTGGCTGCCGCTCCTCTACTGGCACTGACTTTCTCCAATTGGCCCCAAAAAATTTCAATTGGCGATTTTGCTGGCGCCAAGTCTGAAATTGCCAGGGGAAGCCCTGCTCTTGCACTACATGTACGTTAAACTTGAACAACAAATCTGCGGAATCTTTTGTAAATTAGGCTGTCGCCTATCGCCTATGATCAAAGTGCGCAATATACTTATACAGGCATTGTTGTAAAGTGTCTCACCTAGGGTCTAAGATGACTGTATGTCAGTTGAGGGAAATAGCGATGTGATCTCTTTCACGTCTCGTCTCGGAATAACGATGTGGCTCCGAAATCTCGCCGTATCTCGGGTCTTCCCACCAGTGTATGGACACGCCCACTTGTACCGAAAGAGTATGTGCGGGACTCAAGCAGATGACAAACAGTCGTTCCCTGCACAATCACTACACTCTCCCCGACTTTATTTAAAAGGACCAGAATGTGTGAACCCTGTTCGTACCTTTACCGTATACCATACATTACCAAAAGGCGTTATTCCACCATCTCATTTGTTCAGTCGGGATGATCAGTGTCACCGGGTCCAGACGGCACCAGGCTTGGCAGAAACCGGGAAAACTCTGGGCTTTCCACCAAAGTACAGCAGTCAGGCGATTGTGGTTGCAACCTTCAACAGTTTCTTCGCGGTTGTACATTGTCTCTTCGCCACTTTGTCTGCTACCATCCCGATTAAACCAGAACTTGTATGGGATCTCTCTTCATATACCAGAATTTATGGAACATTAGTCACTAGTATGATCCTGTCTATTAAAACTAATTCAATGCATCTAGTTAGAGTTTGTCCATGAAATCCACTAATTGACTTTATTTAGTAAATTCGTAGTACATGTTGAGGTATTGTCCAAATACACTTATAAACTAACGGTTTTTAGCCCTCTTCAGTTGATGTCCATCGTGGCGTTGAAGAGTATTCCATTGAAGTTGATGTTGTAATCCCACACAGTCTGCAACATTCTGACCATGAAGAGACTGTATCTCTTCCAATGTTTGGCATGTATCGCTGTGATGACATTTGTAACGGTACATCTGATGCGATAGTTTGGTCTTCATGGTCTCCTATTCCACCCATGTTGAATGCGTTTCTCTGGCGGGCTCGTAGATTCGCTAGCCAAAGAGCGCTCCTGGCGTTGGGTGTAGAGAATGTTGTTGAGCTGATACCAACTCCTTTGCTGAAACCTATGAGACTTGGTAAAGGCCTTGAGTAACATCATGTTCGGATCTAAGCCTCATCAAACATCCACATCACTGTCATCCTTCGTGAGAATGATGTCATGTTAGAATACCTGCTTCATCGGAACATCCACATCTCTATCCTGTATTACGAGATTAATGTAGCCTGTTTGTGGCCTGTTGTTACTCCTTCACCATCTATATACCAATCTCTCCTCGATTCTATATCAAAGCAGTCGCTCTTCTACCTGTTCGCACTCTATTACGTCCTTTCCCGGTATTACTAGCGTGAGTTTGGTTGGCTAAGCTTGATTTGGGTTGGCTTGATCTTTGTGCACCCACAAGGCAAGTTCTCCGGATAACATGCTGCACCGTCCGTATTCTGATTGGCCACTCAGGATACCAATTGCACTGTCATGCTTCACAAAAGTCAAGTCAAACTCGAATTGTACGTCCAAACTGTACTGTAAAGTAAATTGTACCACAGCTTGTTTTTCCCGGGTCGAATCGTAACTCTGTTGATCCCTTCTTTAGGGCGTAGCTTCTGCAGGCAATTTCCTTCCATCCTAACCGAACGTGATCAAGGTAGATCAGGGAATCAGTCCATTGCCCCAGCGGAACTTTTCCCAATCATGGCACTGGTTCTTTCACCCTCTGTGTCAATGATTAGCTAGCCCCAATAAGCCTTCAACTTCCTTCGAACAGGTCGGTGTAACTTCCTTCACTGCTTGATACCTGGCTCTAACACAGCCCTAATGCTCCAAGTTCTTTCAAGGTATTTCGACGTTCTCTTGAAAAACGAGCCTACCGTCTTGGTTTCAGCTTCAAACCATACTGTTTAGATCTGGCTAGCGTGGACCTCAGATCTACTACATGATTCCCAGAATCGTCTCGAGCAACCAGATTTTTGTCAATAATTGTTCCCCTAGGGCTAAACAGCTTTACCACCATGCACCATCCAGTTTAACCCTCATAGAACCAAAATCATTACTCTCTCGAACGTTGACGGGAGTATTCCACATACTAACGCGACCGTTGCGTTTCATGGTCCTCTTCCTACCTCCGTATCCTACCAATACGCTAGTTGGCACCCATCTCCAAGAACCGAATACTCTGCGACAACATATCCCGGAAGTTATCCATTTATCCACTAATGATGGTACAGGCAGCAGAAAAACATCCTTTGTAGCGTTGTTCGGCCCCTGATAGTCACCATCTTACGTCCTCTACAGATCCTCTTTGAGCATTGGCGCAAATGCCCAATCTGAATCTCTTGGATAACTCCCCACCACTCTAACATCTGCCAATGTGCCTCTTCCTCCCCGACAAAATGATCAGGTGTTCGCCGTACACCTAGTTTAATTGGCTTCATCTTGTGTCGAATCCCCTGCTGAGTTGCAGTAAAACTCTCCAAATCATAATCTGTAGATGATTTAGTACCTTGTATAATCCCTCTTGTCCTCCATCTATCCTGACGGATCGAATCCTTCGTGCAGGTCTTCCTCGCAGCTACAAACAATGTTCATCGTTTACTAGAAAAGCTCATGCAACCTGGTTGTCCTTTTTCAGCAAACGATACTTGTTGGAAGGGTTCAATGCGTCAATCATAGGTTGAGAGTCGTCCGAGTCTCCTCTCCTATTCACCCTGGACACCACCCTGGGTAGACTTGCTTTCTTTTCATTAAGAGGTTGCGATACATTATTGTGGCTGGTTTTCAACTGCAAAACGTCTTACATAATTCGACAGTGGGAGGTATACCACATTTCTTTTGCATATCTTATTCGAGCAACAGTATGATTTGCATCCTTGGTATAAGCTCAGTGGTTCGATTGTTTGACCGCATCAAACCACGGGTGATTCCGCACTTTCGGGTTATCTCCAGAAAGATTTATCCGCACTTTCGGGTTATCTCCAGAAAGATTTATCAGCACTTTCGGGTTATCTCCAGAAAGATTTACTTGACGTCTCCTGAAAATCCCCATCACTCCCTCCTCCTCATATGGGCATTCTCCCATATAGACATCATCACAGTCATCAAATTTGTCATTCTACTATAGACCCAAAAACAAAATTTGTACAGAACCATCGGAGATTTTTCCTCAGATGTTCAGTATATTTTTCAAAATTTGAACCATCGGAGATTTCGCCTCAGATGACTTGTTCAGTATAATTTTTGTCAAAATGTGAACCATCGGAGAATTCGCCTCGGATGTTACATTTAGCAATTATTTTATTCAAATGGGAATCATCGGAGCGGATATTTCGCCTCGGATGTTCCAATGTTAGCAATTGTTTGGTTTAAATGAGAATCATCGGAGATTAGATCTCGGACATTCCCATTGTAGAATTGGAACCTCAATTTTTCTATAGATCAAATTTTGAAATTTGTGGATTCGAGTCAATAAATTTTAAAATTTTCCGAGGACAGTGCCAAAATTTCCCAAAAGAAAATTTCCAATTTGAATTTTAGACTAAATGTACTTGAAATTTGGAATAAATAGCCAAAATCAAAGTTTTTTTTTCATGTGTCAACTTTCAGTGCTCTCAGCACTTTGAAATGACTTGAGCAGACGACGCATTTCCTGTTCACAATTGGGTCAAGACAAAATTTCTCTAATTTTACAAAATGCATACTCTCTAGGGACTAAATCATTCTAACAGACTTTGCAAATGACAAAAATAACGCAGTAAGGCTTACACTTTCGAAATTTACAGACAAAAGTTGCATATTTCTCGAAACGAAAGTGACTTCCGGTCCAGACATGTGCTCTCAATTTTTGCTGTAAATCACCTCAAAGTGGACAAATGGGCCAAAAAGGGGTTACGCGAAGGTTACCGAATGTTTGGGCCACAATTCAAGCAATACAAAGGCCAGGGAGGTCCACTTACAACTACTCTGTTCAATTGCAGAACTCTCGAAGTTTCGTCAATTTTCTTTCCTTCAGTCTGGTTCTCGGCTATAGAGATAGACTGTCAACTCAATTTGCGGATACTGTCATCGGCAAATAAATGAGTTCAAACTTCGCTGCATGAGTTCGAAAAACTTCTGACACCAATAAAGTGTCTCACCTAGGGTCTAAGATGACTGTATGTCAGTTGAGGGAAATAGCGATGTGATCTCTTTCACGTCTCGTCTCGGAATAACGATGTGGCTCCGAAATCTCGCCGTATCTCGGGTCTTCCCACCAGTGTATGGACACGCCCACTTGTACCGAAAGAGTATGTGCGGGACTCAAGCAGATGACAAACAGTCGTTCCCTGCACAATCACTACACTTGTACTTTATATGACCTGATGACATCAACAGAGTTATTTGTTACGTTTGTCGTATGCAAACAGAATAATTCTCTTTGTTTAAAACTGGGAAGTTTCTAGTTAGCCGGTCCCAATACTAAATGGTCGCAAATAAAGTGACAAACCCCCCAAAATAGAGTAATTTTTCAGCAATAAAGAAGACAATGAGCGGGGGTGTTGGGGGCAGCAGCCCCCATAAATAATTTCAAAATAAAATAAAGCGGGGGTGTGGGGGCAGCAGCCCCCAAAAATATTTCCTAGTAAATAGGGACCGGTTTACTAGATGTGTTCCTAAAACTGTTCTAAAAATAGAATTCCTTTGTGTACCAGCGTGGTCTCGATTCAACTGCGAATATCTTCGCCTATACCAAATGTCATGCAGTCAGACTAAATATGCATAAACAACAATGTTTTATACCTCGATTCTCGCTGAAAATAACACGTTATTTGATGAATTAAATTGAATTCTCGTTCTTCTTTAGGCGTTCGTTGAAATCTGTTTGAAAATATTCGTTTGCGCATGCTCGGAAGTCGTTACGTTTAGACTGGATTTATTCATTTTAGACTAGATGCACAGCCCAGTCTGGGAGAAAAACGATTTGTAATGTAAGCATGACGCGAAGCTTACAATTAAGGCATGAAAAGGGCATGATTCTATTTTTATTTCACAAAACAATACAATAAAAACAGATATTACAAATAAATGAATATAATTATACCTCCTCCCCCCCCCCCCCAAAAAAATGGGGATATTCAGTTTATTCAAGGCATTATTTTGACTAATTAGAATTAAAAGCAACAGAAAAAAGACAGTGAAGAGGACTTCCAAAACCAACTTAAATGTGTGATTTGAATTAACCCTTTCTCAAACAAGACCCGATATTGACATAGGGTATATATATTTAAGAGTGAAATGCTGATAAACAGCATTTTCATCTGACCTTAACAAAGTAATTATTTTCTGTGACATGGCATACAACAATCCTATTCTTATTAATACACATGTATTCTATTTCTCCCCTGCACTAGCAGTAGAAATGACGGGGGGCGGCTAGAATGGGCTAAGCCCCTCCCCAAAGTTGCCCAAAAATGCCGAAAGTTTCTTTTTAAATACACTGAAAATTTAGGATAAATCTAATTTTACCCCTCTGATATCTAGTCACTGGCTCTGACAGGGGCCAGATTCTCCTTCCTTATGAAAATCGCTTCCTATGGACTTGACAGGCCCGTAAGAACAGGGGGAGGGGGCGGGCTAAGCCCCCAATGTTGGCCAAAAATGCCGAATTTTCCTTATTTCACACTGAAAATTCAGGGAAAATCCAAATCAGCCCGCCTACGAATATTCAGACACTTGGGCTTTAGCCCACCACCCAATATTAAATTGCTTCCTACGGGCCTGGGGCCTGTGTAACATTATGCCAATTGGGAAGGGTACAAAGGCTTTGCACAAATATATGCATGCATGCTTGTGTAAAAAATGTACACACATGTACATGTAACATGTACATGTGTGCACATTATGATGTACACTGATTAAAAAACAGTTAAATGAATGAGCTTATATGACTCTGTAGATGAGTTATTTGGCAACTAAAATAATTATTGGATAAATTCAGAAATTGGAAACCGATTTGATTTATTTGGGTTTTACGCCGTTTTCAACTTCTATGGTCATATCGCGGCGGCTGGAGCACCTAACCGTGGGTTCCTGGTATTTCTCGCACCAGTACAACCACAATATCCAAACCGAGCCTCCAGCTGCTCTCTCACATAAATGATTCACACCCATTGGTGAGAGACAAATGACTTTTGTCAAATGTCAGAATGGATACTGGACGAGCCGGAATTCGAACTCGCGACACCTGAGTTGACAGACTACGACGTAACCGACTGAGCTATCAGGGCTCGGTAAATTGGAAACGGAACTCTTAGTACCTTACTTATCTAGTTTGCTCTGTCGTATCATGAATTTGTTAGATTATCATCCATTCTAAATAACAAACTTGTCAACGTGAAATTAATTAAAGCATGGACATTCTACACTTATATTTGGCAGTGTACACATACCCCGGACTAAATGAAGATAATGACACTGAAAACAAAATGAAGTCAGTCTTTATGTATTGGTTCAGAATTTTGAGTCTATCCATGTTTCAATATGTATATCGTCATAGTAAATGCAAAACCTCGTATCTCATTTTTGGAAAATTTTAAAGGGGAGGGAAAAAGTGTAATAACTTTTCCCAAACTGAAATGTTTTACTTGAAATTTGGACATATTGTTCATAATTAAAGTATCATTGATACTGATCGGTAAAATTATCTCAAAACCTGCGAGAATTGACTAAATGGACACACGAGTGTGTACTTTGAAAATCGCAAGAATCGACGCACGAGGTTTTGCATTTACACCGACGATATGCAAGAATTTTACAGGTATTTAAAGCTCCTTGAATGAGCACTGGACAAGTTTAATTTCCTGCAAATTTCTTGCAAACTGCATGATATTCAATAATGTTCAAGTAAGGCTTCTTGCAAAGTTCCTGCAAACTACATGTAAAATATTTGATGGATGACTTTCCTGCGAAGTTCCGACAAACTTTCTTATTTCTGGCAAACTTGTCGCAAACTGAAACGTGTTTGCCAGAAGATTGCAGGAAGGTTGCAGCTAGCGGCAAACATCGGCGAAGTTCCGGCAAACCCTTCTAGCGAACTAATTTGTTTGCAGCAAATTCGCGGCGAATTTGCTGCAAATTTGCAGCAAAGTTTTCATTTCTGTAAGGGTACAAAATCGTTGAAAACCAAAGTTCACCGAATAAAATGACAACGAACACTGCGAATTTCGCACTTGACATTCGGTATAAGTTCGCAACGAATGTTCGGTTAGGTGGGACAGGCCTATAATATGGATAACGTTATCAGAAAATGAGAGAAATTCTTATTGTTTGAATAAATCTATATATCTGGCATTGTTTCAGACAACCACTCTCATAAGTCACATAAATAAATATCTAATGAGGAAATATGAAATATGACTCTGATTATGTTTCCGTTTCCTGTATTGGTCATATCGCGGCGACTGGAGCACCAAATCATGGATTCTGGAATTTCTCTCGCCAGTTCTACCACAGCATCTTTAACGAGCTTCCACATAGTTTAATGATTATCAAACAAATGGTAGGCGGGCGACAACTTTGTCCGAAAGCATATTTGCCGCGGCAGGGGATCGAACCCGGAACCTCATAACCGATAAAGTGGAAGGTATTTAAGTTGTTGTCCTATCTTGGATTAAAGTGATGTGAGGACCAATGTTCCAAATTACAACAGCAGCAGTAGTTTTGTCATTTTGTGTTCAAATGATATGAAAATGCCATCTACTTCTTAATATTTTTTATTTGCATACAACCCCCCCCCCCGAAAAAACAACAACAAACAAACAACAATAAAACCAGACTAAACAATTCCATGACATTCACTTTTTTAACCTGACATCATTATTGATTAGGCCCGTTTAACCCAGTGCCACATACTGACGCCTTTTGATACCCTCAAGATAAATGTGGGCAAACTAATAGTGGAAAACGGAAAAAAAAAAAAAAAAAAAAAAAAGCTTGGTTACTGTAATGTAACACTTTTTATAGTATATGATTTGCTGAAAGAAACAGAGAAAGAGTCGGTTGTCACCAGTTTTTCCTGGTACTGAAAGTTTACACTAACAGTTACTATTACGAATGTCACAACCAGTGCTTGTTTTGAAGAAGAGTTAAAATTATTTCAAAATTCACAAATAAAACCAAATTTCGCCTCACACCGACAATTACGAACTCTGTATGACGCGGTATGTATTCTCGCACACGGTTCCGTATCAGCATACTGATTGACGACGTCAGTAGAAATTTCTTGACCGTCTGACGTCAGCCACGTCCCATTTACGTCATGTGCGTCAAACCAATAACCTCTGTCGGCTTCATCTATAAATAGATTTTGAGTCGGACTTTGGAAAAAGGACAGTTTTACTTTTGAGACCAAAATTATTCCAGATCATTGTTAACATAGGTAAAGTTTGTAAACATGTAGCATTATATCATGACCAGTTTATAGTTGACATTTAACCCTTTCCCAAACGACAAAAATTTAGGGTGGTCCAATTCAAAAGCTGCTGCAGACGACAAAACAGATGTTAGTAGATATTGGAATTGTGTGTCATTTATTCAAGAAAATATTGAGGCAAAAGGAGAAACTACTGTTTATCAGCAGTTTCTTCTTTTGTCTCAATGTTTTCATAAACCTATTCTATGAAGGGCGTTAAAAGCAGGTCTTGTTTAGAAAAAAAGGCTAAAAACGTTGGCTTGCTGTACCAGCACAAAAGCATGTCAGATGTACATGCAGATACAGTACATCGCTGGTTTTCAATGCAGTTTTAAGCTACAGTTATAAGGTTTTTCTTGAAAACCATTGAAATTTTATCATTGTTAAGACGATACTAGTTCAAATAGGGATTAAAACAATATTGTTCAAAATTCACAAATAAAGCCGAATTCCAGTTCACATTCACGAGTATGAACTTCGTAGACCGTAGTAACTATTCTAGCACATGGTTCCCGAACATTATGATGGTTGATGACGTCAGTTGAAATATTTTGACCGTCTGACGTCTGCCACGTCCCATCTACGTCATGTGCGTCCATCCAATAATTGTAAACTTTGTCATCTATAAATAAATTCAAGTAGGGATCTGTTAAAAGGGTCCTCGTGGTCATTTTGAGCACACTTGGACCAGTTAAATATGCAAAGCGTGGATTCAGATTCAAACGACCCCCACCTCGGTAGCCTGATTATTTAATTTTCATGTAGAAATTCAGTCAAAAATGTGCAATACTAGGAAAAAGGAACCCCTGTCCCTATTTATGTATTCAAACCCCATTTAGAGGCATTCTGAATCCGCTGCAGTACACACACATTGTCATCATTCTCAATATCCATTTCATTTTCTAATAGACCGTTCATCACATGTATTAACTCATTATCACACCGTGGCATCTTTTGACACCCAAAAAGAAAAAAAAAGGCTGTGAAAAAATATGAAGAAATTGCTTGTGACATGGTCGTGCTTTGTACCAAACTAGCATCTATAGATATAAGGATAAAATACTGATACCTAGTGATTTAATAACGTCCACATAAAACTGTAGTCTAGTATAGGTCGTGATTTGTACCAAACTAGCATCTATAGATATAAGGATAAAATACTGATACCTAGTGATTTAATTACGTCCACATAAAATTGTACTCTAGTATAGGTCGTGATTTGTACCAAACTAGCATCTATAGATATAAGGATAAAATACTGATACCTAGTGATTTAATAACGTCCACATAAAACTGTAGTCTAGTATAGGTCGTGATTTGTACCAAACTAGCATCTATAGATATAAGGATAAAATACTGATACCTAGTGATTTAATAACGTCCACATAAAACTGTAGTCTTGTGTAGGTCGTGCTTTGTACCAAACTAGCATCTATAGATATAAGGATAAAATACTGATACCTAGTGATTTAATTACGTCCACATAAAATTGTACTCTAGTATAGGTCGTGATTTGTACCAAACTAGCATCTATAGATATAAGGATAAAATACTGATACCTAGTGATTTAATAACGTCCACATAAAACTGTAGTCTAGTATAGGTCGTGATATGTACCAAACTAGCATCTATAGATATAAGGATAAAATACTGATACCTAGTGATTTAATAACGTCCACATAAAACTGTAGTCTTGTGTAGGTCATGATTTGTACCAAACTAGCATCTATAGATATAAGGATAAAATACTGATACCTAGTGATTTAATAACGTCCACATAAAACTGTAGTCTAGTATAGGTCGTGATTTGTACCAAACTAGCATCTATAGATATAAGGATAAAATACTGATACCTAGTGATTTAATAACGTCCACATAAAACTGTAGTCGTGTGTAGGTCATGATTTGTACCAAACTAGCATCTATAGATATAAGGATAAAATACTGATACCTAGTGATTTAATAACGTCCACATAAAACTGTAGTCTAGTATATGTCTTGATTTGTACCAAACTAGCATCTATAGATATAAGGATAAAATACTGATACCTAGTGATTTAATAACGTCCACATAAAACTGTAGTCTTGTGTAGGTCATGATTTGTACCAAACTAGCATCTATAGATATAAGGATAAAATACTGATACAATAGTCCCAGCCGAAAATGACAGTGACGTAGGCTGATGTTTACTGCTGCAAAACCAATCAATTCGTCTGATTTGCCCCGTTACAAATACGAACAGAGTTGATTGGTTGTAAAGTAGTAAACATTAGCCTACGTCACTGTTATTTTCGGCCGGTACTATTGTACCTAGTGATTTAATTACGTCCACATAAAACTGTAGTCTAGTATAGGTCGTGATTTGTACCAAACTAGCATCTATGTATATAAGGATAAAATACTGATACCTAGTGATTTAATAATGTCCACATAAAACTGTAGTCTAGTATAGGTCGTGATTTGTACCGAACTAGCATCTATAGATATAAGGATAAAATACTGATACCTAGTGATTTAATTACGTCCACATAAAACTGTAGTCTAGTATAGGTCGTAATTTGTACCAAACTAGCATCAAGGGATATACAGGCCTCTGAAGCTTGTTTATATTCTAATCTTCTGTTGAAAATCCTGAAAGCACAGGTACAAATTGGAGTAGTAAAATTGTTTTATCAAATTATAGATTATCATCAATCATTTAGCAAACGTTTTGTAGTAGGTGCTCATTAGAAACGTATTATTGAGGATAATTGGAATCAGTGGAAATAACATTAGATGTTGAATATGGAAGGAGTTTATCCAGTTAAGCGTGACGTAATTTCGAACAAACAAAATACAGTGAACACTCGTTGTGTCGAAGTCAGAGGGGCCGTCAAAATACCTCGACATATCCGGAGTTCGACCAAACCGTTTTTGATTATTGTCGATGAAAACGATATCTAACAATTTTTGATAGGCATCATATGTGTCCATGATTGAAATATAGTAGGAAAAGGAAAGAAATTGCTCGAGACGAGCAATTTCTATCCTTTTCCTACTAAATTTCAAAGGCTGTATTTGTTTCGTAATTCATTTTGATATCCATATGTTGAGGATGGGACATGACTTTCACTTCGACTTAAGCGAAATTTCGACTTATCCGATGTCGAGATAACGGGTGTCGACTGTACTACTTCGTGGGTGTTATTATTCAGTGGAACATAGACGCTTCTCCCTATTTGCATGTATTGGAATATACCGTAGCCTTTCGTCACGGCTCACGACTCGATGTCTATTTATACGGCTTGGTTCAAGCCGTAGTGACAGCACTGACGGTTTATCAAAACATAAAGGTGGACCAAGTCTATTTTAACACAAAATCCATTGCTATTGAAATAACAGTGTTTCTTTTATCCAACGAAAACACGTTGGGGAATCACGTGACACAACAATTTCTGATATTGTTTGACCAAATTTACCTGAGACTCTTTGCATATTCCGTATATCTTCGGGATTTTCCGCCGTTATATTTCGGAAAAAATAAACTATGTAAGTTAAATAACCTACTACGTACTATCGAATATTGTTGGTTCAGTGGGTAAGGCGCACGGCTTGAGTACCAGTCGTTTCGGGTTCGAACCTAGGTCGTGCTACATTTTAACTTTTTTTTACAAAATTAACTCACATATAAATGCATGCTTTTTGTGAATTTCAATCAGCTCACCTTTATGCGACCATTTTCAATCCTCCATCGAAACATGTCGAAAGCTTTACGTTCTAAGGAAAAAAAGTTGTTGCTGATGTAGCAACTTTTTTTGAGGCAGCTGACCAGAATCGAGATTATTTTGTCCGTATTCGTTATCCATCCCATCATGCACAATCCCTACCGTGAAATCGATAAATTGCATCTAAATCCGAACTGTTGTCCACAACAATTTGTTCAATTCTAACACAAAAATATAAATTTCTCGTTTACGGCGCAATATTTTGGCTCGAAATTTTCAGAATTTTCATAAGGAAATATGCTCTTTCAGATAAAAATAAAAGTTAAATTTATGACAAAAAATTCTGAAAAGTCACTTTAAAAGAAACGCGATTCAAAAATTTTGTGGAAGCTGTAGGGTTCGAACTTCGGTCCTATAAACTCAAAGTCCTGAACTTTACCCTTACGCTAAATCTTCTTTTATTTATTTCACGCGGATATAAAGTTGATATCTTTTCACAACGCTATATAAACACATGCGGAAACTACCGGATACACCGATGAAAGACGGAATTTACGCTTACGGAAATCAATGAGTCTCAGGTAAATTTGGTCAAACAATAACCGGCAATAATAGATACAATGTATATTTGAAATCGGTTTGAATCAGAACATGTGGACTAACATGTAGATCTTTTAAAAAGTCCTCTTATGAAAAAGTTACACGCTCATTCTCAATAATAAGGAACAAAAAAAAATTCGTAATATGCAAAAAATAAAAGTTTAAAATCTGCAATTTTTATTCTTTTTCTGGATTACACTATACCTCTTGCAACTTCTGGTAAAGTTTTGTGTACATGATAGAAGTAATTTGAAAGTTACGAGCTTTTGAAACTGTATACTAAAACAACATAAATGTCTACGTTACCATTAACATGTTGTCTTTAATAATCTTGCACATTTAATGCACAAAGTTCATTTTTAAGCCAATTAATGTTAAACGTGTCACAGAATGCCCGAAGATTTGCGAAATACTAACTTTTTCCGATTGAGAAAAGAAATTGTCTGTTTTTGGGCCATTAAAAAGTAGAATCAGATTCTAAAAATGTGATTTTTTCTTCCAAAACTTGTACATAGTTTTTTCAACTTTGGTCATTTTCTGCTACTTAAGTATACATGTATGTATTTAGTATGTTCACAAAGTTCAACTTCTCTGTTTAAAAAAATACCCCTTTGAGACGTTTCATATTCTTTTTTAGGAAGATGTGAGTAAATTATGCTCTCAAGGGGTAACGTAACGTAGGCATCACACTGAACCAAATATAATCAACACATTGAAAAACTTAGTCTTTTGCGTTTCAAACAAGTTAAATAATGTAAATTCGTTTCGAAAATGACACGCCCGTTACTGGAGGAGACTAATAATCTTTTTTAACTAGAAAGTGTTCACATATTCTGGTCATATGCTTGTGTAATGATATACACGTATTTTGGATTGTTCATACGTATCGTACGGATAAACGACGTCATAATAGATGAATTACTGTGACTGTAGTTTGAATTATTCATTTGTTATGTGATCTTTTATTCGATGCACATAAACACTATCGATTTTAAAGATCAAATACCAATTATATGGTAACGTAGGTACCAGGGATAAAGAAGGTGTAATTCATACGTGGATAATATTTGTATGATATTCATTTTATATTTACAAATGTTTGTATATAGTTATTTTGAAGGACTAATAATTTCTTTGAATGATATTCGTAGCCGGCCCTTTCCCGTTCTATACAAATATTAATCTCAACTATAACTTCCCCTCAATCAAAGTAATGGAATAACGGCCTTTCTGAATTCCACGTTGTTTGTTCGCTCATATTTATTAAAACTGTTATCTCATTCCTAGGTTGTGTCTTCGAGATACACTTTTACTTTATGTTTGTGTTTGTCTTTGAATTGGGACATGTTACCCAAACTTTAAGCAAAATGGTTCATGAACACGATCCCTGTTCGACGCCCAGCTCAAAGATTTATATTGCATTTATATATTCCTAGATATTTGACCTTCAAATAGTGTGTTTATTGTTTATTTATTAGAATACTTTTTATTTATTATCTTTCATACATATAAACAAATATATCTAATGTTTGTTTAGACAAGAAATGGTGATTTTCTTGGATGTAATAGTCGTATGTATCGTTTAGAGACAACGAATTCGTGTTCACATCCATTGAAATAAAAAACGGCGTCATAAAATATCTTAGATTATGATTTTTTCAAACATGCTGTCTTTTTTTCTAAGCATACAACTCTTATTTTGCGGTGTAATAGTAAAATTTCGAAAAAAGTCATTGTTTCATTTTCAAATCTATTGAAAAGCATTACGATACCTACGTTACCTGCATGTAACGTAGGCATGACAATTAAACGGCCAGCAAAATTATCGAACGATACTGATTCTGGTGAGTGTTTTCCTTTTTTCGTAGGGAAACAATATCCAACTATAGATCTACTGCTCGGAATCTTTAGTTGAATAACATATATCTACACTTTAACCTCAATCTGTACAGTGGGGTCTACTTAAGTCTTTGAGTAAAATGTAAAGATTCTACATCTATATCATGTAAGATCAAGTATTTTTGTATCATATTAGTATGGAGACAGTTAAATATGACGTCAAATGTATATTAAATCATCCAAAACAAGGATTTTTTGCAACACAATGTTTTTTCGGTAACGTAAGCACCGGTAACGTAAGCATTTTCGTGATATTGTCTGAGAATATTTTTCATCTATTACATTTTTTGTTGAAAGTAACAAATACCTGACTGTAGTTGACATGCTTATCTTTCATATTCAGTATCACATACCTCGGTCTTTCAAATAAATGAATCAAAAACCCATGTCACGTAGGTATCGCTTTAAAATCAAACCTATTTCCCACTGAAATAGATAATTACATGAAAATTATTTTTTTGGTGCACGAACGTCAAAAACTGATTTATCTTATAAAAATATGGTTTGGCTAAATATTAGTCAAAATATTTTACAATTTTATGTAAAATTCGGAAAAGTGATGCATGAAAAAGGACGACGTAACGTAGGCACTCTAAATTTTGAGACAAGCGTTAATCGTATAATTTTAACAATAAAAGACACTGCATAAGAGTTTCAAGTATTTCTACAGGCAAACAAATATTTTAGTTTGTATTTCCGAGGGTAAGGTCAAGTTACACTGGTATCCCCACTGAAAATTAGGGCGTGCAATCATGTACCTATGGCTTGAGACAGGTGAAATAGGCGTGAAATTACGACTTTGACACAATATATCTGACATATAGGAATTTGTCTGGGGGCATTTTGTGTTTTAATCTTGAAAACAACTAGCAAACTATCAATTAGGCCAATCAAAGCCGGGCCAGTGCTGTCTGCTTAGAAAAAATATCTCTGAGACATGACTTTTGATGAAATGTTCCTTATTATTGAGAATGAGCGTACAGACCACTAAGTAAAATTCTACTTGGTTGTCAATATTTTTATCCCCTAATTTGTAAGAACTATACTATATTCAGCAAATTTCTAAAGTATTTCCAAATGCTTGCTTCAAACCGATTTCATCTTGGACATATTTTAACACATTAAAGACGCATTGAAGATTTTCTTCAACTGTTGTTTCACGTGAATCCTATCCGAGCTGGATCTAGAAAAGGGGCAAAACATTTAAGACAACTAGATCTATGGATTAAAGTACATGTATGCATGATTGCAGCGCCATCGGGATCTATTCTCCTTTCTTTGTGTTCTCAATGGCAAAAACTTTTGTGCTAAAATAGACTGGGTTTACCGTTATGTTTTGATAAAACCGACGGTGTTGCTATAAAAAGTTATAGTCAAAATTTAATTTTCGGCCGATGCCGGGACCCCTCGTACCCCTTCTAGATTCGCTCTTGCAAATTTGTACTGAGATTATGAACTCTTTTAACATAGGCAGAGTATATAAAGATATAACTAGAAACCCCGACTGGTATATACCTGCATTGTGAACTGCCGAATAATTTGATGCGCAATAACATTCCGCTGCTTGGAAATATTTTATCATTTTCACAATATATTTCATAGTTATGTGCCGCTGAATTTTAACGCGATCCCTTTTCTGTTGTTGATATTGCTGGCGCCGAGTTAAAAAATAATCTGGATGAAGTTAGATTTTTTGTGAAATGTTGTACACAAAACATTGAGACCAAAGTACAAAAACTGGCTATCAGTATCGTCTCATAGTAGTGCCAATAATACTGTATCAGTGAGTTCAAAACCAGAGGAGCGTTCTTTAGAGCGAGATTTTTTAAGATTTCTTAAGATGTTTATGATACAGCGTTTTTGAGACCGAGATTTTAAGCGAGGTGTTCCGAATGTTCCATACTTCATACAAATGACGTCATCATGACGTCATTTGTATGAAGTATGGAGGATTCGGAACTCCGCGGTTTATGAATCATGGAGCATTCGGAACAACTCGGTCAATTCTATCCCATATAGATTCTACAGAATTTACCGAGGTGTTCCGAAAGAAGTATAGAGCAATGGCAGCTCCCAGTGATCTTCTTAAAAATCTTGCTCAAAAGAGCGCTTTATCCTAAAACATCTTAAGAAATCTCAAGATATCTCAAGAAATCTCGCTCTAAAGAACGCGGATTTGTTCTGGTAAAGTATTACTTACATGGAATATTTATCATAATCCCCGACTGTCTGTTGACACACAATGTCATCTACCTCGCATCTGTCATCTCTAAATACCCAGTTACCTGACAATAATAATAATACTAATAATCATCATCATGATAGAGTTTACGCTCAATATGTAATGTGGTCACAAATAAATAACAAATGGCAACAAATTCCACCGAATTTTGAAGGATTACAGCCCATCATTAACTAAGACAACACTTCGTGCATATTCGTGTGTGATCAGTAGAAACGGCAATTGGCGATGAAATCGTTGAGTTATTAAAAATAACAAAAGGATGGTCACCTTGATCTGAGCAGGTAGCTGTAACATGGGCCCTGATTAAGGGGTTGGATACAGAAAAACATCGTTTACATGTCATCTTGCTTCCAGCTTCCAAGAAATTACCATCAAATGGGTCGCCGTTTAACAGTTCATAAGTCTCTCCACAGTCTAAAATAGATTAAGTGACCCTTTCACAATTCGACAATATTTCGGACAAGTCCCGTTTGAAGAAACTTGCATACGACAAACGTAAGTTGAAAATGTCTATACTATTAAAAAAGCGCATGAAGGAAAAGAGGAAATGCTTATAAATAAACACTTATATCTGATTTTGCATTTTTCTTCTGATATATTAGCATTCTCTTCTTTTTCTGCTATGGTTTTTCTAGAGCCATATCCAGTGGGGATGGTCATATGAAGTTTGGACTTGATAATGGTAATGTAACCGTTTTGAGATTCGCATGAGCTCGGTATTTGAGATTCTCATTAAGTTGCAATTTTCGCTCGACGTTTTAACCCTTTCCCAAACAACAAAATTTTAGGGTGATCCACTTCAAAAACGGTAAAAAATAACAAAATGGATGTAATTGAAGGTAGGATTTGTGTAAAATATGGCACAGAAACTATTGAAACAAAAGGAGAAACTGCTGGTTATCAGCAGTTCTTCTTTTGTTTCAATGTTTTCCAAAGCTTTTTTATTAGGTACGTCACAACCAGGTCTTGTTTGGGAAAGGGTTAAACATGCGTTTGATATTATAACATGTATCTACAGATAATTATAAGGTGGAGAAGGATGGATTGCACCAAGGGCTCAAAAATAGATTTTCTTTAAATTCTGTCAATCGAAAGGGATTTTCATAATATCTTTAATTAGTACATGTATGTGTAAATTCTGATGAGTGCTTATTTTTGGAGATAATGGCTTACAAACCGGGAAATGAATAAAAGGAAATAAAACACATTAATGAAATGGTTGTCTGTCTTTTCATAAGCCATGTTACATATACCTACATGTTTTACAGTAATCTCGCTGATCTTGAGGCTGGCAAACAGTATCATCATCAGCCTAAAATAAATGGGATTTGATAAAGAACAATACTACAAGAAAATTATTAAAAGCTGTATAAAGATCATAATGCTAGAAAACCGACCTTCGTGAAATATTCACTGTCGGTGTGCCTATACTGGACATTCAAGAAAATTTCGCTTCACGTAAATTCATTGAAATCGTTCCGAACCCAATTATAAATATTTCACTCACTTCAATAAAGCAGGGCAAACATAACTTTATTTTTGTGAAGTGCATGTCAAAATATTGTAAAGAATTCCACAATTACAGCTAGTCCTTTTTTTCTCCACCCAAGACGGAGTCCTGAAGCCAAAATATTATAATTTATACCGTAAAATGTTTTCATGACCAAAAGACCGTTATTCTAACAGCAAAAATGAGAGATTTTTTGCTGTAAATCTTTTCGATAAAATGCATTTTGAAGGTAGGCCATAGTGGAAGCTGATACAGAAGACTAAATGGTAACAAGACGAATTGGTGAGTAGAAAGTATCAGGTTCGGCGCCGAATTGATTTGCCAAAAAGTATGCCTTTGATCTGGTTGAAAATCAAATCAGCGCACATTGTTTTACGAAGTGAAAGAAAAAGCACTAGCAGTCAATTAATTTGAAAAGTTTGAGAAACCCATGTGTTCCACAAGTAATTCACCGGCCAGATCAGTTTGAGACGACCCCTAGAAATTATGCAAGTTAATCAACTCAAATCGTATGTGTAATAAAGTACTCACCATTAATCTGGTGCATTTTACTATGATATATTATGACGACAACGATTCCTACGAAGATCTATACCATACCAACGCTTTGTAAACGATATATTGCTTAGACAGACGTTAAGGGGGAATTCTCCAGTTTTTCGAAACACTCGGTCATTACAATAATAAATTAAATGTTTCGTACCAATATGTTTCGCTACCATATTTTCAATAATATAATACACCAGTCCATTACAGTTTACCATTTTCGACGGCAAAAGTGTATTTATTATGCGAAACTGATTTCCTCAAGATGGAATCGATTATTTAGAGCAAGATAGTCGTGAGTGTGTATACAGTTACCACTGTTTTGCGTCATTTTATTCATGTGTATCTGATAAAAATTGCTATAATTCACTAATAAGTGCGCTGACCTATACATTTTCTTTTTTTAATTGTTACCAGGACATGTTGCTTAATACAATGAGGGAGTTTTGTCAAATTCTATTATGTAGAACTTGAAATATTTCCAAAAATATGAAAATTTTGACATAAAACACTCTAGCTTCGTTGATCTAACCGAACACGTGAGCATGCTGTTTTATACATTTACGCGTTTATAATAGCACATATTTTGGGTTTTCTGTTCTTATTAAATGTAAAACTTTACTTTAACTTTACTTTAAATCCATTTTCGGGACTAAACGATGAATATACAGCATTTTATTAGCATTTTAGTGACTTTGGACAGGTGCAAGAAATTGCGCATTATTTTGCTGTAGGGGTATATGATACGAATGCCCATAAAATTCAAACAAGATCGCTGACCATCCATTTATATTTTATTTTTTAATGGTAATAACATGTAATTTCAACATACAAGATATAAATAAACTCTATTATTGGGGAAATATTAGGAAACTGGAGCATTCCCCCTTAATTAAATAAATAAACGTCATTAGCAATATGGTTTTGCATATTAATTTTGTATATTTGTCATTCTATCTGTAATGTATCATGTTGAATATTGACTCAACGTTTATTCTTTCTAACAATGTTTGAAATAAATAAATATTTACATGAATCTGTGACATTTTTATATAAATGAAACTGTTCATTACCACGTGTGCACATGAAACTATTCTTTACCTCTTTTGCATGTAGAAACTGAATCTCCAGTAGCAAACTTGAATTAGAATGCCAATATATGCTCGGCGCTTTCGGCGCCGAGCAATAACATAAAGACAGACGTTATGTGTAATATATCACTGAAAAGACTTAGTATTCAGAGAAAGGGAGAGAATCGTTAAAATATTGCAACAGATCTTTTACTACACAGGACGTCAAAATTAGGACGTATATGGTTAACCCATTACCAGACTACAAAATTTTGGAAATTTTTCCAAATTCAAAGATGTTGCAGACGACAATTAAACCCGAATGGAAATTTACATTTTTTGGTCTTTTGTGTGGAAAATATTGTGGGAAATGAAGAAATTGCAAGCAATTTCTTCATTTTCCACAATGTTTTCCAAAGCCTTTTCTTGTGAGGGAGTCAAAATGCGTCACTGTGTGGTAATGGGTTAAATGTTCTTACGTCACTCTGAGAAACTTTGAGCCAAGTTATAACCCCGGGTGCCCAATGCAAAGTAAAATCATCATAACTCCACGTAAGTTGGTGAACAAGTCTGCATATATTCCCTCTGTGACTGAAGTTCACGGCCTCACAAGTTATTTGTACGTGACACAAATGTTTGCATGACTGAAAATCCGTTATTTCTACAGAAACAAAGTCTGACACTTCTTCGTGATAATATCTTGTGCCTAGGTACACATTTTCAAATAGTTCAGAACAATAAACAATAGTTATGACACCCAAAGTAAAGAACCACGTAAACCAAAACATTTTGACAATGACTGTCTGTAACTAAGTATTTTACACTATTGGTCTGGGGAGCTTAACGTTTTGTTAAAAGCGGTCACTTAACCCATTCCCGCATTTTGACTCTTTTTGACTCCCTTACAGATAAAGATTTGGAAAACATCGTGGTAAATGTACAACGTGACAAGTGTTACAGGCAACGTCTTCATTACCCACAATGTTTTCTACAAAAAATAAAAAAAAATCTTTCATTTGAAAATGAGGTCTGCAACATCTTTGAATTTGGACCAGTCTAAAATCTTACCGTCGGTTAATGTGTTAAGGTGGGTTCACATTGACGAATTTTCCTACGATTCCTTACGAATTGGACATTCGTAATCACATTTCCGATAAGTTCACGTATTGTTACGATTTGCGCTAATTTAACGGACGGTTTACGTATTTCTACGACTAGTTTACGGACTGTTTACGGATTATTTACGAATCAATAGGAGTATTGCCGACTTAGTTACGAATGTTTACGAGTCCTTTGTTATTATTTTGTTGTTGTTGTTGTACGAAAGACAACCTCGTTTTTGAAAATCTGACATTCGACAAGACGATATGACTTGCGAACGAAATGAGCTTGGGTTTTACCAACAATTTGTTCAAAACCATTAATCCTTTCCCAAACAAGACCTAGTTTTGACGACCCATCGTTTGGGAAAATATTGAGAGAAAAGAATAAATTGCTGATAATCAGCAATGCAATTCTTTCTGTTCACCAAGAATTTTCTATTCAATACCATACAAAGCTTACACTTCTTACATCAATAATTGTTTTGTCTGTAACTCCTTTCAAATCGAAACAACAAAAAATCTTGCCGTTTGGGAAAGAAAACTTAATTGCTTCTACCGGAATAACCCTCATACTACCGTATTGGGTCATTTATTTATGAATGCTTTATTCGAAGTTGTTCTGCGATGCACGTTTACTTTTTTTTTACTTTTCCAATCTTATATTCGTGGATAATTAATCAATTTTTCTTGAACATCGAACAACGTTTGAAGGACTTATCGTCATTTTTTGTGATGGGATAAAAAAAAAAAATGACCCAGTGCATATAAACACATTGAAAAAAGGGGCTCTTAGTCCTCATTTTATTGCAAATGCAATTGGAAATCGTTTGATGTTTAGCAAAACATTAAATGGTATTTCCTCTATCATAGATTACATTTTTATCAATTTTGAATCGAAGTATAGTATATGAGCAATGATTTCGAAAAAGTGTACTTAGCCTATATCATGTAAGATAAATATTTATCATCTTAAGCCTCTGCACCTACACAAGGTCTGACCAGGACCCACACTGTCCTCTCGCAGCTTCTCCATCAAACATAACCCTCATCAGGCCTTTGGGGAGCCTGATCTGTTTTAGTATCATTCTCGGAATCTCGTATCATAATTGCCCTTTTTTAAACATCCCGGCTCGTTTATATTCGTAAACTTGCCGTATTATATTCGTGAATCACTTACGGGTGATTTGCGATTAAATAAGAGTCATTTACGATTGATTAACGGAACATTTAATCCGTGGACATTCGTGAGAAAATTTTCAACATGTCAAAAAATGTCCCCGTGTGAGCACGAATCACTAAGAATATCACCGATTCATTGCGAGTTGTTTACGAATGCATAAGAGTTGTTTACGAATACTTGCGGTTATATACGATAGAACTTTCCGAATGGGCCACTCAAAACGAAATCTAGGAATATGCACGATTTCTTTACTATGTCTATTATATTTTTGGTTGCAAATAATAAGATATAATCTCCATATCATCATGAAGCAGCTGACATTGAGAAATAAAGCATTTTATACTTACGAGTTATTTACGGATGCCAGCGTATTGTTTACGAATGTTCACGGATGGCCTACGAATGTCCAATTCGTAAGGATTCGTAAGGAAAATTCGTTAGTGTGAACCTACCTTTAAATTGTATGTTAAAAGCGGCCACTTAATATCATGGGTCTGACAGAAGTCTCAGGATAATTCAAAAAGGTATGTTTTATTTAAAAAAATCACAATCTCTTTTATCTTTCTTCACGATTCAAAAAGTTGTCCTTAACTTTGAAGTAAAAAAAGAAGGCACATATTTGCACCACTGTTCCTTTCATCTCCTACATTATGTTGTTATTTCACATGTCTTCAGAGCTATTATTTTCTATTCTGTCTTCTGCAGCACCTTTGAATTCGGACCATACTGTAAGATTTGACGTTTTGATAAATACTGATTAGACTATCATTGAATGATGTTGTTTGATCAATCATAACATATACCCGAGCCAGAATATTATAACAAGTCATTCGATGTCTTTTTGGATCCAAATGTGGTTTCAGATCAGCATTTGTGTACACAAAGTCTCTTCAAGATCCATATTGATATCCAGTAGCTTCTTCATGTAGTATAACAGCTATATAGGTAGCTGTATGGACCCTGATTAGACACCTTGTGACCACACGGCTAAAACACGGTATTCGGAAACAAAGTGTCTCACCAGGTTAACCCACCCCTCTAGCTTTCTTGGCATAAATTAAGATTCCAAAATCAAAAGTTCATTACTTGAATCAATAAAACTGATGTGTGAATAGTTTCTGCAGCCATTAGTGAAAAGAATTTAAACTTGTTTTAAAATACAAAATTGATCTGAATTTTTTTAATCAGATATTTGGCTGCATTTTTATTTGTGTAGTGTCCGTAACCCTTTCAGTGCAATAAAAATTCCTGAGCTTATGTTAACATGAAACAGGTTGTTTCATTTAGGCTACCATATTGTAATAATCTAGACTACTGAAGTTTTGTTGTAAATGGATCCTTTGAAAAATCAACATTGTAACAACTGGTTACGGACACTACATATCCAAGCTAGGGTCCATAAATGTCCCATTTTCTGAGACACAACACTAAAAATATGGGTACAATGGACTACCAAAATTTACCTTAGGAACTGTTTTATCAAATCAAAATAAAGTTGTTTGGAAACAATCAATTATAATTCATCACATGTACCTTGAATTCTAAAATTATTTTGGTGAGACCACATAACGCCCAAAAATGGCCATTTTCTGAGTACATATTCGATCATTTCTCAATGATCATAAAAGATTGACTCATGAAATTTTTTGGACATCAAAAACTAGTCTTACTTCATAATATGAGCTTTTTGTAGTTTTATTTTAGGCTATAGTTTTTCAGAAAACGATATATAACATTAAAAAACCCTTTTTTACCCGAATACCGTGTTTTAGCCGACAGGCTGGTCAGAAAATATTGTTGTTTCAAATTATATGCATAAGGTATCCTACTCCAGATCTCGGCTCATACATGAAAAAAGATCTACTTTGATTTCAGACACAAAATGTAACTAGAAACAAACGCGATGGTCGGACAATGGACTGTACATAACCTTCAAAGCTCGCCAAAAGTCTCGTCGGGTCAGATGAATTGTAATATAATTTGGACCCTGATCATTGAAAATGCCCAAGAGTGTGACGACCTACGTATTTACTTGAAGAGGAACATGAATTATTTATATTTTTAAATGATAAACTTAAAAAGCATCACTTTAACGAAGATCGATTAATGGTCAGATCACTTTGATCATCAAAGCATTAGGTTTTCCTTGATTAACTCTTTTCCAAAACGAGACAGGGTGTTGACGTCATTAATATAGGTATAAAGAGTAAATAATGGGGACTAAAGAAATAGGCTGATATGTAGCACTTTCTTATTTAGTCTGAATGATTTCTGTGATTTATTGTACAAAAACCCTATCTACCTTTTATGATCGAGTCTTGTCGTTTGTGACAGTTTTGATATTGGACCAACTTAGTTTTTCATGTGGTATCTGTCTTCTACATGACGGGTCACATATACTTGACGGGCGAGACACAGAACTTCTACCGTAACACGATAAAAATGCCCCAAAACAAACCACAATAAAATATTCATGGTTCATTTACACGTACCCTTTCCAAAAGAAAACTAAAATTGTATTGTTGTCGTCTAATTCAGATTTACAATTTAGATGTTCAAATTTGTGTTGTTTTTTGGGAAGGGTTATTCCAATTTTAGCAATAAATATGTCTATGAACCCTTGCCATGCGTCATGCGATATGTATGGGCTACGAACTGGAAAAGAGGCCCTTACAGCTTTTGAGATCCACCATGGATCAATATAAGAAATAGTCACAAATGTATTATTAACCCAAACACGACCTGGTTTTGACGTCCCTAATTAATGGCTTTAGAAAACATTGAGACGAAAGAAGAAATTGCTGATAACCAGCAATTTCTCCTTTTGTCCCAATGTTTTCTGTCCTATCCTGTGAACAAACCCTAATAGGCCATGGGCCGAGCCGGCAAATTGTGACAAAGTGCTTCAGGCTGGAGGGTGAAGGGGAAAACTTGATTTAGTAATTAAGATATTAATGTATAAAGTCATAATCAGGATTGTTTACCTTAAATTATGTGGTCACTAATTAGAAAAACGCGATTTTAGTGTCTTTGAAGATGCCCATAATTGACCAATCAGATGAGAGTATTTGGCCTAAAAGGCTTCAGCCCGGTCCTAAAAAATGGCCGCCCCCATATAGGAATGCATCTGTCAAACCTCAGATTTTGATGTAGGTGGACTTATTCCATGCACAGACGTTACATGGACGAAGCTGTACAGTTGCTCAAATGTTTGGGCAACTGTGGATGGTAAAGAAAAAGAAATTGCCTGAGTATTTTGACTTATAGTAACGAAGTTTTACCTGACATTGGGTTCAATCGTCAGTTCTACCAGAAGTACACAAACAGTAAGCGAATTGAATGTGGGGCGAAGCGGAGGGACACTGGACGTCTAAGATCATCTGAGGACCAACAAGGTGAATGTCAGGTGAGTATTGTTTTTAAAGAATTGTGTTTAGCAGGGGTCCATAGAAATACCGGAACGCACAGTAATTACTGGAACATTACTAAGGTAGTAGATCTATTTGGGGAAGGGTTCTATGCTTTTCAGTTTATACCAATGGATGATGAAGATCATAATGACTCCTTTTGACGCCCTACAAGATAACAGATTAAGAAAACATTGTGGAAATGAAGAAATTGTCATAAGCAATTTTTCATTGCCCACACTGGTATTACTACACAGACAAAAAAATATAACTTTTCATTCACTTGAAATTGTTGTCTACATCATCTTTGCATTTGGATAAGTAAAATTTTGCTGTCTGCTAGTCTACTGGGTTAAATGTGTATGGTCAATCCTGTGCATTCTGGTAATCACTGTGCGTTTCGGTATTTCTATGGAGCGTTTGCAGTGTCTGAATGTTCAAATAAACAGTGATTTCCAGTTTTCGATTAGTAGGACATAATTTGTTTTTTGTACTGTAAAGTAACCTTCATTAGAAAACACGGCTATTTACATTAGGATACCGTAACATGACTATGAAAATGAGAAATGGCAAACCATTTAAAACAAATTTAAAGCTACAAAATATACATACATGTAAACAATTCTTCTTTCATTTTCTTTACAATCATAAGGCCTTTATCCTACTATTTTCTGGCAGTTTGAAGCCCCTAGACCTGGCAGGTAGCCGGGCATGCAGAAGCTATGCCCAATTTTTTTCTTAAATTTTTCAAGTTGAATAAATTTGGTAAATTAACCCTTTCCCAGACAGCAAAAATTTGGACTGATCACATTTTGAAAAAATGCTACAGATGACAAAATGAATGCTTATAAAGATAGTTTTTATGAGTAATATAGCATAGAATACATTGAAGCAAAAGGAGAAAATGCTAATAATGAGCATTTTCTTCTTTGTCTCAATGTTTTCCCAAGCCTTTAATCGGTTTATTCGGTTTAATAAATGAATAAAACATTGAATCATAAATATTTTAATGTCTTTCAGGCTTCTGATTCAAAGGGAAAGGGAAAGTAAAAGCTCTCAAGTTGCTGAAGAAAGATGTGTCATATCAGCATGCCTTCTCCAAATTGGAAAAAAACATCTGTCATTATCTCAAGACCTGAAGGAAGATCTGGAAAAGTTTGTCTGTGAACTGTATGGATGGCCAGGATGTGTCAGGGTCAATGATGTCCGGTACAATTGCTTCAGGTTTGGGTGTACTGGTGATTCAAGCATGCCTCCAAACAGTGATGCCCTTGCTTTACATATGCAAAGAGCAACTTTTCAGGCCCATATATACAGAACATGCATGCTCCAAACGGTGCGGCCCTCTCCGGATGGACATGGGTGGACAATGTTAGAATCACAGCTCTCTTTCAAATGGTCAAGTATACCTGTAGCTCCTAAGGCAGTTCTTCACAGCATTCAATGTGGGTGCATCAAAATGACCTGTGAATCAAGCAAATGTTTGTGCAAAAAGCTGGACTACCGTGCACAACAATGTGTCGTTGTGAAAACTACTCAAATCAATCAAATGTTGACCATGAATATTACTCGGATGTTGGCAAAAATGTCGAATTTTCTTAATTTTACACTGAAAATTTTGGGAAAATCCAAATTAGCCCCCTCAATATTCAGGACAAGGGCTTTAGTCCCCCAATATGAAATTGCTTCCTACGGGCCTGCATTCCCACACGATGACACTTTTTGACACCCCTCAAGATAAAGGCTTTGGAAAATATTGTGGAAAATAAAGTACTTGCTTGTTAAAAGGCAATTTCTTCATTTCTCACAGTGTTTTTTTTACACAGAAACACCAAAATGTATTCAATTTCATTCACTTCAAATTGTCGTCTGCAACATTTTTGAATTTGGGCAAGTCTAAAATTCTGTCGTTTGGTAATGGGTTAAATGTTAAAACAACTGTAACATTATAGTTAAAATATGACTGTTAATTACCATCAAAGTTTCTGAACCTTAGACCAATTCAACCATTTCCCAAACAAGACCGGTATATGACGTTTCTATTAGGTAACACTAGGAAAAACATTGAGACAAAAGAAGAAAACGCTGGTAATCAGCATTTTCTCCTTTTGTCTCAATATTTTTCATGCTGTACAATACACATTTTTTACCTTTGATATAATTTGTTTTGTCGTCTGCAGCAGATTTGGAAATTGGAAAACCCTTAATTTTGCTTTTTGGGAAAGGGTTAAAAACAAGTATTTGGTGATTTAATGTTTCACTAAAATAATGTGAATTGCAGTTATCACAGTGTATTATCACATGATTTAGAATTTCCGATAATCTTCAATAACTTTGTCAATACTTGACCAATTTGAATTCGGTTTAAAGCAGAGAAGGTGGAAAAATGTCAGGAATAACATGGATGTAGTAGATTTTTTAAAAATCAACTGACAAAAAAGTTATTGAAGATAAACCAAAATTTTGGTTTATCTTCAATAACTTTTTTATCATTTGATTTTTCAAAAATCAACCATGTCCATTGTATGCGTGAGATCTGTCCACATTCTCTGCTTTAAACCGAATTCAAATCGGTCCCATATTAACAAAGTTATTGGGGATATTTAGTAATTATTGCATCACGTGATTATACACCGTAGTTATACATGGACGAGACAATTATGTCCCAGTCACCATCATTTTCCTGTCTTTCTGGTGTGTTGAAATATAATGAACAACTATATTTTATTTTGTTTAATTTTGAGGATCTAAAATAGGCCTACTTTTGTTATCTTATAAGATTATAAGTAAGCTAACGAGCATCTTCTTTTTTGCCTAAATCATTTTCTCCACCTATGTTGGATGAACAGCTGTTGGCTTGGATTTCATGTTTGCGTTCGCACTCCTGCAAGAGATGCTTAATCCTTTCCAAAATAAAAAAAATTGTAGGGTTGCACAATCTGAAAGATGCATCAAACGACAAAATGGATTTTGATAAAGATGGCACTTTGTTGTGTTAAAGCACAGAAAATATTATCAGCATTTTTTTCTTATGTCTCAATGTTTTCCCAAGGCTTTTTAATGAAAAATGTCAAATGCATGCCTTTTGGAAATGGGTTAAACTGCTTTTACCCCTTCCCAAACAACAAGTTAGTGGGACGGTAGCCAGTCTCGTTGCTATGATTCAAAAGCTGCTGCAGTGAAAAATATGGGTTGATAAAGAGTTGGTTTGTGAAATATAAAACCTAGAAAATTTAGAGGCAAAAGGAGAAAATGCTGATGATCAGCATTTTCTTCTTTTGCCTCAATGTTTTCCCAAGCCTTTTCTTATAAGGTCGTTAAAACCCGGTCTTGTCTGGGAAAAGGTTAAAGGTATGTGTAACTAGAAACTTAGGTTGTATGGGTCTCAACTTAAGACCTGTCGATAACAGATAGGGCCAATATTTCACCACAACCCATCTTTTGTTGCCACTTTGATTGACATTCATGAATATCAGACTGGTCCAAAATATAAATGTTACAAAGTAACAAAATAAGTGCACCACAGAGCAGAAGATTTGCGTGCTATAATGTGTAAAACCTTCTTGGCAAAGGAGAAAATGCATATTACAGAAAATAGTTTCATTATCACGTTTTACTAACCATACTGGGGTGTCAAATCCTGGCATTACAGTCAAACAGTAACTGGAACACCTTTTGGACTAACAAATTCGTGAAAAATATCAGCAGTTTGACACATAAAGCCATTTATCCGAATTTATGTTGTATCCGGATATAGGTACACTTTACCTAGTATTTCAAAGTCAAATTACTTTATAGTGACCACATACTTTAGGGTAAACAATGTTGTTTTGTAATCAGGAGATGATGGGGATTATTTTGATATATAGTTTATGTATTCACCCTTTAGCCTGAAGCAAACTTTTTTTTAGAAGCCTTTTTTTGGGTTCGGCCCATGGCCTATAACTTTAATTTATGCAGTTCGTCACCTGCAGAAGCTTTGAACTTGGATCAAAGTAGACCTTTGCTGTTTGGGAAAGGGTTAACCAAATGACAAACCGTTAAGATAGTCTTAGTTAGTACAGACAATAAAGCGGGTGTTGATACAGATGTGATTTTTGCACAATACATCACAGAAATTATCTAGACAAAAGGAAAAAAAAATAGTTTTGCCCTCATGGTTATATCAAGCCTTTCAAAACAAGTTTACTTTAGAAAAGGTTATTTCAACAAGCTGCGGTTACGAGGTTGGTTTTTTTTTGAAAAGATTCCCTACATTCCTCGCGTTTCTTGCCTTATTATTTAATAACCATTTTTATTCCTATTTTGGCGCTAGCACGTATTCCCTCTTGGCACACATGAATGTAATTTTCGTCTGTCGGGTTGACAGTAATTTACAAGTTGATGGTTAGATATTCTCTTGACGATCGTTTGGTTTCATATATGTCGCACTTTTGGGTAACAATATCAAACATATAAGAATTATCACAATGTACTTTAGCTCTACTGGCCGAAAGCCAATGAGGCTCGTAGCTTTGTGTCCATCGTACGTAAATTCGTGTGTGCGTGCGTCCGTACGTAAACTTTTTCCTCTCTCAAATCAATTGACCTATTCAAACCAAACTTAGCATAAAGGTTCCTTGGGTGTCCCTTCTTAAATTGTTCAAGGACTTTCGACTCGCCGTTTAACAAGGCCACAAGATCAAATCTTACTTAAACCTTGTATGCACTCTGGAAGTCACACTTTCAGCCAAATAAAACACAAAAATTGGTCAGAAGGATTGTTTTTATAGAATTTCCGACGAATTCGAGTCAAAACTATGTCACGATTTTAAATGATAAAACAGCCATTGTATGCAACTTAGATGCCTCACTTTTTACTCAAACAAACATAATTTGGTCTAACATCGTTGTATTGATTAATTTCTAAACAAGCTTTAGAATGAGCCAAATTTAGTAAAAAAAGAATGCAATGATGCCCATGTATCGCTCCACTGGCTTTTAGACTTTAGACTTCCAAACTATGAAATTCTTCTAGGAATACAATAGAGGTCTATCCAAAGGACATTCATGCTACACAACCCGATCTTGATTGTTTCGTAGTGAAATCCAATAAGCAGTTATTATGGAGGAGATCTAATGAGTTTAGTTTACTCTTAAAATTACATTATGTTTCATATAGCAAAGTATAAGCAAAATATGAGCCCCGCCCACAGAGCTATGTTCTTCATCGGGTCAAATTTTTTGAAGGAATTGAATCTGGTTGAAACATTTAATGAGTTCAAAAATTGGATAAAGCGGAGTCAAAAGGTCATGAGTCGTAATAGAGATTTTATTGGCATGAATATTCCTTTTCAAAATTTGTTAATAAACTTTTAATCTTTAATTGTTTTTTAAAGTTATACACGCTGACCTTTTGGCCAATTAACAGAAGTAATTATAGAAGGTTGTTTTTAAGATATTGTGTATTAATTTCTGATTTGTCAGAAAATCAACATGAACGGGTATGGCTTATCAGACTGAAACAAATCATGAAATAGTATTTAAGTAAGCCAGTGGAGCGATCCAGGCCCTCTTGTTTAAAACAAATGAAAATTAGGCCCTATTACAATCAATTGATGCGCCAGCGTTATCAGGGTGGATATGTACCACGTGACTTTGTAGAAACGAACACGCGTACAAAAATGAAGGTTTCGAGGTACGTTTTTTGTGCATTTTCTCGGCTTGTACTCAACGGATTTTGATGACATAACGCGCAACGTACGTGCCTCTAAGAATCCCTTTCCTATAAATCTCACCAAAGCAACGAAAGTAATGAAATTGTTTATCTACATTTTCATAATTATGATCCTTATTTACTGTCTGGATAATATTAACCTTCTTATATTACAAAAAAGTAGCCTCGACTGGCTCGCTAGACAGATGAATCAGTATTTTACATTTAGTAATACATTTATGCAGATTGATGGATTATGATGGATTATAACTGTGCTGTTTCCAACTATACGACATTACACCTACTCTACTCTCTACCAGAGCATACAGCTCATATTGACAGACTCGGACTCGCTCGTTACGCTATAAAAATTAAATTATTCAATATATTGTGACGGCATTTACCGTGTCCCTATTGTTATTTTGACATTATCTAATAAAAGTCTACACAAATAATTATCATCCATGAAAGTGAATTTACGGACTACGTCGATACTATTTGCGGTAAATTAAAGTTTCATCAATGGAAATTTGTATCAGATTGTTAAATTGTTATGCATTTTACAGAGAACTATAAGGTACTGAAATCTCACCAGGGACCCGAGATTACACGGGATTCGCTATCGTATCACCGGAACTTGATTGTTTCGTAGTAAAAAGTAGTAGACAACCAGCAATGGAAACAGAATACACCGACCTTACTCGCATTATATAGTTTACCGTCTCCATGAATCGAGAAACTTCCTAGAGTAGTTAACAATGACTAATATTCGGAGAAAGGATCAACCAGTTTTTGTAGCAACTAAGCAAATTTAACACCAGAATACTCTTTAAGCCTTTTTCTAAAACATTTTCAATTTTAAAGTTAATACGGTTAATACTATGTCTATTGATATAAATTTGAATTATGTAAACAATATCAATGTTTTAATATTTATCCAATCGCTTGTCAGGTCTTGTTTGGTAAAGGGTTAGGAAGAGCAAGTTTTCTACATTTTGGCCAGTCAATAATAGAATAAATAACAAGTGACAAGGTGGATTCCTCGTATATTAAGTACCGTGCTATAGGTTGTAGCAGATCTAATTATAGAGTGTCTTGGTCTTCACAAATTAATGACCTACTACAACAAATAGACAGATGGATAACACGTTTGGTTTTGTTGTTTTTCTTTGAGGGTCGCTGTACACTACTGTTTTACCGTCTCAACAAATGGGTTTAACCCTTTCCCAAACGACAAAATTTTAGGGTCGTCCTCTTCAAAAACTGCCACACATGACAAAATGGAAGTTATCAAAGGTAGAACTTGTGTAAAATATGGCATAGAAAATATTGAGGCAAAAGGAGAAACCCAAGCAATTTCTATTAGGGACGTCAAAACCAGGTCTTGTTTGGGAAAGGGTTAAATGTTGATAAGTCAACAACGTCTACTTGTTTAGCCAACAACTCCTAGTCAGAACACGCATAGAACACGCATCAAATGAATGGATCCTTGCAAATTTAGTACCGCGCTATACATGTAGGTTGTAGCAGATCTAATTACAGAGTGTCTTGGTCTTCATAAATTAATGATCGACCAAAAAATAGACAGATGGATATAACACACTTTGTTTTCTTTAACTGTTAGGAATATTCGGTCCCCTTTTATTACTTTTCAAATGATAATTATGCTCACAGATCATCCAGGCATTTATGTTTAATCACATTCCTAGCAGTGAAACCCTGGCGTTTCTCATTGAAATAAAGCTTATATTTCACTCTATGTTTTAGTCTAGATACCTCCGGATAGTTGAGGGCGCATTTCAAATATATTGAACAATTTTACAAGGTTATGCTGTGCCTTAGCATCTAAGGCAGATTTTACTCAATGTGACTGCTATAAAATGAATAATCAGATATGAGCAAAGTATTTAAAAGGATAAAACTAACGAACCAACGAAATACGAATGAATCATGTATGAATCCACTTAAACTAGTTGTACAATCATAAATGCAATGCACTACACAACAATGCAAATTCTGACTGTCACTATCTTGTTCTGATCCCTGAAAATCTAACATGGGCTCCTTTAACAAAATCTGTTCATATTACCGAATTGATACCCTGTCGTGATACATATGGACTTATGTGTACACAACCACATCGTTGGACCGAGACACAACATAATAATGTATCATGTGTATTCGGGATAAAGATTCACGTTAAGCATTTTGAGATAGGAATCACTCGAAATATATTTTGGGACGATCTAAGAATATTATGGGAAATATACAAGCACCCTATTTATACAAGAGCCGTGTCATCATAATATGGAAATTGACATTCTCTTATTTTAGACCTTGAGCCACCAATAACCCCTGCTCCCCCCCCCCCCCCCCAGGGGGAATTTTGAAGGGTATGATTTTCTGAAAGCTTATAACAAATGCTACAAGATGAGCGTTGTTTGCACTCTGGCCGTTGGGGCTTTTGGCTGTAACCCTTATCTAAAACCCTTAACCCTTTTAATTTTTTTTATTCAAATATACAAGTATTTATTTGGTCATATCTTCATTGAATTTTGGCCTACATATGTCAATATGGTATCAAATGAAAGCTTATGACTTGCTCTTTCATTTGTAGTTATTTTATGCAAATTAGCTCATTTGCATATTCATGAATATTAATGATTTTCCTTAAAATTGTCAATTTTTTATTAAAATTTGGTTAATAATTTCCAAAACAAGGCGTTTCTGTTCAGGGGGAATTTTGTAAACATGGTTAATCAGTAAAAACACTTTATTAGAAACATTTTGAGCCTTGTTTGCACCCTGGCGGTTGGGGCTTTTTGGCGTGACCCTTATCTAAACCCTTAACCCTACCAAATTGTTCATTCAAATTTTGAAAATGAATTTGGTCATATCTTGGTTGAATATCTACACACAGATGTCAGAATGGTATCAAATCAAAGCTTATGACTTGCTCTTTCATTTTAAGATATGTTATGCAAATATGCTCATTTGCATATTCATGAATATTAATTATTTTTCCTAAAATTGCGATTTTCGACCAAAATCTGGTAAATACTTTCCAAAACAAGACACTTTTGTGCAGGGGAATTGTGCAAACATAATTAATCTTAAAGTTAATCATACATGAAACATTTTGAGAGATGTTTGCACTTCGGCTGTTGGGGCATTTGGCCAAAACGGTTACCTAAACCCTTAACCCTATAAAATTGTTCAGTCATTTCAAAATGTTTTTATCATATCTTGGTTGAATATTGACCTACAGATGTAAGAATGGTATCAAATGAAAGCTTATGACTGCCCCAATAATTTGCCATAAATTGTATGCAAATTATCTCATTTGCATATTCATGAATACTAATGACATTACTTAAAACTGTGACCTTTTTAGCGGGTATTAGGAAAACACTTTAAAAAAAACATTGTGCTTCTACTCAAGGGGAATCATGTAAACATAGTTTATCTTAAAGAACATTTTATTAGAAAAACTTTAAGCAATGTTTGCAATCTGGCGGTTGGGGCTTTTGGCCGTGACCCTTATCTAAACCCTTAACCCCATCAAATTTTTATTTGAATTTTCAAAACGTTTTTGGTCATATCCTGATTGAACAGTTACTAACAGATGTCACTACGGTATCAAATGAAAGCTTATGGATGACTCTTTCATGTGCTACTATTTTTTATGCAAATTAGTTCATTTGCATATTCATAAGAATTTATGATTTTCCTTAAAATTGTGATTTTTCAACGAAAACGTGTTAAATACTTTCAGAAACAAGGCGTTTCTGTTCAGGGGGAATTATGCAAGCATGATTTATCTTAAAGAACATTATAAAAATAACATTATAAGCGATGTTTGCACTGTGGTAGTAGGAGCTTTTGGCAAAATCCCTTACCTAAACCCTTAACCCTATCAAATTGTCCATTAAATTTTCAATATGTTTTGGTCATATCTTGATCAAAAAGTGACATACAAACGTCATAATGGTATCAAATGAAATCTAGTGAATTGCTTGTATATTGGCAATTTGCTCATTTGCTTATTCATGAATTTTATTGATTCTTTAAATGTTTGGGATAAAACCACATTTTTTGTGGAAAATCCATAAAATGTATTCCATTTGACAGTGCTAACGTGTATGTTATATAGTAACCCTGTAATGTTAAGTACAGAGTAGCCTTGTTATGTTTAGTACAATAAATGTTGATGATTCTTTGCATTGAATAGACATTCTAGTGTTGATCTATGTCGGTTTCCATTATGATAACCTAGCCAAACTCCCAGAGTGTAAGTAATTCCAAGATTGCCACCAAGTGTGATGTTAATCATTTTTGGTCAAATTGTCCTAAAACAGTGCAAACAGTAAGTGTCTTAATATGGGATTTCATATGCTGATCTAAACCAGGTTTTAGTTGTAGCATTTAAATATCAGGAAAGTATTGAACTGAAGATATCTATAGCTATCGAATGCCATCCTTGAAAACATATGCCATACTGAAAGATATTGTATATGTATTGCAAGGGAACTATTTACAATCCATTGTGTGGTTATATACTATGCTGAAAGCACATATAAGAAATATGTATAGGTTCGGAAGAATGTGAATGTACATTCAGCATGGGCTGTCTGTAGTATGGATCAGTTCACATCTGTTCTGATCTGATACAGACAAATAAATGCATCGTAAATGACTGCAATAATCTTTTGATCGCAATCGTTTATTGTCTGTACTCTAGCTACATACATACAGCGAGTACATTTCTTGATGTATGCATCTGATACGTAGGTTTTACATATGGCACCCCAAGCTTGAATTATCTGAAGTTAAAATACCTCAATAGAGCATAAAGGAATGGTAACACCAGTGTCCCTGATCTGTCAGCCACATATCAAATACACTTAAGACCAACAAATTGACTTGGCTATGAGGAATACATAAGGAAGGGCTCTCCAGATGGAACAAAATCATGCTGTTTTCTCAATGTGAATGGCAAAAAATGGAGCTTGACAATTGCTTAACAATGTTATTCTGCTATATGTATGCAATTTGTCTACATTCCAGGATCTCTATTCAGCCATAAAAATTACAAAAATAATTGAAATAATTAATTTCATATGTGTATTAGAATAAAGTCCCGCAGGTTAGACACCTTGTATCATCATATGGCATTTAATAAAATGTTAATGTTCAAAGTCCTATTTTGCGGCAATTTTGGATTCATCAAAGGATAACATTTTGTCAACTAAACTAGATATAAGCAAGAACACCAGTACAATACATGTAATCAATTAAACTTATTTGCACTTAAACAATAAAGATTTTTAAAAAATCAAATGGAAACTAAATGCATACATTGATAATAAGATTTATAGGAACAAAATATGATGGGTTGCACACTTTAAAACCGCAGTTACTTCCAAACAAAACATCAAATAGATCTCAAACAAGGCTTAAATGTTGTTAAAAGAGTGAACATGGATATCAGATGGTTAAAAACTCACAAGAAAGAAAAAAATCCCACCTTTTGGTAGGTATTTAACTTGAAAACAATCACATATTGTAGACAAATCATTAATATACATGCATTTGCAAATGAGCCAATTTGCATAAAATAACTGCAAATTAAAGAAAAAGTCATTAGCTTTCATTTGATACCATTCTTACATCTGTAGGTCAATATTCAATCAAGCTATGACCAAACACGTTTTGAAAATTCAAATGAAAAATTTGATGGGGTTAAGGGTTTAGATAAGGGTCACGGCCAAAAGCCCCAACCGCCAGATTGCAAACATTGCTCAAAATTTTTCTAATGAAATGTTCTTTAAGATAAACTATGTTTACATGATTCCCCTTGAGTAGAAACACAATGTTTTTTAAAGTATTTTCCTAATACCCGCTAAAAAGGTCACAGTTTTAAGTAATGTCATTAGTATTCATGAATATGCAAATGAGATAATTTGCATACAATTTATGGCAAATTATTGGGGCAGTCATAAGCTTTCATTTGATACCATTCTTACATCTGTATGTCAATATTCAACCAAGATATGATAAAAATTGTTTTGAAATGACTGGACAATTTTATAGGGTTAAGGGTTTAGGTAACCGTTTTGGCCAAATGCCCCAACAGCCAAAGTGCAAACATCTCTCAAAATGTTTCATGTATGATTTTCTTTAAGATTAATTATGTTTACACAATTCCCCTGCACAAAAGTGTCTTGTTTTGGAAAGTATTTACCAGATTTTGGTCGAAAATCGCAATTTTAGGAAAATAATTAATATTCATGAATATGCAAATGAGCTAATTTGCATAACATATCTTAAAATGAAAGAGCAAGTCATAAGCTTTGATTTGATACCATTCTGACATCTGTGTGTAGATATTCAATCCACATATGACCAAATTCATTTTCAAAATTTGAATGAACAATTTGGTAGGGTTAAGGGTTTAGATAAGGGTCACGCCGAAAAGCCCCAACTGCCAGAGTGCAAACAAGGCTCAAAATGTTTCTAATAAAATGTTCTTACTGAAAAACCATGTTTACAAAATTCCCCAAGGACAAAAACGCCTTTTTTAAGAAAGTATTTATCAAATTTTCGCCAAAAATGGAAATTTTAAGGGAAATCATTAATATTCATGAATATGCAAATGAGCTAATTTGCATAAAATGACAACAAATGAAAGAGCAAGTCATAAGCTTTCATTTGCTACCATTTAGACATCTGTAGGACAATATTCAATGAAAATATGACCAAATAAGTATTGTAAATTTGAATGAAAAAAATGATAGGGTTAAGGGTTTTAGATAAGGGTTACAGCCAAAAGCCCCAACGGCCAGAGTGCAAACAATGCTCAAAATGTTTCTAAGATATTGTACTTTATGAAAAACTATGTCTACAAAATTCCCCCTGGGGGGAGCAAATATGTTTCTGGCCCAGGGACTATTTTGCTTACTCAAGACGAACCGATAGATTTTCGTGTTTGATTTTCCCCAGAAATCAAATAATCGACTTGATTATCTCTGATATTGTTGCATCGGTCTGTTAACCCTTCACATCTATGACTATACTATGACTTTTCGATCCAAATCGTCTTTACGTAGAATACCCGTAGGTTAATGTCGCCATTTTGAGATTCATAAACATCAGGGTTTTTTTTTATTTCGAGCGGCGTCGTTACGTATCCGAACATATTCAGGCTTGGTCGTAAACATTCGAATAATTCCGACGTCGTGCTAATCTCATTAGGGGTAGACCACCTTAAGAATATAATGTGGAAAGAAGAAAAAACCGGATACTCGGAATGTATAACTAGAAATATGTGGCTAATTTTTCCCATTGGTTTTTCAAATTTGATAAAAAATGATCAAACCATCATAGACATAGAATGTTTATGTCCGAATTTGAAGGCATTGCATAGGCTACCCATGAATTATTTACTAAATATAGAAGAATGGAGACGGAAAAAATTAATGAATATATTTCACTTTCTCTCTTCGCAAAGCCTAATTTGCGTATAGTTAACACTCGTTGTGCCGAAGTCAGAGGGTCACCAAAATACCCAGACATATCCGGAGTTCGACTCATCCGATTTCGTTTATTATGCTCCCCGAAAAAATTTCGGGGGAGCATATAGTCGCCACGCTGTCCGTCCGTCCCTCCATGTGTCCGTCCGTCCGGGCAAACCTCATGGTGTTTATGTGGTTCAATTCGTCCATAATTTATATGAAATAAAGAACAAAACCACTTAAACCATGCCATTTTATGTGGTACTTTTCTACTAAAAGATCAAAGAAAAACACTTAATCCTGAAATGTTGGAATGTCCGTCCGTCCGTCTGTTCGTCCACAGCCAGATCTCAGCAACCCTCGGACCAAATTCAATAAAACTTCACATGTGAACTCCTTGGGATATGCCCTAGGGAGGTTTTTCTCCGTTTCTTAATTTGAGGCTGCGTCATGGAAAAGGGAGCCTTAATGTAAAAATTTGTTTTTCTCAAATTTCTCTTCATCTAATAGGCAGAATTTAATGAAATTTTGTATTTATGTAATAAATGAGTTGTTCTAGAACGTTTTCTATAACTATTGTGTGAACAAAAAATCTGTCATGGGAAAAGGGGGCTTAGTTTATGATGTTTTTACTTTGTGACAAACACTTATTCGGGGAGCATAATCCGTCTAGGACGGCTCTTGCTTTCGTTTAAAATGATTTTGGGCCATTTCTTTTATTCATCAAGTACGTTCAGTAGGAAATTGGGGGAAAAATGCCTGAAACGGCCATATTTATATCAAAATTATTTTGTTTTATTTTTGGCACCCATTGATGAAGACGGGGCCAGAATTTCACTCCGACTTCAGCAGAAATTTCAATTATTCAATGTCGACTTAAATAATATTAACTATATTTCATTACACATAACGTCTTAAACAGAAATGAAAAAAAAAAAAAAAAAATCGAAACACTTTTCTTTCAATTTGATACTTGTATATGTACGTTTGATATTAATAAAGCCATTACTGATATTTCTATGAAAGATGACAATCCATTGGGTACCCAGATATCGGAGTTTTTGTCGTGAATATTAGTGATAATACATGTATTGATAGAAGAAATTCTTTAAATATTAATTCGGTTTAAGTGCTTTGTAGAATAAAAAGAAGATATCATCCTTTCTGTCATTTTTATCTCTCCCCGTAAACCTCTAAAGCCCTAAATGGCTGAACGATTGACTGCACAGACATGGAAGAGAAATAATATACTTATATATCAGACATAGACAAGACGAAATGGTGGTACGGCGCCGAATTGGTTGACCAAACTGAATCCTTTCGATCAGGTCGGAAATCAAATTAGCCTCAAAGCATTTTTACACAGTTAAAAGATATTTGAGTATTAATATTTAGATTTGAGAATCTCCGATACAGTCAATACATGTACACGTTCAACAGCATGTTGCGTGAGTGTATCCAGCTTTAACATTGCCTTCTAAACGCTATTGGCATGGAGCCGTATCTAGTGCGATTTTAGATATAAATTAAAGCGTGTACATTTCTCTTTTCGTTTCGATTCTTGTTCTGAAATTGCCAATCATAAAACCGGTAATGTAGCTCTCCAGTGACTAGTCAAAGCTTTTACCAAGAACGCCTCACTCGACATTCTTCCCGTTCGATTTTTTTCTTTTGCATTATTCATTTGGTTATAAACATTTTCTTTCCGAGAATAAATGTCAAAGGTCTATATCATTGTCAGACCGAGCTGTCATTTACAGAAATATTCGAATGAATAGACGTGCACCCGTGACATTATTTGTCTGCATCCGGGGAATTATTTGTAATTAGTCTGGCTTGATGGAATGTCGTCTTTTCTAGACAGGATGTGTATTCATTCATCATCCTGTCGTAAATATAGACTAGTGAAACCAAATTGGATGAGTATATATGAGATGCTCGCGCGCCTTTCCTATTTTGTAATTCTCGTAAGCTCTTTTCTTTGACACAAGAAGATCTTCTCTTTATCGTACCGTATCATAACGTTAATACATTATAGAAATCATGTGATATTGTAACACTTATTTTGTCGTATACAGAACCATTCCATTTATACAAATAATAAAAATGTGTCGTTCGGGAAGAGTAACGTAGAAACACACAGAAACGCACAGAGCTACTCACAGAGACACACATAGACACTCATAAAGATACACAGAAACTCAAAGAGACACACAAAGATACACACAGAGCGGTATACAGAGGGACACACAGAGACACACAGAGATACATGGGCAGAACAAAAGTTCACTTCAAGTTCCGATAAATGTCAGCAAAGTACAATGTCGTTCAAATCTATGAATATTAAACTCCGTCCGTGAAATAGTTCCGTGTTCTAATTTGACGTAGAGCAGACTTTGTAACTTCAGTTTCAATGGTCTTTTTGTAAATATCTGCTTTTACCTGGCGCACTCGATATAGATACCAACACAGAGACACAGAGACACACATATGCCTACAGAGACCAATAGTGACGCAGACCGACTCACAGAGACACACAGAGATACTCATAGAGACCCACAGAGAGACATACAGAGACCCCCACAGAGATTCTACGCTATTTCGAAACAGAACGAAAGAACTATAGTATTTACAAAATTTCGAAATATTTGTTCGACGTTTTTTTATTGAGAAAAGAACTCTTAAATGAATTAAGTTGATAACAATACTTTAAAAATCTATTAATTGAATTTAAATTGTACATTGCATTGTGTATGCACATGTCTGTCAGTGTTTTTTTACAATTTTTAGATTTTATTTCATTCGTTTTACTTACTTATTTTACTTTACATTTAGGATTTCCACTCTATATTTACATTCGGACTCGCCTAGACGCTTAATCTAAAAATAGAGCGTCTAGTGATCATGATCACCATGGAGAAACCACGTGGTGATCTAGTCAGTTTTTACTTTAGCGTTGAAACGTTCGGACGAATAATTTTTCAACATAAAGTTTTAATTCTTTTGGTCATTATTATGGCTGAAGCGGCTGTTAAGGCTTCGCGGGAGGAACATACCAGCCCACCCACTTCGTCGTCGGCTCGTTCGGAACCAGTAACGGAGAAGAGCAGAAGAACGACTGTGAAAGACTTGGAATTACGTCTTACGCAGATGCAGTCTGCAACGGACGCTAAGTTCTCGGCGATTCTTAATTTGCTTCAAGACCGGCCTTCGGGGCAGGGTCATAGCAACACAAACATCGAGACTCGGGCTCGTCAGTCTAAAAACGCGAAAACTGATGACAATGTCGGCTTGTGTAATGTGCCGGACGATCAGCTTTCTTTACATCCTTCGTCTTCGGAAGTGAGAAATGTGTTCTCTGATAGTGACGATGGTGATTCAGATTTCAGTTCTGTCTCCGTTTCTAAAGGAAAAAATGGGAAACTTGAATCTTACAGACATTTTGGACTAAACGAGGAAAGGCCGAATTTAGCCAGTTTCTTCAACACCTCAGAAAAGTCAGAATCTCAACATGGAATTGTTTTGGGCAATTTACAAAGTGACATTCTGAAAAACTCATGGCGCTGTGATTTGCCTAGCAAGCTACATGCCTATAAGGAGGAATATCGCTTGAACTTTCCTGTTAGTCAACAGTCTGTGGACATTGTGCAAGTGCCAGGATTGGATGATATAGTGGAACCTATGCTTAGGAAGCGACATGGTTCTAAATCGATCAAGACATGGAGTAAAGGTAAACAGCTAGTTCCTCAACCTTTTAAATCCATTGAATCTCTGGGCTATCAAGGACAAATGGCTAGTCGTTACGGCATTTTAGCTTTATATTACCTTCAGCAAGGACTAGGTTCTCTGATGAAAACATTGAGTGGTCCCGAACAAAATATTGACAAGTCGATTCAGATAGTAAGGGATCTTTTCGACATTTCTTCCAAAGCCTTGGATCAGACTGGTCGTTCTGGAGCGTACCATCATATCATTAGACGCAAAGCTGTTGTTGCAGACACAGGCCTAGATACATTGAAAGACATTCATGTCAAAGTTCTTGATCTTCCTTTATGTGGTCAAGCCCTGTTTGGTCAGGGATTAGAAGACAAACTTAGGGACAGAAAGGAGAAAAAAGATCAGTTGAACGATCTTGTTCCGGAACTGTTTGAAAAGAAAAGAAGCTGGCCCAGTAACTATGACAAGCCAGATAAAAGACAGAAAACTTCTTCATTTGTAAATAAGTCTTCTTCTACAGCTTCAAATTTCAAGTCTGGCTTTAACAAAGCGAGTACGTCCACTTACCAGCCAGAGAAAACTTTCAACAAAGAGAAAACAGAACAGTCTGTGCCTCCTTTTCGTATCCCCAAGAAAAAATGACTCCAAGGTAAGAAATTTACAGAATTCAATTTTGTCAAAGCTTCCACAGATACCTGCCGGGGGTCGTCTGACTTTATTTCTGGACTACTGGAAAAAGATAACATCAGATTAGTGGGTGTTGTCCGTCATAAAAGAAGGGTACAAACTGGAGTTCATGAGCATTCCAAAACCAACTGGGATTCGTCCTACAGTTGTACCTGCAAAAGATCAAGATTTAATTTCTCAAGAAATAGACAATTTGCTTCAAAAAGATTGAAAGAAAAAGTGGATGTTCAAAATGCTCAGGACGGTTTTTACAGTACGTTTTTTCTGGTCCCCAAAAAAAAACCGGGAAAATGCGCCCAGTAATAAATCTCAAACCCCTGAACAGATATCTAGTAAAGAAACATTTCAAGATGGACACTTTATCAAAGGTGATAAATCTATTGAAACCAAAAGATTGGGTTAATCCAATAACAATAGATCTTTCAGATGCATATCTACACATTCCAATCTTTCACAGCCACAGGAAATACCTGAGATTTTGTTTCAAAAATCAGTGCTTCCAGTGGAAAGTGATGTGTTTTGGTCCAACCTCGGCGCCCAGAGTTTTCACAAAGCTGGTGTCCGTGGTAGCAGCCCATCTGAGAATCCAAAATGTCAGATTAGTAGTATATCTAGAAGATTGGTTGAATCTGAACCAAAACAAGAATCTTCTAATTCAGGATCGCAGTTTATGTCTGAATCTTTTGGTCTCTCTAGGTTTCATGGTCAATTTGGAAAAATCAAACCTATGTCCCAGTCAGGATTTGATATATTTAGGGGCTCTACTCAGCCTTCAGAAAGGGCTAATTTACCCGACAGAAGAAAGGTTTGCCAAAATACAGTTGGCGCTAATTCCATTTTGTCATCTAACGGTCAAAGCCAGAGACTTTTTGCATCTTCTGGGTCTGATGGCGTCTTGTATAGAACTGATTCCAAATGCACGCCTATACATGCGACCGATTCAATTACATCTGCTGTGTTTTTGGAAACCCTATAAGGATCCATTGGAAAAGTTGGTTCCATGTACTCCACATCTCAGATCTCATCTGACGTGGTGGAGACAGAGAGCGAACATTTTCAATGGTCGATCTGTCCAAAAAACTATGACAGAGGTAACAATCTAATATGGTTTTAGGCGAATGTGGCCGTTATCCACTTTGTCTTGATTATTTTGCAAGATTCATAAAATACTGGTGTAAGATCATACAAATGCCTGTAAATAGGTATCCAAAACAATGTTACTTAATGTTAAAAAGATTGGATGACCTTGAAAAACACACCTACGCAACTAATGTTCGAAATATTTTATTCTCTCATGGCTTTGGATTTATTTGGATATCTCAAGACGTTGGCAATATAGATTTATTCATTAAGCAGTTTAAATTAAGAGTGAAAGATATTTTACAACAAGAATGGCATAATCAACTTAGCTCATCATCAAAAGGACAGCATTATCTACAATATAAATCTCTTCTAAATGTGGAATATTACATCTCTAATAACTTTCCGTTTTATCTTAGAAAAGCGTTTGCAAAGTTTAGATGCTCAAATCATCGACTTAACATTGAATTAGGTAGACATAACAACGTTTTGAGAGAAGATCGTTTATGTACTTATTGTTATGAACAATCGTCCATTAACATAATTGATGATGAGTACCATGTATTTTGCGAATGTAAACAGTTTGATGATTACAGATTAGTATTTCTAAGAAGACAGCGATTTCAGAACACTGATACTTTTTATAGGCATATTTCCGTAGAAAATGAATTTGATCTATTAAATGTATGTAAATTTATCCATGAGATATTGCAAATTAGATCTTAGACCGTACTTAATAATCTTTCGCACGTAAACAGATGCGAATTTAACCAATTCATACCTTTCACAACACACCAGTTTTCTCCTATCAATAATATTATATGATATTTTTGATACGAGAAAGCCAATTTAAATCCAGTCTTATTAATTACAACTTTTACAGGTTATTGTACTTTTTATTCCAGGAGCTATAACAATATTAATTTTGTATATGTATGATTGTAACCTGGGCCAAGGGCCTACATTACTTAAATAAAGATATGTTATGTTATGTTAATCACAACAGATGCGTCAAAGGTCATGTACGGGGGTCACTTGGACAACCATTTTGTACAAGGTCAGTGGAATACACAGCAACAAAGTTGGCATATCAACCTGTTAGAGATGGAAGCCATTCTTCTGACAATGAATCACTTTTTACCACAGATAAACAAGAAATGTGTTCTAATCAAATCAGACAATATGACTTGTGTCCAGTATATCAATCGCCAAGGGGGCACTCGGTCCAGCAAACTGTGCATGAAAACTTGGGAGATTTCGAATCTTGCCATTCAAAATCAAATGACTTTAAAAGCAGTCCATATTTGTGGGAAGGACAATGTGCTAGCAGACCAGCTGAGTCGTCAGAATGTTTTAGCAACAGAGTGGTCTTTGAAAAGGGAAATAGTCCAGAATATTTTTGCAATTTGGGGTCACCCACTGATGGATCTGTTTGCATCAAAACAAAACCATCAGACGGAAGTATTCTGCACTTGGTTCCCATCTCATCAAGCTTTTGCAATAGATGCTTTATCTATTACCTGGGAGAACATGTTTGCGTATGCCTATCCCCCAATATGTCTGATTCCGAAGGTACTAAAACATATGTCTCAATTTTAGTGCGAGATAATTCTGATAGCACCGCGATGGCCTCGGAGACACTGGTACACGGAGCTTCTGCAGTTCCTTGTTGCGATACCAATACAGTTAACACAGATTCCAGACCTGTTGGTTCAAGCGTTGTCAAGGGTTTATCATCCAAATCCTCAAATTTTTCAGCTAGTGGCATGGAGACTGTCGACAAATTGTTCCAAAATAGAGGTTTTTCGGAACAGTCTCGAAAGCTTCTCAGGGCCTCTTGGCGCAAAGGCACACAACGGGACTACAACGCAAAGTATCGAAGATTCCGTAGCTTGTGTCGTCAACGGGAAATTGGTCCCAATGACATATCTCTAACCCTTGTTTCAGATTTTCTTTCAGACTTATTTGATGAGGGTTTGCAGTATCGTATTATTGCCGGGTATAGGTCAATGCTGTCAAATGTTCTACCGCCAATAGAAGGTTTCAAAGTAGGTCAACACCCTGATTTAATCAGACTAATCAAAGGTGTCTTTAATTACAGACCTCCACAAAGGCACTTAGTGCCGGATTGGAACTTGGAACATGTTCTTTCTTCTTTGCAGAAAGGACCTTTTGAGCCAATGAAGAGAGCATCATTGAAACTCATTACATTCAAGACAGTGTTCTTAGTTGCTATTTCCTGTTTCAGGAGATGTAGCGACATTCAGGCTCTGCGGCTTGGTGAGGGTTCTGTGAACGTTCAACGCCAAGGATTGACTTTTGTAAGACATGGTTTAGCCAAACAAGATAGAGAAGGGCATTATGGTACCTCTATATTTATTCCAACATTCAAAGACAATAAGAAATTGGATCCTAAAAGAAGTATGTACTATTATCTGATGAAAACAGAATCTTTTAGAAAGAAGGCAGATGGTTCAGAAGAGCTTAGTGTTTTTCTAAGTCTTAATGAGCCACACAAGCCAGTGTCGTCTTAAACCATTTCAAACTGGATTGTGCAGACTATCAAAATGTGTCTCGGAGATAATTCAACAAAAATCAAAGGTCACAGTACTAGAGCAATTGGAACTTCATATGCCTTATTCAAAGGTGCTTCCTTAAGTTCAATCCTGTCTGCAGCTGACTGGAGTCGTGAATCTACTTTTGTAAAGTTTTATCTGAGGGACATGTCATCTCAGAGCTAGGAAAGCTCTGAAACGGGTGCTGTTTTTGACTTTAGCGAGTCGCGATTTGACTGTTTTTGTGTTACAAGTAGTAGCATTTATTGTATATAATGGTATTCTGTACAGAAGGGATACATAAACATTAAAGGGAATCTGATGTATATATACTACTCAAAATTTGCTAAGGATCACTTTTTCAAATATTGATATTTCTTACACAATTTCAAATATTACCCTGTAAATTACTTTGCATGGTAGAATAACCATTTATGAATATCAATTTGTATGTCTTCATGTTGAGTTGCTTTGTATAAAACTGCCACGAGGCATGCAAAAGAGGTACCCATAAAAATGAATGTTTCTATAGATATGGCGAAAATTCGGATTTTTGTCCACATCACGAATTTTCCACTATTTCTTTTCAAAAACAACGTAAGGTCTACGAGGGACAATCCCTCTACCCTTTTCAATGACATGGAATGTTTCATCTTTATTTTCTTGTGTTTGTAAGACAGATTCCGGAACCCCATTAACCATCTTGTCCAAAAGTGTGTAAAGCGCATCCTGCATTCGCACAGAGGATTAAAATGTTGACATATTGATCGTTTAAAGCACAGATAACAGTAACGGTCATATGAATGACGCCACTGTCGTACCTTAATTTTGGAAATCGGCGTTTTTGTTGATACAAAACGATGGGGTGACTTCCAAATAATGCCTAACCTCTTCTTCAGTATCCAAGCTCTCATTCTAGATACCATTCAGCAATCAAAGTTTAGTTACCAAGAGCATGTGTGTCAACTTTTCTCTATAGTCAGATACAGCTAAAGACCGAAAGTTACTCATGTCTGATACGGCTATTCTAAGCAAGTTTCTATGCATGCGTTGGTGTAAGAAGTCTTCTCAGAAGCCTTCAGTGAATTTCTGTTTGTCTTTTTGCAATTGCAGTACATGTTGGTGAACATGAGCTGTGGTCAGATTTACTGACTTTGTTCAGTTTCATCACGTCTTCGTGCAGTGGATGCTGCCGAATTACCATGTGTCGGGAAAAGGCACAAATTGTGTTTTTATCTTCCAGTGGGTTCATTCAGTATTTTTACCGTATGAATCAACCAAAACTTTACCATTGGAAGAATGTATGATGGTAATTATGGTTTTCAAACAGACCACAAATGGGCTTATCACTAATTTTAATGACTTTGACTTACCAATATACCATTGTCTAAGACTTTAAACTTATAGAAGTCATCAAATATGAACCAATAGTCAAAACTCAATCTCAACAATATGTAACATGGAGAATTTATGATCTCTAAGACGTGCTTAAACGTGAGTTGTTCTCTGTGCCCATGCGAGCAGTTAGATATTGCCCAGGATGTCTTAAAGATCATTAAAAGGCCGCAGAGGACTACATAATGCTTAAAAATATTGTAAAAGCACACAAAATCGAACATTTCATTTTTTTGTAAAAAGTTGTAAGTTTTTGCCTATCTACAAACATTTTCAATTTTAGGGGTACCCCTTTTCTATTCCCCGAAACTATCGATACAAAACATTTATCGTTCAATCTTATTCAGAGGTCATGGCGCTAACATTCAAACTACTTTGCACGTTAGTTGGGAATTTTGTACAAAAGATATCGACATTTAAAAAAGTGATCCTTAGCAAATTTTGAGTAGTATAGTTTGTACAGCTTGGGATGAAGATGAAAAAGAATCTTACACCAAGAAATATATACAAGACTTATCCTCCAGGATAGAAGGTAAGTATTGCTTTGAAATCTATCCTAAATGTAAAGTAAAATAAGTAAGTAAAACGAATGAAATAAAATTATAAAATTTGATTTCAAGTTTGAATTTTATGAAAGAGTTTTACTTACTTATTTTACTTGTTTCCCATCACCACCCCTATCTTGTATTTCTTGGATGGGGAACGTTTCAACTTAAATAAAACTGACTAGATCACCACGTGGTTTCTCCATGGTGATCATGATCACTAGACGCTCTATCTTTAGATTAAGCGTCTAGGCGAGTCCGAATGTAAACATAGAGTGGAAATCCTAAATGTAAAGTAAAATAAGTAAGTAAAACTCTTTCATAAAATTCAAACTTGAAATCAAATTTTATAATTTTTTGAAACAGACAGACAATATGGTATACTTAGAGAGAGACATATGGAGATATGAGCACAGTCGGAAGCTAAAAGAAACGATCCATAAATGAGGCAACCCTTCCCCAAACAAGACCTGGTTTAGATGTCAATTTTAGTATGTGGAACTACTGAGACGAAAGAAGAAAATTCTGGTAATCAACATTTCACCTTTTGCCGTAATGCTTTCTGTGCTGTGTAATTAACAGTTTAATATTCATTTTGTCGTCTGCAGCAACTTTCAAATTGGACTACTCTTAAATCTCGTTAAATTGGTTGGAAAACATGTATAGATATACTGTATCAACAGTTTACTGGACGAATAGCCTATACGTAGCAAATTGCTATGTGTCCGGTACCGGACGAAAACTGTAAATGGCTAATCGTCCGGTACCGGACAAATAGCATTTTGTTACGTATGCGCTTTTCGTTTGGTACCGGACGAATAGACACTTCGTTTCTTTTCCCGCAAGCTTTTTGTACCGTCTTAGTAGCAGTAGGATAACCAATATTATTTTCTGTTTCGGAAATTGTTTAAAAGAATATTAGAAAAATAATTTATCATAATTCAAATGTCATAACACTTTGTATAATTCATGAAATCATATATCAGGGTCATAAAACAAAATGCTTTTATTTATTGATGATATGACAGACATGTTTTGATTTTATGGTATGTAAAAGGTGTTGAGAAGGCTATTTCCATCTGAAAGATATATAAACATAACTGATAATTGTGTTTTATGTTTTTGTTTTATGACCCCTGGAACACTATCACAGGCGGTTACTAGTCCACTAAGCTAATCAGGCATCATGTTTTAAGCTGCAGTTAAAGTGGCAGTTAACATTTATTTCTTTCATAAAGTTTACTTTTTTATCTGGAAAAGCAAATTTTCTTCTGAAATTTTGAAACTTTCAAGCCAAAATATTGAACCGTTTACGAGAAATTTATATTTTTGTGCTAAAATTAAACAAATTGTTGTTGACAACAGTTCAGATTTAAATGGAATTTGTCATTTCTGTCTCAACTTTCTCAAACGTATTATTCGCTTATGAATAACAACTTCAAAACTGATAGCATTTATACGCATTAGAATAACAAGTCTTTGCATCAAGAAGTATTATGAAAATTAAAGTTGGAATGTTATGTCCCTTTAAGAGCTTTTCGTTAAAACGCGACGATATTGTAATGAGTTCCTTCGTGCTACCCTGCCTTAATTTTCGGAGTTACCCGTAACAACGATCATTGACGAGAATACCCTGATTATCCTCCTCAATCTAAGTAGTCACGTATGTTGCTGAATATCGCTGAAGCTACTCTACTAAAATTTCAGTATCTAACGATATGTGCAATACAATATATAATGAATTAATAACCCCATAATTCCTATGGGAGTATACAATTTAATTGAGCATTGATATCTACAGACCATATAGCGAGACTAATTAAGATCAGTTGTATTCGAATCTAAGTTAACATCATTTATGATTAAAATGTTCACATTTCTGGGTGGTTTGAATTTCGAATCATTGTCAAAGTATGAACTCTTTAACGAAGTGTGTATTTTGACCAAGGTATTTCGACATGAAGAAGTGTCAGATTTTGTATCTGTAGAAATAACGGACTTTCGGTCATGCAAACATCTGTGTTATGTACACATCACTTGTGAGGCAGTCAACTTCAGTCATAGAGGGACATGTAGACTTATTTACTAACTGCGTTGAGTTATGAAGATTTTATTTTGCATTTAGTGCATGTGCTAAACAGAAAACGACTGTGAAATAGTTTAATATTAATTTAAGAGCCGGGATATAAAAAAGGGTCCCTATTGGCACTCGAGAACAAAATGGACATACATATATATTATGTGTCATGCTCATTTATTAACAAACCATTTACCTTTTCCCAAATGAGAGTGGTTTTGACCTCCCTCTTAAATGATTCTTTGGCAAACATCGGGGCAAAAGAAAAAATGTTGATAACCTTTATTTTCTCCTTTTGTCTCGATAGTTTCTGTAATTTATATCACTTAAATCCGATCAAAATCAACTTTTTTGTCTATATCAGTTTTCTGTAATTTTGTCGTTCGGGGAAGGTTATTTGAACTCTTTTAATACACCATTTAGCTCTGCGGACCAATGTTGAGGAATAGTTATTTAACAACATTGCTGATCAAAATGTGTTACCTTACGTGGTTCTTAACTTTAGATGTCGCAGTAAAAGTCTTTTGTTCTGAACTCTTTGAAGAAGTGTATATTTCGACAAGATATTATCACGAAGAAGTGTCGGATTTTGTCTCTGTAGAAATAACGGGTTTTCAGTCGTGCAGACATTTGTGTCATGTACACATAACTTGTGAGGCAGTCAACTTCAGTCGTCGAGGAAATGTATGTAGACTTATTCACAAACGTGTTTGGGATGATGATGATTTCATTCTGGAACAGAAGGCTGGGGTCATAACTTGGCTCAAGACGTCCCAGAACGAGGTAATGATGTCAATCCGTTACAAGGCAAAACCAGGTTTTGTCATCCCTAAAAGAAATGTGCTCATGAACATTATTAAAATCGAACTTCAAACTACTGTAATTGTGTATGCAATTGTTCAAATCCTGCAGATTTTTCATATAATCAAAATTCGAACCACGCATGTCAACTGAATTGAAAATTACGAACGGATTTGACTTGTTTGCATAGGTGGCCCAATAAACGTGCACAATGTCATCGCAACTGGACTGTGCAATAAATTCGGACATAAACACAACTTTATAAAAGGACAATAAATGCTACAGAGAACGTAAATTCAACAAAGTTACATGCCGTTTTCTTTTCTGTCTTCAACAAAAAGAAACAAATGTTGCAGATACTTGTGTCCTTATGAATAATTAGATTCAAAAATCGATATTTTGAACGAAAGAGATCGCTATGTTTCCCTTTTTATTTGTATTTCATGCGATTACACATGTTAACATAATTGCAGGATTGGACATCATTTTACACACAAGACTTGGATATTTCTGGAGAACAGAAATTATAACATTAATCTTATAACATTCATTACTTACATCTAAAATATACAAGATATAGATTTAACAACAACAACAACAACAACAACAACAACAACAACAACAACAACAACAACAATAACAACAACATGTCTTATTGCGATGCAATACAGGAGCCCCACCGGATAACAAAAAGTCCTTTCTTGTAATATATCTCCTCCTTACTAGATCTTCAACTGTGTACAAAGTTTGAAATATGGTTCGTTTTTTTTTGTCTAAACAAATACGTCATCGTCACGCCTCACTGGTCTAAAAAAAGATTGGGAATCCTCTATCGTACAAATATGGCTGTGAATCTCGCGAAGTTTTTCTACGTTCAACTTGCTGAAGATGACATTCTAAGAGCTGGATTGCCGTAATCATTTGTTGAGAAACATTATAATTCAGAGTTGAGAAGGTTGCTGCACTGTCGTGTACTTTTTAAAATAGGTAACTATGAAATAACCATTTGACAAGTAATGTTTACACATACGGTCATACCTTAGCTTCGCCGGGTCGCTCGTGCTACTCGCTTACCCTTTCCAAAACGACAAAATGTCATGTTGGGCCAAATTGAAAAAAGTCTGCAGACGACAAAACGGATGTGAATACTTTTAGTGTTTTAGAGAAAATATCGAGGCAAAAGTAAAATGATAATCAATATCCAAAGAAGTTATTCAATCTCATTTTGTCTACTGTGCAGGTCTTTTTAATCTGATCGATCATTATTTTCTTCTTTTGCATCAATGTTTTCTCAATAATTTTCTGTTAGGGACAACAAAAACGGTCTTGTTTGGGAAATGATTTATCTAGAAAAAAACACACTAGAATTTGTCGCTGAATGTGATTTGATACCCCCACAGGCTTTCACTACAACAGAGGGCAATAACTCACAAAATAAGGAAGGTAGAATTACGCTCCTTGTACGTTGCACTTCTCCTTGGTGAGTTCTATCTACCCGCGAAGTTTCATGATCACAGCTACTTTACTTTCACACTTTTCGATGTTTTTTCTGGTTAAGCTGCCGAGGAATCTCAAGAAAAAAAAAACGTTTGTCATTTCTTATCTGTCTCCGTATCTGGAATCAATGTTGCATGTTGAATATGCGCAATGTTTCATAGTAGTGTGGTCACAGTCTCGTTTTAAAAATACTGCCTCTATCTGATTCTATGTAAAAACGAGTAATTTACAAACGGCATTTTCAGCCTAAATAACACATTAAATTGCCAAAAAGTGTGTAAAAACTTAAAGCTAAAGAGTTAAATTTTATTATGATAAAATACTTTTACTTTATTCACTTTCTTTTCGTGTTAAATCTCTAATTGAAAAAAGTGGTTCAACTCTGCGTTTCTTTGTTTGAACTCGGCCGTTACCTTAGAAGGACGCGTGGGTATGTGTGATAATATTGCTTTGGCACTGCCATTTCTTAACGGATTTTCATAAATCTTATATCAAATTAAAGAGGGAAATATATCTATTCATCCGTGTATGTTAATACGATGAACCGATGAATTATGAGTCGATGATTAGCTATTCAAAATAGGTCATTTTACTCGGCTTCAAATGGCAAGAACTATGCGGCAGAAAAGCCTAGAAAAGCCTATATATGTTCTTCAACATCCTATCTATTCAAATAATAAAACATCTTGTGCTTTTAGCTTAGCGCATTCAAGCGCAAAGGCTTTAACAGTGGGAAGTGTTGTTCAATTCCCCGTGATTTATCGATAATTTCTGTCTAAACTCTATTCATCCTAAATTTATTCATAGATGTTGACGACAGTGACTCAAAGAACATTTTTGCAAAGTTTGGTTGAAAATGGACGAATGGTTGATTTGTTAAAAATGATATCATGATTTCTCAAAGTTCGACAAGCCTTGCCCTGCCACGCCCATATTTTTGACGAATAAAAAAAATAGCGAACATTCTTTCTGTTCTGTTCATCCAAGGAACATTCCTGTAAAATTTTGTCAAAATAGGCCCAATGGTTAAGGACTAGTAAGAGTTTCAAGGAATTATGGGCGAACAGACGGACGGACGGACGATGAGTGACCACAATAGCTCATCTTGAGCACTTCGTGCTCAGTCCAAAGGGATTTTCAAAATCGGCGTTTCTCATGGGCTTCCTAAACATCCACTTAACCCTTTCCCAAACAGTAAAACTTTATGGTCATCCAACTCGAAAGCTGTGACAGGCGACAGAATGAGTGTAAAAGAAAATAAGATTCTTTCGCCTCAATCTTTTCACCTTCAATAAAATCCGTTCAGGACGTCAAAACCAGGTCTAACCAGGTCTTGTTCGGGAAAGGGTGAGGCAGCCAAAAATTAGATTGAATTTAGAGGTTGCAAAATGGACATGTTCAAATGTATGGTGCTCTTTTGGGTCAATGTTTTGAAAGCCTATTTCTTCACGAACCAGAGATATAATGTTAATAATCGATCACTTGAAAGTTTGAATTATTTTTTTTTAAATTCCTATTTTATATGTCGTAAAATCTTGTTTTTGTCAGAGGCAATGACATGGAAATGATATGCGCACAACGAAGCGCAGAAAATATTTACGCAAAGGGAGAAAATGTTGGTTATCGGCATGTTCTTCTTTTGTCTCAATGTTTTCCAAAACCTTTTCATATGTGATCGTGAAAATCATGTTTTGTTCGGGAAAGGGTTGAAATAATGTAACAAATATTTATATATTTGATTTTGGGTAGAAATTGAAGAACTTAATTGTTTGGTAGAATAATTTCATCCTTTGTAAAACTTCAAAGGGGTGTAACTATTTTATTGAATGTCCTATTTTAAAAACGTAAGCAGTTTTGAGTTCCTCTCATTCAGACCTTGAAAATGATATATAATTTGTTGGAGTTCTTTGAAAAATAAACAATAACGTAATTCGGCAGAATTATCTCCCCTTTGTAAAAATCTGTATAAGCCTTATTCCATAACGCAATGCCCGATTTTCACAATTCAACCAGTTTTATGTTTCTCTCAATATTCTCTGTAAGCTAGTATATATTTTGTAGGGGCTGGAATACTTTTGGAAAAGAGTGTGACCACCCTATTCATAGTTTTAGTTCCCGCCTGCATTATCTACGATCGACTAATATCTCGCTTGAAAATGATAATTTTTCGCTAACACTGTTACGAAAAAATTGTCCGATTCATGACCGATAAACAAAATATTAGACTGGTACCCGGCAAACGTTGTTGAGGGATTTCCCATCAGAAATCTATTTTTAGCACACGAGCCCGCGAAAATTATTCCTTATTGCTAGCACTTTAGGTTTTGGACAATATATCCCGCACAAAAATATAAGGGTAAAAACAACCAAGGCAATACAATAACTCCAAAAGTGGGCGAGACAGTAAGGATTCTTGAAAATGACACTTCTGATGAGATCTATAAATGTATTAGTTTGAAGTTGGTAGCACATATGGTTTAGGAGATATATTCCGGACAAGAATGTAAATGTAAAAACAACAAAGGGCAATAACTCAAAAAGTGGACGTGGCAGAGTAACGGTTCTTAAACATGACATTTCTCTTAAATGAGATCTTTAAATGTACCAAGTTTAAGTTGCTACCACATATGGTTTAGGAGATATACAGAGTGTCCAAAAAAAAACGGAACCCTAATTCAAAGTCAAATATTTCAAAGCGTAAGCAAAAAATCTAATTTTTGAATTTGCAGCACTGAAGATACACTATTTTTGCATTTGTGTTCCAAATTTCACTTGAAAATATGCATCGGTTCAAAAGTTATAAGCAAATTAATAATGACACTAAAAAACCGATCTGACATGATATTGATTTTTGCGTCTTGTTTGTTCGTGAAAGCGCACTAACGGTCAGCTAATGAAATCTGTACCGTTGTACATGTATGTACCGATTTTCTCAAATTTAATATGTACACGTTCTGTACGTTCAAATTTAGTCCATAGGGTGGTTGTTTGAATTATTTCAAATTATTATGTGATTCATTTCACATGGCGCAGTTTTAAGTTTTATTTTCATAAATTACAAGCTTGGTATGTTTCCTAAAATTAGTCCAGCCTTAATTTTCTTGCGTAGTATACATTTCTGTGGACTATGATTTAATTCTTTTTGGTGTGTTTGTGTTATTTGTGTTTTGCATAAAGGTCAGTGTCAGGTTAAATGAAACCCGTAATACTTTAAATTGAGCGGTGACCGGCCTGTTGGTCAGAAATAAAATAAGTGCCTATGATTATCATTCATGAGTATGTGATGCACTTGGATATTCTGTTTGTATTCAGTTTAGTTACATCGCAGCTCGCCGCATTAATAGTTAATTTATTAGCAAAAAAGATGAAATGAAAATGCACCATTGTGAATACAATGTTTCAAAATCATTTTTTTATTGTATTGAATATATTTACCAATTGTATAGCGTCAATTTATTCAATGAGTGTAGGCGCGCGCTGCAAAACGCAAAACGAAAAGATCGATATCGTGTTAAAATGGTTTTCCGGGTATGTTCATTTTAATGTCAATATTTTCAAAACTCATTATTTTTCGACCAAATTTTAACTGCTAATAGAAAACTGTCGTTGCTATTGCATATGTAAATTTGGTGGAGAAATATTGCCTGATACATGAGAAATGTACTTTGAAAAATGGGTTCCGTTTTTTTTTTGGGACACTCTGTATTCCGGACTAAAATGTAAGGGTAAAAACAACAAAAGGCAATAACTCAAAAAGTGGGCGTGGTAGAGTAATAGTTTTTTTAACATGACTTTTTTCCTGGATTAGATATATAAGTGTACAAAGTTTGAAGTTGCTAGCACTTATGGTTTAGGAGATATATTCTGGACAAGAATGTAAGGGTAAAACAACCTAAGGGCAATAACTCAAAAAGTGGGTGTGGCAGAGTTACGGTTTTTTAACATGACACTTGTCCTCAATAAGATCTATAAAGGTACAAAGTTTGAAGTTGCTAGTATTTATGATTTAGGAGATATATTCCGGACAAGAATGTAAGGGTAAAAACAACAAAGGGCAATAACTCAAAAAGTGGGCGTGATAGAGTTATGATTTTTAATCATGACACTTGTCCTTAATGAGATCTATAAGTGTACAAAGTTTGCAGTTGCTAGCACATATGATTTAGAAGATATGGCCCGGACAAAAGTGTGACGGACGGACGGACAGACGGACGAATCGAGCAAACATATAGTCCGCCAACCGGTAACCGGTGGGGGACTAATAAACACATCATTACTGAAATGTGTTTAAAAGTGAATCGTTAATCATCTGGGAATTGAGGAATAATTCGACCGGACCTTAGTCGGTAATGCAGGCTGCTTAGACTGACTATGATCATAAGGCTTCGTATTTAAGACGATTTTCTCAATCTAGAAGTTTTCTATCTTTTAAACATACTCATTTTTTAAAAATCATCATCTGGTTCACCTTACTGTGTCTAGTCGTCAAACATTGCCTTATGGACTTCCACGAGGAGCATTTTGGTGTAACAAATAATTCACGCGGTCATAATATCTGGTTACGCGTCGTAAAGTTTGGTTCCGCGTCGTTAAATTCTCTGCAAATATTAATTCTTCAAGCATCGTTGGTCGGCATATTAGAAATTCTGTCAAATTACACTTTTATCACAGTATCGTATTGTTGTTTTCAAGAGAATTTCGATTTTTAGCTCCAATGGCCGAAGGCCATCGAGCTATTGTCATAGCGTTGCGTCCGTCGTGCGTCCGTCCGTTTCTTTAAAAATCTTCTACTCTAAAACCAGTGGGCCTATTTTGTCCAAACTTCGCAGGAATGACCCTTTACTTAAATTGTTCAAAGAATTTTGATTGGTCCATAAATGTGGGCGTGGCAGGGCGGGGCTTATCAGACTTAGAGAAATCCCAAATAATTCTTTAAAAATCTTCTCCTCTCAATCAAGCAGGCCAATTTAACCAAACTTTGCTGGAATGTTTCTCGAGAGACCCTTTACTTAAATTGTTCAAAGAATTTTGATTGGTCTATAAATGTGGGCGTGGCTAATCGAACTTAGAGAATTACAAAATAATTCTTAAAAAATCAACCATTTTGCTAATTTTGATCAAACTTGGCAGAAATGTACCTTGGGTGACCCTTTACTTAAATTGTGAGTGAAATTTTGATTGGTTCATATGTGTTGGTGTGGCAGGGCGGGACTTATCAGACTTAGAGAAATCACAAAGTAATTCTTTAAAAATAAACCATTTTGCCAATTTTGACCAAACTTGGCAGAGATTTATCTTGGGTGACCCTTCACTTAAGTTGTCCAAAGAATTTTGATTGGTCCATAAATGTGGGCGTGTCAGGGTGGGGCTTATCAGACTTAGAGAAATCCCAAATAATTCTTTAAAAATCAACCATTTGGCCAATTTTGACCAAATTCGGCAGAGATTTATCTTGGTGACCCTTTACTTAGGTAGTCGGAGAAATTTTGATTGGCCCATAATTGTAGGCGTGGCAGGGCGGGGCTTATCAGACTTACAGAAATCACAAAATAATTCTTTAAAATTCAACCATTCTGTCAATTTTGACCAAACTTGGCAGAAATTATCGTGGGTATCGCTTTACTTAAATTGTCAGTGAAATTTTGATTGGTCCCTAAATGTGGGCTTGGCAGGGTGGGCTTATCAGACCCAAACGAGAAATCACAAAATAATTCTCTATAAATCAACCAATGGGTCAATGTAGACCAATTTTGGCAGTAATGTTCATTGGGTGGCCCTTTATATATGTTGTTTGTGAAATTTTGATTGACCCATTAATGTGGACGTGGCAGGCAGGGCTTATCATAATGGGATAAATCACGAAATTATTCCTTAAAAATAATCATTTGGTCAATTTATTACAAACTCGGCAGAAATGTTCATTGGGTAGTCCTTTACTTACATTATTAGTGAAATTTCGATTGGTCTATAAATATGGATGTAATAGGGCAGGGCTTATCAGAATTTGACAAACCATGAAATGATTCTTTAAAATTAAACCAATGGGCCAATTCAGTCCAAATTTGGCAGAAATATATTCCTTGGGCAACCCTGCTCAAGATTTGGTAGTGTAAGACTTACAAGAAATCATGAGATAATTCTTTCACTATATAGCCAGTGGAGCGATTCATGCCCTCTTGGGCCTCTTGTTACGACATGAACATTGAATTAGTAGAAATTGCATACTTTATTGAATGGTTTGGGGCAATGAAACAAGTTAATCTATTTCACGTTTATATCCCAAAAATCCCATGGTGCTAATTCCCATGAACTATTTATTAGAACATTATATTTTCAAACCTTGAAAAAAATGAGACATTTGGTTTCTGTAGGTATTTCAAGACGTTGTTTTGTATCGATTATTTCAAATTTATTTTAGGCTGATGATGAGACTGTTTGCCAGCCTCAAGACCAAAGAGATTATTGTAAAACATGTAGGTATATAATAAGACATTTTTATAAAATATACAGACATCCTGTTAACAAGTTCATAGTCTGTTAGATTTGACAGTTAAGTCATAGGCCCACGAGTAAATAAGCGTTTGTTATAGTCCATATTTACTGTTGTAGTATTGCATTTGATTATTGAGAATGTCTAAAGTGATCAAGAATAGCTCTTTAGAATGTATTTTGTACCTGTCACTGTGTACCAGTTCTTTTATATTTTTCCTATATATTTTAGACTGTGGCAAACACTTTGCATTCCTAAACGGTGACCTATTCAACGGAAACATGGTAGAGGCAGGAAGCAAGTTATTATGTGACAGGTGCCTTTCGTCATCAAGCCCACCATCTAAGGTGAAGGTCACAGGTATATGCACAGACGAGGGGGAATGGGTGTTTACTGATGAACGATGTAGTAACAATGAATGTAAAGGGGGCATTACGGATGACGGGAACTACACACGATATAGGTGAGTGATTCTTGTGTTTATGCATTCCTATATATTTGTTATCCGTTCCTGAACAATATAAGGTGAAGGTCACAGGTACTTGTACAGACGATGGTCAATGGGTATCAATAGATGAACAATGCAGTAACAATGAATGTGAAGGAGCCATCGCGAATAACGGTAACTACATACGGTATATATGTGAGTGATTCATATGTCTACCCGTTTACCCGACGGAAGGTCAAAATAACCACTGCAAGTTAAATGATGTTAGGTGAATAAATCTTTACTGGTGAAAGTTATTGGCAATGAAACTGTTTGAGGACTGTTTTGAGGCAATCTTGGATCTTAAGCAGTCTTAATACTGCTTAGACTGAACTGTTGGCAATTTTAAAACTTATTGAACAGTTTCAAAACTGCTCAAGCAATCCTAAGAATGCTTATGCGTGAGTTCCGTGGGTTATACAGGACCATTCAGACGTTTAATTTTCATTTACTTATTTATATATGAATCTGCGCCCTACAATGTCGTTTTGCGACTTAATTTCTATCTTTATCGATTTACTTATGATATGCCAAATGAAAAATGTGTAAAACAGATTCCATAGCTGCACTATGGAAATCCAATACTAAAACAGTAAGGGTTCTTGTCTATTTTGACATATTTCCTCACATTAATTTGGCTTGGAAAAACATCGTGGAAAAGGAAGAGTAGTCATTCAAATAAAACAGCTTTATATGATTTATCTTGTTTTTTTATTCAGTTCCGTTCCCCAAAAATATATTTTGAAAACGGGTTTGCATAAAGGGTACGCCGATCAACATCAATAAAACAATATATATGCAATTTTGAGCAGTTTCAAGACTGCTACAAATAAGTTCCGAAACATTTGAGTAGCTTTAAAGCTGTTCAGTGCCAAGATTGCTCCCGACACACAGAGACTGCATATGCGAGTAATTTTGAATATGCCAATTAATTTAATAAACACGAAAATAAAGATATTTAAGGATTTAAGGTAATGCCTTTAACACGGATCGGAATGATTTAAGGTAGTCTACCCCTAATGAGATTCGCAAGACTTTGAAATTATTCGGGCGACGTCGACAATATTCGGCGGTGGAACTTTCCACCGCCGAATTTTAACCACCACGGATGAATAAGTTCGGATACGTAACTACGCCGCTCGGACAAAATCCGATGTTTTAATGTCATGTTTATTGTCCCCTTTTTTAAATGAATGCCAACCAGTAATCAAGTTTACAACATGGACTGCTCTTGTCCATCATTCATAACGATATGACACACTTAAATAAAGATTCTAATAAAAGAATAACCCGAATCGAGAGGTAATTCCCAAAATTGTCTCCACCCAGACCGATATGTGACGTCATAAGTGGTATCGGTTATGCACTTTTCCAAACCATCTAGTTAATGTTGAACAAGGATAATACACACAATCTGATCAAGACCCGTGTTTTTATACTAGTAGCTTCTTCATTACTTCAGAGTCAAATGGATCCTGATCAGGCTACATGGACTTGGGCCGCGTTTTACTAACATAGATTTTTGCAAAAACCTTGTAACAACACATCTGATTGAAAGAGAAATAATAACAGTAATTATTCGGCCAATCAGATTTGTTGTTGTTTGAAAAAATGTTCGTAAGTCTGTTAGTAAAACGGGCCCCAGGCGTTGATCTGGAAATGTAGGCTACAGTACGCTTTTCTAAAACTCTATACAGTCTTTTCCGGATTTAGACTCAATCGTGTTTTACATGTCCAAATGATCTTTTTCCTTTCAGGGTGTATAATACAGAGACAAACTTTGGACTCGCATTCCAAGCATGTTTATCCATAGATGCAACATTGATGAAAGTTACAACCTACGACAGGCTTCAGTTTTATGTAGACGTTATTAAAGCACTAGGTACATACAGTATCAGCGTTTCCCCCTTTTCTCGTTTTGTTTTCTATACCATGAATTTAAAATAAAGAGCATAAATAAGTGCGGTCGTTACCGGCGCTGAAGTTTTCAATACGTTTTCTTTCCGTTTAGGACCATTTTCTGTCTATTTAAATACAAAGATATACCTTTGATATTTTACGCAACAATTCATCGCCGGTTACGGTAACACATGTGTTTAATTATTCAAGTTGTAGTTGTAGCTTATCAAAGCTGTAGTAGTTTCGAAACCGGAACGAAATTATTAATACTGACTTTCCTCATTATTTATCACGGTGGATAATCACGAGATACAATGATTTCAGAATTTTTTCAATAATTTAGTTAATACGTGGTCGACTTGAATTCGGGTAGAAGCCTACCTTCTCTGCTTCAAACCGAATTCAAATTGGTCAAGAATTTAAAATATTGATCATTTTCTGAAATTCTGAGTCACGTGATTAACTGACGTGATTTTATGTTTTTTTTATGAATATTGAGCTAGAATCTGGATAAATATCCATTAAGGCTTTTGAGCCCAACATTGCTCCAGATCAGCGTGTGTATACACGCAGTCTGATCAGGGATCACGTTGTTCTCCAATAGCTTTGCCATGGTTTGTAGCAACTGTATGAGAGTGGCATGGATCCCAGTCAGACTGCACTTATACATTGACTGATCTTGAAACATGGCTTTCTTAAATGCTATAAGGGACCTTTATTCCAGACCCTAGCTCATAAATGCATACATGTATCTATTTATAGATAACAAAGCAGGCGGTTATTGGATCGACGCAAATGACGTCAACGGAAGTTGGCAGACGTCGGATGGTCAAGACATATCAGCTGACGTCATCAACCATCACACTGACGGTGAAGCGTGTGCAAGGATACATACAGCAAATTACCACGTTTACAACCGTGAATGCTTCAGAAGTTACGGATTTATATGTGAATTTTGACATGGGTTTGAAACTTCTGATGTAATTCCTTGAAATTGGTAAAATACCCTGGCGCAATAACAAGACCTTTTATGAAAGAAGTTATTAACGTTATAACGTGCACCTTTGTATGCTGGGATTTGGAAAAAATGGTATTTGTTGCGTGATATTATATTTTTAAGCCGTTCATTTTGGAGCGCCATTAAGCTATACTTCTACTAGAGAGTTGAGCAAATTGCTCCGAATGCTTCATATTTTGTAAACCGTGGTGTTCTGAATGCGTCATACCTTGAGCAAATGACGTCACAATGACATCTTATTGTGAAGTCATTTGCATGAAACATAGAATGACCCGTCACGCTAAAAGGGACATTATGTTTTTTGTGAAAAAATATCAACCTAATCAGTCTGCGCAGTCCGCGCAGCCAGACTAGGGCCGATATTTTTCACTTTTATGTACTTTTCTGAATCTGGAGTGTGTTTTTTTCTATCTTACTATGCACATGTCCATTTTTAATTGGACGTCCGAAAGGACGTACAATTCTTATAACCACTTTTGGACAGGCGAAATGGGTTTTCATTACCAAAAAACCCTTTCTCAGACTCAATTGCCAGTTGACCAGAATTCAAAATAGATTTTGCGACCATACAGGAAAACTGTCGTATCTTTTCCTACTTTCTATGTGTTCTCTAACAAATACTATAAGATTCATTGGCCGATTCAATTCATACCACGTCTTAACCAACTTTACGATCTTTTTTCGATTTAATCATTTTCTTGTAGTTTTTTGACTTTCGTAATATTTATTGTGTAAAGGGTAAGATCTTTAGAAAGCGATACATGCATACACTATGGTTATAATGTAAACAGACACCCTATATCATCAGCAGCAGCGATAGCTCAAACGGGAAAGGATTAACCTCGCAACCTTTTTTCAGTTTGAAATTTGGAACGCCGTTGGTTCAAAACCAGTTCGGATTATTTCTTCTGTAAAACGTTTGTTTTTCTTGATGTGTTTACTGAAAACACACATTTTAGAATGATTACCCAATTTAATACACGTATTGTGTATGATAGGTTCCTTTTCTTTGATCATTGTTGCTTAAGTCTTTGACACATTTAAAGGAACGGGGTTTCCACGAGACGTACTTTGGAACCAGGGTTTTGAAATTGATTATCGGGGAGTGAGTTAATTTCGCAGCTCGGGTTCGACTCGATGACAAATCGGGGTTCCATCTGAACAGCCTCAGATGAGACACTAGTGAAATCCACCTATTCAGAAAAATACTTGCTCTTACGAGTTTTTTTTCTCCAGCATCTGTATCACTGATATTCGACAGTATCATGACCTATTTACATACTGATCGATGATCATGACAACAATGATTATTACTAGTATAAGACTAAGTGACAGCGATCTGTATTTATTTCGTTTAAGAGACCCGTTTACGTGTATTGAGCTAAGAAGATGAAGCAATGGGTCTGCAACAGATGGTACCTGGATGATCGTATGAATATGTTTACAGATAGGGACATTGCTATTCTCAAATTTTCGTTGATAGTGATATGAAGATTTAAATTGCTTATTGTACTCCACTGCCATTTTCCCAACGGCATGTTCCCAATTTCTTCTTTTTATGCACATCTGTAGATGTAAGGATGCTGCGGTAGTACTTGTATGAGGAATCCATGGTTAGGTGCTCCAATTCATCTGGTATTTTGTTTCAGGAAAAGTATGTATTGACTTTGTTTTGTAACTACAACCAGGGAAAACTGCTACCGTGTTTTTTTTCTTTTTTTACTCTAAACAGGAATAAAAATCAAAGTGCTTGGAGCACTATATTTAGACGCCTCTCATTGATTGAGCGGAATTGTATGTAAATGATCGGCGTTTCATTACTTTATTTCGTTGAATTTGTGTTAAGATCGATTCTAAATCACTGCGGTCGTTTTTTCGCCAACGATGGTGGAGATAGAAGTTGAACAAGAGTGCCATGGTCACAATATACGCCGCCAAAACTTGAGACAAAAAAAATGACATTGACAAGGATTTATAAATATTCACACAAAAACCTGTAAAAAGTTGTGTTCACAAAAAGGTTTTTATGAATATCCAGTCAAAAACCTGGAAGGAATTGCGTTCACGAGACTGAAATATAATTAAGCCCTAGAGACTAAGATTGAAGGGGGCATAACTCAGACAAAAATCAATGAACCATAAAATCCTTACTTCATGCACATCTACCAATTAAGGTAATAACATCCACCAAGTTTCATAAGGATCCAGTCAGAATCTTAAAAGAAGTTGTGTTGACAAGGCTGCAATTTCAATCAGCCCAAGAGACTAAGTTTTAAGGGGGCATAACTCTAGAAAAAATCAATGAACCATAAAATCTTTCCTTCATGCAAATCTACCAATTGAGGTGATTGACCAAGTGTCATTAATATCCAGCCATAAACGTAGGATGACTTGCGTTGACAAGGCTGCAATTTCAATAAGCCCCACAGACTAAGTTTTAAGGGGGCATAACTCCTTCATGCACGATCTAGCCAGAAATTTATGAGGAGTTGTGTTGACAAGGCTGCAATTTCAATAAGCCCCAGAGACTAAGTTTTTAAGGGGCATAACTCAGGCAAAAATCAACGAACAATAAAATCCTTCCTTCATGCACATCTACCAATTAAGGTGATAACATTGACCAAGTTTCATTAAGATCCAGCTAGAAACTTAGGAGGAGTTGCGTTGACAAGGCTGCAATTTCAATAAGCCCCAGAGACTAAGTTTTTAAGGGGCATAACTCTGGCAAAAATCAACGAACCATAAATTCCTTACTTCATGCACATCTACCAATTGAGGTGATAACATTGACCAAGTTTCAAGAAGATCCAGCCAGAAACTTAGGAGGAGTTGCGTTGACAAGAAAAGTGGACGGACGTACGTACGGACGGACGGACGGATGGACGGACGGATGGATCGACGGACGGACAGACGGAGAAGATGACGCCAATATACGTCCGCCTCCGGCAGCGTATAAAAAAAGATGATTAAAAAGAACAATGTCTGAGTAGAATACGAACCCAGGGCCTTCCGGATATAACATGTGTAAAGAGTACAAGGTTAGTGCTCTGCTAAGTGAGCTATCGCGGCTTTCATTTATGTAGCGCGTTGGCTTACATTTTGAATAAATTGCTTTGTAGCGTACTTTATAATATCAATGAAAAGTATAACTGACGACAATACTCATAGTAAACCGAAACAAGAAGACAAAAGTGCTAATCGCATGGCCTTAATTGAATTTGGTAATCAAATTAATAGTGATTATTCATAGCGACAAATCAGTTGTCTTGAAACGGCAATCAAATCAATTTGAAGCCTGAGAAGGGTTTTCTGGTATTAAAGCCGATTTCGTATGTCCGAAACCGATCTTATAGAATTAAACACAGAATGAATAAAATATCTTTCGTTCATGTACAATCCCGCTCAATCAATCAGAGACGTCCAATTACAGTGCTCTCAGCACTTTGATTCATATATGGGTTCTGGTTGACCTGTGCTGAGTCTGACACGTTTGTCAATTTGGACTTTTGGAGTTCGTATAAGGTCACTTACAGTGTGACGGGTCATATATCTAAACACCTCGGCCAGAATATTGCTCTCAAATACGCTTTATTTTAAATACATTAAGACTTCGAAAAATATCTTTGAAATCTTGCTCTAAAGAAGACGCCTGATATCAATATAATTACGTCTATTGATATCAATTGGTTGTGTGGCCATGATACTGGCTGACATGTTACAGAAAATTATTAAAAATTACAGAAAAATATTAAAGCAAAAACTACAACAATTTTAATTAAAATACGTAATTTTTTCAACGTTTCGGCGTATGCCTTCTTCAGGAAATATCTTTAATGAATCAACGCAAATAAACCTGACGCCATGTACGTATTGTTGATTTACAATTTGACGAAAAAAAACAAACAATAACGTACAGGCATGGGATATATAAATAAACGACGTAATAGACTGTGTGAAAACATTAAGAAAAAAAAAAAAAAAAAAAAAAAAAAAAAAAAAAAAACAGTCTTTCCAAAGCATATAGGTAATTAGACCAAGATTAGGTTGCAAAAATGTGCAAGCTAATCAAGGTCCAATCACCTATAAGAAGGGAACACTATTATCACATAGCGCAATATCGGATATAAAATTGCATAATTTCCTATTGCTAGTGTCACACTGTGCCGAAGTTGACATCCGATGGCAATACGAATATGGAATTTGCAATTTCGCACGAAGATGGTCCCGAACTTGGTAAAAATTCAATCAAAGGACGAAGCAATCACGGTGCCAAAAGTTGGTCATGCGATGGCTCCCGAACCGGCTTCACGATGGCTACGCGACGTCGCGGTGAATTCGTGTTCACAGAACGATGCATTCAGGAGAGCTCACGAAGGCAACACTTGGTCATCCCGGAAGTGTATCTAAAAATTGATAGATGTTTTTTTTTTCAAATACTTACCATTAAATATCTATACTGTCTTAAAATGCGACAAAATCAACATTTCTTTGACGTAATTTGTAATTGGGTGTTATATGCTATATCATCCAAATATAGGATTGGAATACCATGTTGGTGTGGTTATGTTAACGATATTAATTGCACTGTCAGCCTGTCAGGTCTCTATAAAGGTGTTTAGTAAACATGCTTATTTCCTTTTCTTATCAGCAGTACCAAATTACTTTCATAAAGCAAATATGTAAGATTTTTAAAATCTTTAAAAACATCGTTTTTACCCTATATGTTATTACAAAAATGTTATCACCAAATATAATAAAACAAAATAAGAGCTGTCGAAGACCAGCAAAGCGCGACTATTAAAAGCTGGACAGTGAAACATTCAAAGTCTGAAAATACATGGAAACACACTAAATTAATTGTCAGGGTAATGAATCTTTGTCTATAGGCTGATATTATGGCCACAGAGGCGTGTACAAAGTTTGATAGTAATAGCTATATTGCAGAAAAATATGTCTATGTTTATGAACATTGCATGTAAAAACTAAAACAAGAAATCTATGCATAGACGCTGCTATAATGGTCTCATAATCACTTGCAAAGTTTGAAAGCATTAGCTGTTATAGAAAAAAAATATTATCACAGATATATGGAAGTTGCACGTAAAAACTTAACCAAGAATTCCGAAAGGGCAAACCTTCGATCAAATTACATGTTAGAGTAATAAATCTTTGCCGAGATTAATGTTATGGTAACAGAAGCATTTGTTTCACAAAGCTTCACAAAGCCAAGTTGCTGAGCAATATCAGTAGTTGAAACAGAGATATTAAAGTCGCACATAAAAACTTACTACAAACCAAATCATTGCGCCGACGCCCGGGTGTCAAGAACCCCCCATCCCATTCTACGACTTGTCGCGCTATAAATGTATTTTCGTCGCCATTTTTTGTTTTAATCATTTGATAGATCGCAATAATGTTTAGGGCACTACTGCAAGGGAACGGATGTAAATATGAAACGTTTTGTCACTTTTGGAATATCAAATATCTCTAGGTTAGCATGGAAGTCATGTATTTATGCATCGAAATTGAAATAAAGATGTGGTCACTTTTATGCTGTTGGTGTTACTTGTTTATGGTTCGACCATCGGGGTTTCAAATATTATAATAATACTGGGTAAGCCTACTTTTAATTGTGTAAATGCAATTGCAACATAAATAATAAACAAACCTGAAAGGCCTATTATTGTATTACTGATTTTATTTGACACGATAGTGACCTTTACGCAAGAGGCAGGCCCTATTCATATTTTGCAATCTCGGTAGTCTTATATAAGGCGAATCTGAAAGAAATCCATTAGCCTTATGTTTCATGTTCCAATATGTTAGATATTGAACTGACATTACCTAAAACCATTTGGAATAACAAGTACCATAAATAGTGTTATATGAATGGACGAAAGCGGGAAAATTACACGAGCATCGCATATCAAATTTCTTTTGCTCGCATTTTGTGTGGGCTATTGGTAGAAGAAACTCCAAAATCAACGATTTGAATACTTATTCTTTTAGATATAGTTCTTCAAGTTTCAAGACACGCACGCACTAAGGGCATCATGGGCCTATGACAAAGCAAATAGGATGCTTCTTAATGTAAAAAAATATAGGGAGTTAGCAGGCTTCATCAACAAACTAAAACAATTATGAGAGTTTCGATACTTAGTTCGATAGCAATCTAGCAACAAATTCTGAAAACATCGATAATCTTATCTGTATTGGTATTTTAAAATGACAAATGTATAATGTATGAAACGAGAGGGACATCTGATTAAAAATACGTGGGTCAAAAAAGTTGGAATATTTCGTGTTTGTGATACTTAAATAATGTAAAGTAAGATGGTTTTAGTTTTACATCGGTTTATTAATTGCTCATTCGGTGTTTCTACCTTCAAATAAGGTGGCATCAAGATGGCATTGAGGTGGCTACCCGAAATCGTGTTGCCTTCCTAAGGCAATGGGGAAGATTCGCGATTGCTTCGTATTGCCCTCTTTAGGCAAAAAATGACATATCGTGCCGATGATTATGCGACGGAAATGCGAAGGTTACCCGATTTGAAAAGATGTCTACACGATGGCATTACGAAGGGCATGATGGACATACGAACTCAACACGAAAATGGACCTTCGTGTTGTCCTTCGGCAATTTTTTGGCATGCCAAAGATTTTGTCGGCGTTCCCGAAGGTACTGCCGAAGTTCGAGAATTTCAGCCGACGGTCATACGATGGCTTAGGATGGCCACTACGAAGGGCCCGATGGATTCACGATCACCCCCGAACTTGGAAAATTCGAACATCGTGTTTCCATCTGCTGTCATCTTCGGCACAGTGTGACACTAGCATATATAATGCATTTTATAAAAAATGAAAATGAAGAAACTATTGATATAAGTGAAAATACGGATCTTGGACAGACTGCCCGTATGCGAAGGGACTATCTGTATCAACGATTGTTTCAAACTTCATAAGAAGCCTTTTTCAGATGATAGACCAAATAATAATTGACTCGATAGTACATACCGAATACAGCTTTTTAAGCTGCGGTTACGAGGTTTTTGTTGGAAAGCGACGCTATATAGCCTTATTGAATAAATTGTGTGTTTTCAGTCCGTTATTAGCATTAACCCTTTCCCAAACGAACAAAAATCTAGGGTGTATCAATTTGGAAGCTGCTGCAGAAGACAAAATGAAGATTGACAACCATTGAATTTATGTAAGATATAGCATAGAAAATATTGAGGCAAAAGGAGAAACTGCTGGCTATCAGCAGTTTCTTCTTTTGTCTCAATGTTTTTCCAAGCATTTTCTATTGGGGACGTGAAAACCAGTTCTTGTTTGGGAAAGGGTTAAATAACGGGAAGAAATCGGTCCGATATCGTGAAAACCGGTCAATATTCAGTGCGATATCGGACCGGCTTTGAACTCAAATATCCTCGATTTGACCCTTCAAGATGAAAAATTGTCTCTTTCCCGCAAAATTCTCATTGTCTTACGTCAAATACGTTAAATAAGCGACATTCGCCTTTTGGCGCCAAATTATGACGCAACGTCGTTTTACCGATGCCACGCATAACAAAAAATTCTTGGAAGAACAAAACATCAATGGCGGACATTTTATTATCTCCTCGGTTCATTTATTCGCACATATCAAGGGGTTTGGGTAAGTAATCATTCGAATTTTATGCTTTTTATGTAATGATAGCGTCAATTCACGTTTTGTTAGGTCGTTAACATTCGAAGAGGCCCACAAAATACGAAAACGACCCTTATGCTTCGCACTCGGGCGTTAACGTATTTCTTGGGCCTCTGCGAATGTTAACGACCTCAAAAACGTGAATTAACCCTATATTATAGGAAAGAGAAACGTATTCCAAGTATCTAGCACTCATCCAAATAGCTCCACGAGTAGCCTATATATTTAGACGCATCATTGATGAATGAATACGATTCCAGTCTAGAAAAGACGACATTCCATCAAGCCAGACTAATTAAAAATAATTCCCCGGATACAGACGAAAAATGTCAGGGGTGCACGTCTATTCATTCGAATATTTCAGTAATTGACAACTCTGTCTGACAAATGATAATAAAATTTGACAGCTATATCTCACAACTAGATGACGAAATGTTCCGAAACGGAATAAAGTCTGACTTAAAGAATGAAATACAATGTATGATAAAAAAACGTATTTAACGTAGTCCAATGAGACTCACGCGGCGTCGGATGTTTTCTTTCGAAGTCGTAAACATTCGTTACGGATTCGAGCCCATGCGTGCGATGTCGTTGACATTCGGTGGTGAAACATTAAACCGCCGAATGCTTACGACGTCGCCCGAATAATTCTGAAAATGTGTGAATCTCATTAGATGTGGACAAGCTGCGTTAAGTATCCGGACTAATTTTCGAAAATGCGAACGGGTCAAAATGTAAATAAGAAAATTACACACTTAAAATTCGCCCGCTTCATCGTATTTCTTTTGCCAATTTCTCAGCATTCTTAGATTATGACTCTAGTTAGCTAAGCAAATTAGTGCAAAAATCATGCACTTTGCGATGCAAGCGTCAAATTTGGCACACACATTTATAAGACCATGTAGTTTCAGAAAAACCCGTTAGCCACTCAAAAAATCAAAATGGCCACCATTTTTTCAAGATGGCTGCCATTGATGTGTGTGAAATACCATTTTCACCAAAAAAAAAAAAAAAAAAACTGACATAACTGGTCGTTTTTCTGTAATTTTTATAACAAAATGTATGTTTTTAACATAATGAAATATAATTTTAGCATATTTGTGCATAAGATTACAAGATGGCCCCAATTTTTCAAGATGGCCGCCTTAGACGAATGGAAAATACCGTTTTTACCATAAAATCTGATATTTTTGTCCGGTTTTTGTACTTTTCATAACAAAATGTATGTTGCAGACAAGAGAAAACATAACTTTTGCATGTTTTTTGCATGAAATACAAGATGGCCACCATTTTTCAAGATGGCCGCCTGATTAAATTGGTCATCTTTTGTAATTTTTATACCAAATTGTATGTTTTCAAACACAAGAAAATATAACTTAAGCATTTTTGTGCAAAAAATACTGTTTCCTATGTTTTGAAGAATACTAGGCAAAATAATGGGAATTCATCAACTGAAAGGCACATTGTTTTTGTCCTGCAAAAATGCAATAATTCTTATGTAGGCTTTCTTCTTCTATGTGGTATCTTTTAATATAAGACCCATTAGTAACGGTTATGGGAAGCTGTTTTTCAATAGGAAGTGTTATGGTAGATACCAGTTCTATGAATAATGTGATAGGACATAACTGGGCATGCTCGTAAGCATGGATGCATAAATATTCTAACCTGGGTCTCTTTAAATTGCAGCGTACATAGTTCACCAATGCATTTTCAGGGAGCATCATCATTTATATGTGCACAATCAGGGTCAGGGGTAGGCTAAACCGATACCATCAATCTTTGAATGCCTTCTTGTAGCCACAACAATTGATGGAAGTTAATCCAGACAATATGCCATATGCTTCTTCATCGCTTCCGTCTTTTTTCAGTGAGGCTTAATTCTTCAGTACATCAGAACTTCCATTTCGAGGGTAGTTATCTGTAGGCTCAGGGGATTCTGCTTGGTAAAAGGCACACTTTTAGCGTTATTCTAAAGCTGATCTGTCGTAGGGGAAATTGCATTATATGTCTTTGTGGGCAAACATTTCTATTCTTAAATTACTAATAAAAAGAAATAACTTACTATCATTCATATAGATGACCATTTTTGTTGATTGGTTTTGTTTAAATCTCCATATTCCCCGTATCCTTCATGACAGTGTGCAACTTTCCAAAATTGTGGACAGGGTTCACACAGTCTTGAAAGGTGCTTAAATTTGAGCCTTCTTGAAAAATGCTTAAAAACAAAAAAATAGTGCTTAAAAGTGCTTGATTTTGATTTCTCTTAAAAAAGTCCTTTAAAGTGCTTGAATTTGTCAGAAATGTGCTTAAAAATGATTGAATGACTAAATTCATTGTATAAAGTACCGGTAGATGATTTAAACATCTTCGCTTGAGAATTATTTTGATGAATAAAGTAGAGACTACGATCTTGAACTAGCCTTCGTCAGAGACTGACACATTTGCAATTCCTCCTCCCCCTCCTACTTTTTTGCAAAAATTATGCCCCTTGAAAGTAGGAAATTTGGCAGGGCAGTGTATATTGGGACTGCAGCACTCTTTGTTGAAGACCATCATTTGTGACTGGTGTACGAAGAAACGTGCTTGAAAAAATGAATTATGTGCTTAAAAAGTGCTTGAATTTTGGCATTGGCTGTCTGTATGTACCCTGGAAGCAGTGTTGCTGTTAGTCCCAATCTGTTTGTTCAAGGTATCTAACCTGTCCATTTCAGAATAGTCATGTTAAAATCTGTTTGTTTCGACTGAAAAAAGACTGGAAAGATAGCTGAGCACTTGTGTTCTAAAGATGAAATGTCTCTTAGATGAATAGATATCATAGCTTGATTATATTCCAATAGAAACTGTTAGATGAATTGCGCACACAAAAATGCAAACGGACAAAAGGACATATGGATGGAAGAGGGGACCTAAGGACGGACTACTAGTGCCATGGCATTATTCGACCTTTCGGGCGTATTAAGATAAAACAACTGCAGAGTCTGATTTTGAGGTGCCAGTGACACCAGGGCTAGAAAGACTTGTGTCATCAATGTCATTAATTGCATTGCCGTAAAACTAATATGCACATTTAATGTGCTTGTATAGATTACTTGATATCTGTACTGATCTTACTCAGGCAAAAATAACAAACAAACAAACTTAATTCTGCAGTTCCACTTAGAACTATAATAGGCATATAAGCCTCTACAATAGCACCGGTCCAACCACTAGACTGTAAAAGAGTTCCAGTAGACTTCAGACCAATCAATTCAGTATGTAGACTTCAAAGCATAATATCAAAATTGAATGCACCGTTCTGTTCTGACCACTGTCATTGAATCATTTTAGCGAAGATAGATTAATTGGCAGGTATAATTTGAGTCTGATCAGGTATTCTATCACCAATTGATGATTGTTCAAACATAAGAGACCAGAGGGAAGAAATTCAGTGGTATACCCATGTAAACTTATGGATGCATGAGTGTTACAGATGCATGATGTGCCGACCATATTAATTTGATTTGCAAACAAAAAGTTTTGGGTGAGATGCAACTTCTCCAGCCATTCCTTGGCTAAAGTATTGGTACGCGATATGTACACCATTTTGGTGTTGAATTCCTCATTACAACTGTTTTGGCTCTCCAGCACAGGAACATCTTGTCCATTTAGACATATAGCTATCTAGCTTATACACACAGCAGACATTATGAAGTCGGATAAGCATAACAGGTTATGAGTATGGGATTTACTAAAAAGCATCAAGCGCGGATCCAGGTATTTTTCCGAGGGGGGGTCAAACGGTCTTTAACCTCTTTTTCGCCAAATTTCAGGGGGGGGGGGGGTCAGGCATGCAGATACATGTCATACCATGAAGGACTAAATATAACAAGGGATTGTCTTGGCACACAGGGACAAATGACGCAGCTTATTTGGGACATAACCAGTATTCTTTTTGATAACCCTTTTTTCACCAAATTCCAGGGGGGGGGGGTCATGACCCCCTGACCCCCCCCCCTTTGGATCCGCGCATGAGCATTACCAATCTTCCAAATTGAATGAAATTGTGTTACACCGACACTGGACACTATGCTTATTTTCGAGGTATTGCAGTTACAAGTGTGTGCCTGGTTGTGTCATAAAACTCTTTAATATACCGGTATATATTTTCAAAGAAACTTTTCTATCACCAACTCCATCACTATGAAGTAGGAGACTGTTAAAGCTGACGGAATACTTTTCAGTTATAGTGAAGATTTTTTGCAACAAAAAATTAGATTTAGAGCCAAAAATCAATTTTTCAAGTATAAATTGGCGACCATTTTGACAAATAGTGGCCATATTGACCCATAAGAACAACTTTGTACATTTTCCTATATCACCCTAAGTTCTATATAGTAGTTACAGTAAACATACCATTGAAATTATCGGGAATTTGCCCTCAAAGTCTGCCTAAATACTGTAGCAGTATACTTTCAATTATGTTTTGGCAGCCATCTTGAAAAAATGCCACCATATTGAAATTTCAGGTGGCTAACGGGTTTTTCTTAAATAGAGACACAGTATGAATGTGTGTGCCAAGTTTTATGCTTTGGTCACTGAATGAATGATTTTGGTGAAATATCCAAGTTACCAGCTGCGCTATTTATAAATTGGTGGCCATTTTGACCAATAGTGGCCATATTGACTCATAAGAACAACTTTGTATCACTTTTATACATCATTTTAAGTTTTATTTAGTATTTTCAGTAATTTTACCTTTGAAATTATCGGGATTTTGCCTTTAAAGTCTGCGTAAATATCGTAACGGTATAATTTCAATTATGATTTGGCGGCCATCTTGAAAAATGGCCGCCAAGTTGAAATTTTAGTGGCTAACGGGATTTTTCTGAAGAGATACCCAATATGAACGTGTTTGCCAAGTTTCATGCTTGCATCACTAAATGCATGATTTTGGTGAAAAATCCAATTTATCTGCTGGGCTAAGTAGGTAAAGTGCACCGTACGTACACCAATGAATGTCGTTCCCGAAACTATCTCACTCTACAACAAAGCCCGCGGTTTTTTTTCTCAAACATTCAAACACAAACAAATTACTGTGTCAAAGAAAATCCGGAAATATAGACATTATGTTAAAATCCGTAATATTTGGTGTTAAATGTGACAGTACATGTACCGGAAATGGTGTTATCAAGGCTGCGAGTGCGCACGTTGCACTCTATCTCACCAAATCCTTTGAGTATAGGCCGAGTAATTAGAAAATGATACGTTGAAGCGAACTTGTGTACGTTTCCAAAGAAGTCATGTGGATAAGCCATTGTGGTTAGTTTATATTGTTTCTCTGCAGTGAAAATGGCAGCAAGTTCATTTAGACCATCTGAATAAAGAAATACACTCTTTTTTATGTGCAGCTGATTCCCGATGGCTATTGTCCGGTCATGATAAATTTTGGCGTATGTTTTTAAAACTTACATAATTTTATGTAAGCAAGCTGATGTCAAACTTCAAATTACTACAGTTATGCATATGATTGTTGAACTCTTGCAGCTGTCAACTTGTCACACACCTGCAATTTTTGAACTAGTGCATACAAAATTGCATTCAAAATTGAATATTGAAAGAAAAACAGAATATCCCCCTCCTTTTCAAACCATATGTAAAATGTATGGTAGTGGCACTGAACTGTAGTGACCAAATTGGTATCATCTCTATGATCGATTTCGTTTTGGTTCGAGACAATGCGATGGTTCACGTTAATTCTAAATATGCTCGGACTATCCCTTAGTTGTCCTGATATCTAAATTATCTTACGTGGGTCCCTCTTAGGTAAACTTATCCCCTTTCGTATAGTCCTCGAAGCCAGTTGTCCTGAGTACATAAGCTTATACAGCTTCTATGGCCCCTGTTCATGACAGAATCCATTGAATCATACGTTTTTGTTAATCAAATGTATGCATGCGTCGTTCAAACAAAAGTCGACTCGCATTGTGATAACCATGAGACTATTCTAGACATGGTACTTTTGTGTTGCTATGAGAACATTTTATATGAAATATCACGTGATATAATTTGGCCCGTGGGACATTCCATACGGTGAACCGAATTCTTCAAGTGTCATCCCTTCCCACGGTGTATAATCACTTGACTCAGAATTTTCCGATAATCTTCAATATCTTGACTAATTTGAATTCGGTTTGAAGCAGAGAAGGTGGGAAAATGCCAGGAATAAGCTGGGTGTGTTCGATTTTTGAAAAAATCATCTGATAAAAAAGTTATTGAAGATAAACCAAAATTTTGGTTTATCTTCAATAACTTTTTTTTCAGTTGAATTTACAAAAATCATTCACGTCCATCTAATGCGTGACGTCTGTCCACATTCTCTGCTTCAAACCGAATTCAAATCGGTCCAATATTTACAAAGTTATTGAAGATTTTGTGAAAATATTGTACCACGTAATTATCCACCCTGCTTCCACAAGCAGCCAAAAATTGGACTGAAATGTCCTTTATCGGTTTACGCTGACAGGACTTAAACTTGGGGTCTATTGAGTAGACAATAAGTTCACTGGTTTCAAGACTCTGAATTTGACAGCTTTAAATACCATAGCAACAACCGGACAAGAGATTAATTAACATTGTTCTCAAGAACTGTAGCACTTGAAGTCGTATCTGTCGAAGGGTTTAAAATAAATATCAGAAATATTCAGGATGATTATTTGACTAGAGCTGGGGAAAGTAAACCCACACAAGAGCCGTCAGAGACGGACAATGCTCCCCGAATAAGGCATTGTCACAATAAATGTATGCAATGCAGAGCTAACATATTAAGCTACCAAATGTTAAGCCCCCTTTTTGCATGACATAATTTTTAACCCAAATTGCACTAGTTTAGTTTATTGTCAAGGGCATCTGATTTACTACTCAAATATGAAATTTCATCCAATTCTGACCATTAGACCGAGAGAAATTAGAGAAAAACTGTATTTTACCTTAAGTCCCCTTTTCCCATGACGAGGCCTCAAATCCAAAAACCGGGAAAAGTACATCGGCATTATGTCATAAGGAGTTCACATGGTAAGTTTCATTTGATTTGGCACAAGGGTTATGGAGAAATCGCTTCGGACGGACGGACGGACGGACAGACAAAGCGGCAGATTTATGCTCTCCCTTCGGGGAGGATAAAAATCTATCAGCATTGCTGAGTAAATGAAAGAGTACGAGTATATCAATTTCCATATAATTATATGGGTTCTTGTAGAAATTACAGGGTCTTTCGAACAAATACATACGGTATTTCCATTTTATATTTCGCCATTTTGAAGCGTAATTCAAGTGATTCATATCGCATAGCACAGTAAGCAATATTTCACATGGTTTACCCACAGACAATTGGATTCGGGACTTAAGACAACTTACAAACTATGTTTCTTTAATAAATGTACACGAGGTTGTGCAACAGCATTTTTAAGGAACGGATGTTGCCAATGGCCGGCGTGCAACCTTTAGTATAGCGCTGCTTTTAAGCAAAAAATAAAACTCCTAACTGCAGCTTTAAACAAGCTGCAGATACTAGATCTTTTGTTGAAAAGCTACGTCATTCATAAATCCATATTCCTATGCCCAGTAATAAAACAGTTGCAAGCGTGTCCGTACTTGCGATTGTCTGCGAGTATATTTGTTGTTCAAATGTAGTTTGCCGCGGCCTCAGCGCAGTTGGTAGCCCATCTGCCTCCCATTCGAGAGGTCCCGGGATCGATAAATGGTCGCGGCAAATACCCTTACTGACAAAAATGTCGACCATCAATGATTTGATATCGTTAACCTATGTGGGCGAGCAGCCGGAGGCTCGGTAAAGGGTGTTGTGGTAGTACTGGTATGAGAAACAACACGAATCCATGGTTAGGTGCTCCAGTCGCCGCGATATGACCATAGCAGTTGAAAACGTAAAACCCCAATAAACTCAAACTAAAATGTAGTTTATGCAAAAACTTGAATGAGTATAAACATTTTTGTATGTTTTGTATATAACCATTTCTGTCCAACAATATAAAAATGATGTTGTTTTTAAGATAACATTACTCGAAAATAGGGGAAAACATGAAATAATAAACCCCATGCAGGACAAAAAAGAATCAAACAAAATGTGGCGTTAAGCTGTCTTTTTGTTGTGGTAGGTCATTCATTTGTGAAGAACAAGCCACTCTATAATACATTCTTCTAAAATTTATACGAGTTGTGCTTAATTCACAGGGAATCAACTCTGTCACTTGCTGTTAAAATTGTATACTGATCAACATGTAGCGACGAGAGAATCATGTTGTTGATGGCCCTTTCGGCGTCTTGTTTTTTGTCTTCAACATAATACTTTCAACTGGGACCAGCGCAAAATAATGTTATTTATAAAAGGCATTTAAATTGTATTGTCTTTGAAGGGTATTCATTCACTATATAGTTCAACAATGTCATATGCTCCAGTTTTTCGGAACACTCGGTCATTACTGTAGTAAATTAAATGTTTCGTACCAATATGTTTCGCTACCATATTTTCAATAATATAACGCATCATTACAATTTACCGTTTTCGATGGTGAAAGTGTATTTATTACGCGAAACTGATTTCCTCATGATGGAAATCGATTATTTAGAGCAAGACTGTCGTAACTGTGCATGCAGTTACCACTGTTTTGCGTCATTTTATTCATGTGTAGCTGATAAAAATTGCTGTAATTCACTAATAAGTGAGCTGACCTATACATTTTCTTTTTTAATTATTACCAGGACATGTTGCTTAATACAATGAGGGAGTTTTATCAAATTCTATCATGTAGAACTTGAAATATTTCCAAAAATTTGCACATTTTGACATAACACACTCCAGCTTCGTTGATCTAACCGAACACGCGAGCATGCTGTTTTATAAATTTAAGCGTTTATAATAGCACACATTTTGGGTTTTCTGTTCTTATTAAATGTAAGACGTTACTTTAAATCGGGACTAAACGATGAATATACAGCATTTTATTCGCATTTTAGTGACCTTGGACAGGTGAAAGAAATTGTGCATTTTTTCGATGTAGGGGCATGTTATACGAATGCCTATAAAATTCAAACAAGATCGCTGACCATCCATTTTTATTTTATTTTTCAATTGTTAATAACATGTAATTTCAACATACAAATATGATAAAATTCTATTATTGGGAAATTTTTTCAGGAAACTGGAGCATTCCCCCTTAAACCCAATCGATCATCTATATAATCATTTAACATCAACCTGTTAATCATTGTCAACCTATCCGACAAAAATTACGTTCATAGGTGTCGAGGGGAATGCACCGTTCCGCTACTGATAGTTTCATCCAATCAGAGCGCGTCATTTATTCACCGCCGATAAGCTTGTTGCTCCGCTTCCCAAAACACTACCTAGCAACGTATACGCTCTAGTTAAGGCCGCCGGTTAAATACGAAATTTGTACACTTTTCTAGCATTTTGATGCAAAAATGAGATTTGGGAAACTTTTGCATGGATTTAGGTATCCAAAACGAATGAAAGGGGCGAGGTTCATTACATTTCACAAGCCCCAAACAAAGCAAAGGAGCTGTTTACGCTTGATTGTAACGCATTTGACCCCTTTCATTTAGCAAATTTGAAGGCTTTGAAGACAGCAGATTAGATTTTGATAGAAAACCCAGCATAGAAACTATTGGGACAAAAGGAAGAATTGTGGATTTTCAACGTGGATTTCTTCTTTTGTCTCAATATTTAGCAAAACTTGTTTTATAAGGGACGTCAAAACGGGGAAAAGGTGAAACACTTTCTCTGTTACGATGCTGCAACTGGTTAACTCAAAATCATTCTCCTTGCATTTTCCATACAGGTACGAACATAACATCCAATCCAAGCCTCCAGCTGCTCATCCCGAGTAGAAATCAAGTTGAATGTTAGTTGTAAATCAGTGGCGGATCCAGAGGGGGTTCGGGGGGGGGGGGGGTCAAACGAACCCCCCTCTGAAGCCTTATTCTTTCATTTTCATGCAAAAATTCAGTCAAAATTGTATATTAATAGGAAAACGAACCCCCCTAAATGTAAATTCGACCCCCCTTTTAGAAATCCTGGATCCGCCACTGTAAATGGACGCGGGGCATAAAATTACTGAGAGTGTTGGATCTACTAAGTGTAGAAAGTTGGATGTAGATCTAGATCTAAATCTACTAAAATGAATAGCCTTCAAAGAAAAGTAGAAAACAGGTTGGGTATCAGCATGTTCTTTTTTTCTCTCTATGCCTTTCAAAACGACATTTATTCAGAATCAGGTATTATTTGGGAAAGGATTAACAAAATAGGTTTAAGCCAAGGGCGGATCCAGATTTTTTTCCAGGGGGGTCAAAGCCCAAATAATGGCTTAAATATGTGTTAAATATGTTTTATATAGTCAAAATTCAATTTTTGACCAATTCCAGGGGGGGTCATGGCCCCCTGACCCCATCCCTAGATCCGCCCTTGGTTTAAGCTGTGTGATAATTTTGCCATTGATTTAAGTACCACCACCATTGCTTTTTCATACACTTGTTTTATTTTTTGAAATAAAAATGCACAAAACAATTCAAGTCAATGTGCTTCATTTCACTGTTTGGTCTACTTGATAAATTGGTTAAACCTTCATTCAACTCCTTTTGATAGAAGATCAATCTGAAAAAAAAAAACACCACAAAACAGTTAGTATGAGTGTTAATTCATTAAAAAGTCACTAAACTTTCTAACTTTTGACCCTTTTCAGAATAATACTTGCAAATAAACATACTCACAAAGTATATTTATTTGTTAACAAGAACTGCTTTGAACACACTGGGGCCATTTAATCCCAAATTTTGATGATAAAACAACTGATACATGTGGCAAACACAGCAATGCATATGATGAACAGCAAAAATACATTTGTAATTATAAAAATCTTTTGTTATTTCAAATCCTAAGTCATATGATTTGGGGTCAGGAGCATGGGGTTTAATGTTTTGTGTGTGCTTTCAACATCAAAATAAATTGACAAAGCACCACAAACTCCTTTGCAGCTTCATGGGTAATTTGGTCACCTACCTTAATAGAATATTTTGGGAAAAGGATTTAAATCAGGTTAAATCAAAGGTCATTAAGGTACTACACCCCTAATGAGATTCATACATATCCAAACTTATTTGGTCCAGGTTGTAAACATTCGGGGGAACGTTCACCGCTGAAAATTTACGTTGACCGAATAAGTTTGGATATGTAATGAATGTGTCGCGCGAAAAAATCCGATGTCACATATATATCTTTTTCCGGTTGTACTACCTTAAATTAATATTTAGCTCACAAATAGCATTTTTCCTTCAACTGTTATTTTGTTCATGCTTTTATGCACTGACACCAAAATGTAGAACCATATGTTGGCCATATCTTGCTTCCTACAAAGAGACTTTCATCAAGATAATATTAATATTAATGTTTACAACTTACCAATGAAACAATAGATTCTCAGGAAGAACTGGAAATCAATAAACATGTTTCCGAGAAGTGAGCATGAGAGTGTCTTGAATTCTTCAGCATGGATTCACCTGTTATTTGAAAGATAATTCTCAATACACATGGTATTTGTGCATGCAAATGCTTTCCACATTATACTATCAAAAAATACTATTAATATTTATCTAGTCACAATATCCTAACTTATTTTAGGACATAAATAAAGACACAATGCAGAATTTCAATTTTACGCTTATATTCATATTCTGAGTTTCCATACATATAAATTTATATACAGTGGTCATAATCTTAAAGTGTGGCGTAATGATCACGGTAGGGAAAGCTTTAAGCAGGTAGGAGGAGATGTGCAAAGAGCACCCATCCCACACTGCTTTAGCGCGACCACGTAACGACGATTACAAACACGAGCATCGGCAAAATATCGGTCTCTTTAACTACCAATTCAACAGAATTTTCCCGCCTTAGAAGTAATGAACGCCTTTCATTAGCCAACCGTGGTACGCAATAGAAACGGGTAACACATGGGCATTGACGAATGGCGTCATTTAACCTACGTTAACCGCTCGATACAGGATCCCAGATAAAGCACCGGTAGCAAGACGTTTGGGTATTGCGGTGTACCTCAGACACCGACGTATGATGCACCTTAGGCATCTAGGACCAAGACCAATGTACAATATATAGACAATGCACATGAGGCATTGTTCGACACAAACCACTAGAATTTACTCTAGTTACAACACTTTACGTAAGTACACCTTAGGCACTACGTTTACGGTGCACCTTAGACACCTTGTACCAAAACCACGAGTGCACCGAAGGCACAGCAAACAAACAAAAGTGTACCTCAGACACTTAATAACCGTTTTTCACATGTAGGACTTCTGTGTACCTTAGACACGAGCGCACCTTAGGCGCTTGGATTCAGTTGTGCACCTTAGGCACATTACAATAACCATGAGTGCACCTCAGGCACAGCAAGATAAGCAGTATACCACAGACACTGCAATACAATAACCCGCATTCTGCATGCGTTTAAAGAAATGTGCACCGTATGCACAAAGACCATAACTGAACCAACGTATATGACGGGCAGAGCAAGAGCACCTATGGCAAATGATGCCCGTCCCTGATTTAACAACCTTCCCGATACAAACTTGTAACGGACATAGAGGGGGTTCAACATGGTATAACTTAGACACCAATACAATAAAGCACTTACGACACTTTGATCCCGAACCGAGCGGCGAGATGGAGCTTATGGTTATTTTACTGGCAATGACTGTCTCAGAAATTTGTTCATGCACCGAAAGCTGCAATTCGCAATGCTGACATCGGTAAATAACACCTACATGCTGACAATCGACAAGCACTAGACATACCGGAGATGCCGAAGGCCCAGGAGTGTATAGCACTTATACCTAGAAAAACGAATGTTTCCCTACCGTGACGATAATTTTAAAGGAATTTGTTGATAACACTTATACATCTATATAATAGTCTTTTTCAGATCGCTGTTGCGCATAAGCCATTGTGAGCCGTATCGAAGTAGTGGGATGGATCCTGGCGTAGTGGGTTGGAGCTTGACGTAGTGGGATGGAGTCTGTAGTAGTTTGACGAAGCCTGACATAACGGGATGGTGGAGCCTTGTAACAAGTCCGGATTTAACAGTTAAAGCCTGGAACGACAAATAATTATAAAGCAAGAGATGACGACAAATTGGGTTTGGGAGGGCGGGTTTTACTTGTTTAGTCGACCAGTCGCTTCGATAAAGAGACCGAAAAATGCCGCGCACGTGCTTATATAGCAGACGACAATCGGATAACTCGGATTGCCGACTTTATCCGAGCGCTGTCGCCATAGCGACAGCTAAACACATATTTATGCCAAAATAATCCCTATTATTTTCAAATCTGAAAATAACAAGATTTATTATGACAATGGCAATAAATATCATTGAAAAAAGATAAATCCTGACCTCAAATAACACAGATTTGAAAAATACTCCTAGAATTGCATAAAGATGGAATATTATAACATATAATTCTAATCACTTATCCCTATCCCAAACAACAATCAAACTAACTGATCCAGGTTGAAAGACCAGAGTGCATTCACATTTAAAACTATTGAATTAAAGAAATCTCTTCTTTTCACTAAACAATTTTTAAAGGCAGTGGCTATTTGTCTGGTTCAGACTATAAGTCATTTATATTATCTGTCTGGAACCGGATAACTAGCCATATAGAGCTGTTAACATTATTTGTACGGAACCATACAAGCCGCTATAAATGATGCATTGGAGATATTTGTGCATTCTTACTGGTGGATGTGTTGTAAATCCATTTATCCATAAAAATATCTTCATTGAATATAAATGAGGTTACTATACTGTCTGAACAGAATATCATTTAACCTGTAGATATAGCTTTTTGTCATTTGGAAATAAATGACAATTTTGTGCTGAGCTGTGAAACTAAGTTTTCTTTTATTTTGTTACCTTTCGACTAAGAGGGACCTTCTGGTGAGTCCATAAAACCAGAAATGGATCTGATTTAGTAGATGACAACCAGATGTCCATTTTTTGGGACCAAAGACAAAGTAGGCAAGGGATTTTCTATGTTTTAACTTGTTTTCTCATTAACCCCATGGAAGGAAACCCCTGAATTATATAGTATTAATGGCTAATTGTTTGGTTCTGAACAAACAAAACTCAGCTGTGTATAGGTAATCTGTCCGGGACCGGATAAATTTATAGCTTTTAGCAGAGTACAAGCAATTAGTCCGGTAACATGTATGTATACAAATAGACACTTTTATTCTTAAAACAAACATCCTGCATACTACTCATGCAAGCTAGGAATTGTTTGGGAAAGGGGTAAATAACTGATTAATCTCATTTGGCAATAAGTACAAACAAAGATCAACCTCTTTTGTGAAATATGATCTTTATCTTCTTTACATCTCGAAGAATAAAACGCAGAAAATGTTGACAATTTGCTACCTTGGCTTTGATGGAAGGAAAGTTCATTGAAACCTACTTTCACTTTCACTTTATCATTGGCGTTGGAAAGACTTGGTTAAAACTGCTTAGATGTAAACTCTATAGTTCTGAGATTTAAAATGAAATCACTTACCATACTTAACAAGCACAACGTGACTGTACGATCTCCTCATCCCTCATTTCACTGGGAAAGGATGCATATCCTACTTTCATTTTGACGTTGAGCTTCGACCTGCAGCCAGCAACTAGCGACACTTTCACGCCTGGATTTCCGGATTAATCTTGATGTTATGAATATAACCTTGATTGTAGTAATTCTCTCCTGTTTTTAAAATTCGGTCAGCATGTTTTTTGTGGTCAGGTAGATAAAATATAGAAATATTCTCCGAAATAGAAGATAAACAATCGGTCGCTTCAGCATCCGCGGCGGCCATATTGGATTTTGTTTGTGAACAATAGCAACAATCACTAGGGGACTGATTTATCGCGGAACGGTGCATACATGTTAACGCCCCAAAATAGAAATAAAACGTACATGAAGTAATAAGGTCAAACAATCTCATTCGCATTTATCTCCCCTGCATCAGACTGAGATGTTTGCCGTCATGAACATTACCATGGTGGATAATCACGTGATATAAAAATTTCAGAAAATCTTCAATAACTTTGTTGATATGGGACCGATTTGAATTCGGTTTGAAGAAGAGAAGGTGAACAGGTGAACATTAGATGGACGTGATTGATTTTTGAAAAGTCAACTGATAAAAAAGTTATTGAAGATAAACCAAAATTTTGGTTTATCGTCAATAACTTTAATATCAGTTGATTTTTCAAAAATACATTACGTCCAGCTTATTCCTGGCATTTTTCCACTTTCTTTGCTGCAAACCGAATCGAAATTAAAATTGGACAAGTATTAAAAAAGATATTGAAGATTATCGGAAATTCTGAGTCACGTGATTATACACCGTGATTACTACCAGGGCTTTAGCTATTTTGAACTTTTTAGTAAGGTATTTATTTCAAAAAGTAAACAGACTGTTGTTATAGTTTTTAGATGGTTAGGTGTTAATTGTGAACTAAATTAAAAAAAAGATAATTTTAGAAACAAATATTTCGAAGAAAAATTATTTTAACGACACCCCCACTCGTATCTTCTCGGGAGACTCCGTTAGCCCGTCAACACCCGAATCTTCACTATCTTCGCACAAATCACGTGATTATACCATCATCACGTGGAAGGGTTTCCATACATCTGGCGTAATCACTGTTTGAGAACACCTTGTATGGAAGCAATTTTAATATTGAGAGCATTAAACTTGCACCGGCAATTGGAAAAATAGGTTCGATGGGTTCGATGGAGTTTGGCGTCTTTTTCAACTGACATTCATATCGCAGCGGCTTAAGCATCTAATCATGGATTCTTGTTTTATTATACCCGTACTACCACAATATTCATACTGAGTCTGCAGCTGCTCACCTACATAGGTAAACGATATCGATCTACGGAAAGAAAAATAGGAACAATACATTTTTGGGTACAAAGATAAGTTAAGCACCTCAGACTACTATATTTTGAGGTTAGCTGCTGGTATTATCATTATATATATAATATATATATAATTATGTTTTTGAAGAGCATCATATGATTGTCTTTAACCCTTTCCCAGATGGCAAAATTTAAGAGTGAACCACTTCAAAACATGCAACAGATGACAAAATTGAAGTTATTAAAGATAGAATTTGTGTTAACTATGGCATAGAAAATATTGAGACAAAAATGAGAAACTGCTGGTTATCAGCAGTTTCTTCTTTTGTTTCATTGTTTTCCCAAGGCTTTTCTATTAGGCACGTCAAAACCAGGTCTTGTTTGGGAAAGGGTTAAATAGAATGTACAGTTTGTATGGTCTATACAAAAGATTCAACTAGACAAGTCTTAATGGAAAAGATATGACGCACTTCATTCACAATTGGGCCGTGCAGGTCAACAGCCCAAATATAGAATCTAGATGTGTTCTTTTACCCACACTCAGGACACTTAATTCTTGCACGTGATATGAGCGCCAATACGTATGTGACCGACCACCACGGTGTATAATCACGTCACTCAGAATTTCCGATAATCTTCAATATCTTTTTTAATACTTGACCGATTTTAATTCGGTTTGGAGCAGAGAAGGTGGGGTAATGCCAGGAATAAGTTGGACGTGATTGATTTTTTAGAAAATTAACCGATAAACAAGTTTTTGAAGATAAACCAAAATTTTTGTTTATCTTAAATGACCTTTTTTCAGTTGATTTTTCAAAAAAAATCTTTACGTCCATCTAATGCGTGACGTCTGTCCAAATTCTCTGCTTCAAATCGAATTCAAATCGGTCCAGTAATTACAAAAGTATTGAAGATTTTCTGAAAATATTGTATCACGCGATTATCCACCGTGGACCATTAAAGTAGTTTACCATGACAAAATCAAGTATTACTGATTATGTACCTAAGTATGATACAATCCGGACTAATGGTATGTTTTAACTTGTATGAATAATTCAGACAATAATTAGTGCAGATAACGGAACAATTTCTGTTATTTGATGAATCAATGGGTTTTTGTCTGAAGATTACTAATATGCATCCAGTGATAATATTCTGCTTTGAAATTTTGTTGTATAACGTCTACAACTTCGGCACTTGTCGACATGACTTCTTTTTAACATTTGCTGAAATATGTGCATCTTCTACAATATTTTTCAATACATTACATATCGCTGCTATTTTTCAAAATATAAATCGTAACTAATACTTAGAACAACCTTAAGTTACACAGTCTTAGATGATAAGCGACGAAATATTTTGTTTCTCAAACTTCAAGAACTGCACAAATGCTACAAACATCAGCGAAAATGGTTTTGTACGGTCGGTTATTTATTCTTTTAACTGTGATGGTCAGAAGAGGTTTTTCAAGTGTGTTTGACGACATAGCCATATCATATACGTACCCTATTGTAGAGGACTCTGATTTCAGATCAACGGAAATAACGGATTTACGTTCATGCATTAGGTTGTGTCATGTACACAGATCATGTAAGACTGTCAACTTTCGTCGTCGAGGGAACGTTTGTAGAATGGTACACAATCTAGAAATGGACCATACTACTATTGTTGACATTGATAAAACACCAGGCGTTACAAATTGGGTAAAGATGTCTCCTGTACCGGTAAGATTCATCACGTTGTCTCCTGCACAGTTTACTTGGTTAAGGGTGTTGCTGAGCCAAGAGGTTATTTGACAAGTTCCATGCTGAAAGATTTGGCTATTGTCCACCAAAAATAAAGTGGGACATCTACATATAGTAATATGTTCCCGATCCGTTTTTGCATTAGACGCTCAGATGCTAAACTAACGACGAAAATTAAGCTGTTATGTTGTGATCCGAGAGTGCCCGTGGGCAAATATCACGTGGAAACACATTATAAACTGTATAAGGTCTATTAGCAATGATGGCAAGCTGTGGTCAATGCTGCATTGGGGAAAATCGCCAATGGCCTCGGTCTGGGAGTTTTCTGTTGTAGGGGTATCAGTCTGACACCATTGTATTTCTATTCATTTTTTTTCAAAATTGTGGTTTAACGTCGTTTTGACTGCAATAGTTATATCGCATCTGCTGGAGTACCTAACGATGGATTCCTGTCACCAGTACCACTACAACATCCTAACCGAGCCTCCATCTGCTCGCCCACATAGATTAATGATACCAAATCATCATACGTGGGAGACAACTGTGTCTGAAAGGATATTAACCGCGGCCGGTGATCGAACCCGGAACCTCACAAGTGAGGGTCCGATGTGACATGGCCTGGGCCACTTATTTTTAATTAGAAACCGGTTGGTTATGTTTTGGGTAAATCATATTGAAATACCGTGGTGTTTCAATATATAACTATGAAATACTCAGCTGAAAAATGCCTGAAGAATATGGAGGAGGGGGTAACAAATATTCAAGATCGTCATCTTGCTACCATCAGGACGGAGTTATATGAGTTAAGTGGAGTCATATGATTTAATACCATGATACAAAACACTAAGTTAATAATTCACATTTAAAAATTGAGCGAATTATAATCCTGGGTTATTTTAACGACCAAAGACTTTTCCAAAAAAGACTGTTTCCAAAATACCTTTTAACATGTACTTTGCATTGAAATTCTGGTCAATTTCCAATTCTTCAAAACTGACTGGTTAATTTGTTAAGCTCGAGAATTAGACATTTCTATTTTATACTTTATATACGAAAGCCCATCAATAGTTTCGAGAATTAAATCTAAATCTGTTATTATGCAATTATCCGTTGGCCAGCGTACTTTTTGAAAATTCGTATGCTAATGTACATGTATCCATCGACTCATAAAAGGTAATATCAAGGGGTCCAACGTACACAAGTTTTTGTGGTCAAAAAGATCGGCAATGGACAAAGATGGCGGCTAAATGATTGAATTTGTGTCGATTTTGGGGACAAAAACTGAAAGTAAGTACGTTTCTTGGCTTTGATATACCATGTCACTTAGCCGAGGATGTGGAGACAGTATTCACGCTCCTAGCGAAATAGGCCTTAACTTCTGACATGTTCTCAAACTCCATTGATGCTCGAAGTAATGCGAAGCTTGAGGCGGCAACAAAATCCGAAACTGATTTTGACCTGTATAAAATCGTCATTTGCAATAAAATGCGATGAAATGAGACCAACCCTCGCTGTCTACACCATTTAAACAATAAGCCCAACAATATGATCGCACTTTTAATGTATGCAACACTTCGCCTTCATGAAAAAAACCTATGTAAGCTGTCTAAGGTTGACTGTGGCCAACTGTACGAAACTAATGTCGCCACCATGTCAAATCTAATGATCCCTTGTCAAATTTCGAATTGTGTTTCCCAAAGGTTTTGTTTTGAAATCCTTTCCCATACCTGAAACAGGATACCCAAATCCCCACAAATGGCTTTATTTTACCCTCAAAATGAATCTTGTACCCCTCTTTTTTGTAGACAGCCTACTTTGTCTCTTAAAGAGGGGGTGCAAGCATCCTGTAAAATAAGCATTTGTACCCCATGGTTTAAGAATCAGTGCGAACGCTGCTGAAAAGTATTAAAGGACGTTGTTTTTAGAACCACGAATTCTCTTTGAGAATGGAGTGATGTCAAAAATATCTATAAATCATTTATAGTCTAGATCTATGTTTAATAGGAGTCAGTCAGGCTTCAGTAAGAATGTGACTGGATCTACTGCCACTGCGTGACTTAATAATTCCCTTTGATAAAATGTAAAAATATCGAGGAAAAGGAATAAGAAGGTATCAAAAATTTTCTTCCTTTTCGTCAATATTTTCTAATTGTTCAACAATTGGTTGTATGTATCATTCATTGTTTGGGAAATGGTTGTATTAATCACTGCCATCATTATAATGCCGTTGTTTGAATAAATCTTGTTTGTATTTTTCAGGTGATGTTAATCTTTCATGGCAGACACTTGACCGTAGCAGATAGATCAGTATCCCGGTCCTGATGAATTCCGAGAAATAACTGGCATAACTGTCTGAATTCACTGAGACGGCGTACCAGAAATATTACCTGAAGTCACAAATGAACATGTTTATGCATGTTTTTCAAAAACTCTGTAAACACACTGTAAAGATGGATGCTATTGATTTATGAAGTTTGATACAAGATGATGAAAACCACAGTCAAGCTTCAAGATATTTTCATGGATGATGGTTCCCAGTCTGGCAATGCTAATGACCAGACCTACAGCTTTTAAAGAAGTTTATGTTAAATCAACCCTTTCCCAAACTTAGGGTTGTCCAATTTTTAAGTTGTTTCAGAGACCAAAAACAGATGTTGATTTAGGTAGGACTTGCCTATGATATAGCTCAGAAAACATTGAGACAAAAGGAGAAAATGCTGGTTATCAGAATTTTCTTCTTTTACCTCAATGTTTCTCAAGCCTTTTCTATTAAGGTCTTCAAAATCAGGTCTTGTTTGGGAAAGGATTGGTTAAGAATTTTGTATTCTGAAACTATTTGGTTTTGGTCGTTACAGAATAAAATCCTGTCAAACTTGTACAATGTGGTACTGTATAACCCTTTGTGGTACTGTATAACCCTTCACAAGACAACAAAATTTGATGTTGGTGCCAATTCAAAGATGTTGCAGACAGTAATTTAAAGTGAAAAAGATTTTATGATTTTTGGTCTTTCTTACTTGAAAATATCGTGGAAAATGAAAAGATTGCTTGCTTGTCATATGTATGCAATTTCTTGATTTTCCACAATGTTATATCAAAAAACCTCTATCTTGTTGGGCATCAATTTCAAAATGCCACTACATGGTTAACTGATGGAATAATCTTTGTCCGCTAGACTGGTCAAAATAGAAAATGGTTGCCGTCATTAATGTGAATCTGACTAAAAATGTGAAATCGTTGGCTCAGCACGAAACAGTTGTAACTGTCTATAAACATATAGGCTGTTAGAACTGTTTCACGCTGAGCCATCGATAATGTTGAACGTTCATTTCATATGGTAGAAAAATAAAAATGGATAAGGGGGTGAATGCTTATTGTCAGCATTTTTATTACGCTTCCCTCAATGTTTTCAAAAGTATCATCTTATAGATCTATACATCACGACCGAGGATTGTTTGAGAAAAAGGCACCAGACCCCTGGCTCGACCAGTATCCTTTCTGCCATTCGTAAAGGCGACTCTAGTGGGGGATGGGTGCGTTGGGTCGCTCGCCCCTAACCCCACCCCTCCCCCCCCCCCCCCCTGCCCCCAGGAAAAATCCTGGGTCAGACCTTGATTTGACAGAAGTCTTTCTATCGCCAATGGATTTGAATGATTAAAATGAGAGAGCAGTTGATGGCTTTGATTGGAAGTTCTGTAAGTACATATTGAGAAAACATGTAGATGATCAAAATCTGTGAAAACTTCTTCATTCGCTATGGTAAAATCATTGATGGAAAAGGAAATATCAAGGTGTATCAATGAATCTTTTCTCTTCAAAATTTTAAAAAGATGTTCCAGACACTCACGGGATAAATTATTTTTAACTTGAATTTTACTAAAAATTTTCCATAGACAAAGGCATCTGTCAAAAGCAGATTAAAATGTCATCTGACAATTTCAGACTACCAATATTTTCTAAGCTCTCTACACAAATGCTATTTTCATTAAGAAACAGCTGATTTCAAATTGGGCCAGTCCAACATTTAGTTGTTTGCCAAACTCAAAATTCTTCAACCACTGCTATTTTCTTTAATTACACAAAACAAATTCCAATTTCATATCGCTTGGGAATTGCCAAAACCAAAGTACATTAATAATTTACTTGGAAATCTAAGGCTAGATATCTAAAACTTTGAAAAAAAAAAACATTAAGACTCTCATTTTAACAAAGAAGTCTATTTGAAACTCTCTAATAAGGTAAGCTTTTTAGAACATGGAGGAATTAGATGTTTGTCCAGGGACAATTTATTGATCCTGCTTTAAACTCTGGCAAAAAAGTCCAAAGTTTAAACTAAATTAACCCACAATAAAGTTTATTAATGCATGACAATTAATCTAAAACATGTAAATCTTTAACATGATAAGAACCGTCACGGTTGTAACAGTTTATCTTTGCCTCGGGGTATCATGGCCCCCCACCCTGGATATCTTGGCCTCCACCTAAAATTTTGTTCCAGAGAATTCAAACAATGTCTACAAATGTTACACCTTCTGTTAAATGTAAAGAAAAAACAAAGTTTAATGTGTTTTGGTCAAAATTTTCGGCTTTTTTGCTTGAAATAGCTGCTCAGGAGCCAGAATAAACTGATACACCGGTAAAGCTAATGATAAATGACCTGACAGAGCATACCTAGCTAATAGCTAAATATGCTCTGCTTGGTCATTTATCATGAGCTAAACTTCATTTAAAAGTAGTTATCTCTTTTCAATGAATTTTGGATAAAAAGTCTTCAAATTCATTCAGTTCGTTAGTAAACATGAAAAGTTTTGTCTCTCCCTCTAGCGTGTAGCCTCAGGTACTCATCCAAGTGGAGATTGATCTGTAACACATCATTCTCTTTGATTCAACTGTTTCCTGAATGGTCTTATTCCCTGAAATATAGAAACAATACCTCACAAAGTTGGATAGTTTTGGTAGATTACTGCTTTGATGGAGCTTACAGCTGCATTCAACAATATTTCAGCTTTACTTTTGTAGCTGGTGCACCTAACAAAGTGCCCCATCAATGCTTTGTGTCAAATTTATTACATTAACCAATTAAATCCACCAGCTTTTCATCTCTAGCTTTAGTTTATGAAAGGTTGTTTACAACTTTAAACTCATAAGTCATTTTTCTAGATGCTTTTCTACATCATGAATGTACATACCATGTAATCCATTACCACAAATTGAATTCCCAGAACATCAATGCTTTGGAAATCATTAATCATTTTGGAGAAAAAGAAAAGTAAAGAAAAATATATTTTCACTTGAAATTGTCGTCTGCAACATCCTGAATTTAGACCAATCTAGATAATAACAGCCTCTGTCTTAACTTAGCTGTATGAAGTGTAAAGCGTTACAGAAGCGCACCTCTGGTATGCAGGGCACTTTAAATGTTGTGCTTTGTTCTGGCTTATCATGATGGGGACTGCTATCCCCCACACCTCCTTCTCTTTTTCATTTATCCTTTTCGATTCTTTTTACATGAATTTTGATATTTTTTTTTTATCTCAAGCCCTAACCAAAAGCATACAAAATAGGATAAGACTGATTTTGCGCCTGGTAAACCAGAGACTACCCCAGACGACCATATCAAGTGCATGTAATTTTACATTTCGGGTCCCTCTGGATAGAAAACACTTTGGAAAATGAACACATGACGATGTATTGCTCATTCATTTTCAATTTCCACGGTATTTACTAGAGCATTGTTATTTTAATAATGTTTGGGTCCAAAAATGCGTCAAATGGACTTGATAATACGCCTAGGACTTCATTGTAACAAAATTCATTTTTACGCGAACTTACGCCTCTGAATTTGCAGCGCAATTCGAAATTTTCACAGGAGATAGTCAGATTAATAATTGACATGGTGGCGACATTATTTTCGTACAGTTGACCACAGTCCACCTTAGACAGCTTACATAGGCTTTTTTCGTGAATGCGGGGTGTTGCATACATTAAAAGCGCAATCAGATTGTTGGGCTTATTGTTTAAATGGTGTAGACAGCGATGGTAAGTCTCATTTCATCGCGTTTTTTATGCAAATGGCGATTTTATGCAGGTCAAAATCAGTTTCGGATTTTGTTGCCGCCTCAAGCTTCGCATTACTTCGAGTATCAATGGAGTTTAAGAACATGTCAGAAGTTAAGGCCTATTTCGCTAGGAGCGTGAATACTGTCTCCACATCCTCGGCTAGGTGACATGGTATATCAAATCTAAGAATCATACTTACTTTCAGTTTTTGTCCCCAAAATCAACCAAAATTCAATCATTTAGCCGCCATCTTTGTCCACTGCCGATCTGTTTGACCACAAAAACGTGTGTACGTTGGACCCCTTGAATATAGTATACTGAAAAAAGACGAACAAATTGATTCCTTGTATTTTATTGATCTAATACACGGGTGGTAAACTTTGGAACGACCTCCAAAAAAGGTAGTGAATTTCTGTTCCCATAGCACATCCGGGAACTCGCGAGGTCGGTCCAATTGCTAGAAACGTGTAAACAAAGGTAGGGGTCGGTGTTTTTTTTATTGTTTTCTAGGTTTCTAGCGAAAAATGGATAATAATGACAATGCTATGTCGTAGTATGGGGATCAATTCTTGAAATAATTACAAGGAGAATTCAAGTAAGTCATACATAACAGGAAAGAGCTCAGTAAGGCGGGGTTCATGCCAAAAAACGTTAGAAAATTGACGGAGAAATAATAAAGTTATTGCAAAATGTCTTAGCTGAAGCGAGGCAGAATTGTCCGTAGGTTTACCAATCCCACAATGCACATTATCTACCGTAAATATGCCCTATTTTTTACCTGGCAGTTAAAAAGGCAACTGGAAAAAGTTATGGACAACTATTTTCCTGGTACATTAAATCAGGCAATATCGGTTCTTACTTTGAATTTTATATATTAATCTCGGATTTAATAATCTATGAAACAAGAAAGATTTTGCTAAGCAAGACTCTCTCTGATTCAATTGGGATGGGGTGATTTGATTTTTCTATCAATACAATGATGGTACCTGTATGTCATAAAAACAATAGAATGTGCATCATGATTTAGTTTATTTGCTTTCAATATTTGTTTTCATTTGGATGTTTATCATTGAAGATGGCAGATCTTCAAGTTGCTAAGCAAATGGACATTGCAAAACAGGATGTTGTTGACGAGAAGTTTGTAAGAAAGACAAAGAAGAGCTAAAGCAACAGTATTGTGGTGGTTAGCACAATATGTTATGTTTTTAAATGTAGAACATGAGTGTCGGATGCCCTAACATCACTTTGTTAGCTGCCCCTCCTTAAGTTACTTGTGGCATGGTCCCTAAGGCTCTTAGCGAACGGAAGAGTGGAAAAACATCATTCCTGTCAAGCATCATTTCCGATCAAGAGAGAGGTGGTAAGTTGACCATAGGATAGTAATGTCACTACTGATGGCATAGGTCTAATACCCCATGACTGGAAGATGAGTTTAATCATTATTTTTTACAAATACCAAGGTGATTCTTTTGCATGCAACAACTACTGCGGACCTGAGCATATAGACCATATTATGAAGTTATTTTAGCATATGATAGACTCTTTGGTACAAAACTTCATTAACAAGGACTCGGTGCAATTTTGCTTTGTTCCTGGTTAAGGTATCACGGCTGCAATCTTTAAAATAAGAGCAAATATATGTTTATAAATCTTACCCTATATTACAGTTAAATGTAAAGAAAAGCCAAAGTTTAATGAGTTTTTATCAAATTAATTTTTCATTTAATTGGCCTGGAATATGGGGTTGGGCCAAGATCCCTCATCCCATATCATGGCTGTCTAAAGGTAAATTTCACAAACGATAGAAAACAATCTAGTAAATGAAAAATTTTTGGTAAAAACAAAATTTAGGTGGAATACGCCAATAATAGACAAGTAAAAAGTCATTAAACTCATTAGTTGATTTCAAGTGGGAAAGCAATACTCAAACGAGCTACCTATAGTTACAATTGCATGAAGTTCCGATAGAAATACTTAGAATGTAAAAAAAACATGAGGGGTCAAGATACCACAGGAATGTTTGGCCACTGATCACCAAGATACATCAGCCTGTTTATTTTGCCCGCCTCCCCGTGGGTCAAGATACTAAGGGTGAGGGCAAAGATACACCCTGAAACTTTGGTACTCATGGGCAATTGACTCACGGGTATCTTGCCCAGGCGCCAAGAAATACTGATATCACCACCGATGCAGTGATGCTCGGGGGGAAGTTCAAGAAGATCCTTCCACTCCTGTTACAAATGAGCATGGGTTCAAGGAAGGGTCTTAGATGCCTTTGTGCGTTTTACCCTTCACCAGTAGTGAGTTTCACACCCAAAGCTTTGGATTTAAAGCGTCTTAGTCAAAATGACACAGCTGTGATCTGTTGGGTATTTGGGGTCTGACACAGACCCCCTGACGACATTTTGAGGCAGCCTGTGAGTTTATAGGTACAAAGGTTAGGGTCCCATAAAACTCACCGACACTAAGCGAACGGTGCCTCAGATGGTATGGACATGTCTGGCATGCAAGCTCTTGCATTTACTCTGTAATGTCTGGAGCAAGAGACAATAAGTGTCAAAGAAAGACCTGGGTTGGCTATGTCATGACTGATATTAGGAGTATCGTCTCAGTTGCATCGATTAACAGAGTAGCCTAGGCGTTGGCAGAAACTGGTTTCCTGCAGCCTACACCTTTAGTAAAGAAACATCCTCAATTGTTTGTCAAACAATTAAAACAATCCTCATGACAAAAATGTAAACATCTTTCCATTGTTTGTCTATTTGCTGTATCTCTTTAGCTGTAAACTGATTCACGCCGACTTTGGTATGTTTGACAATTATTCATAAACATAAAAGTCTTTTGGTCCAGAATTTCAGCTGATTAAGCCAGTGATATTCATTGTCAGAAATGAAGAATAAAGAATTTGTTGACCATGCCAATTGCTATATATCATACAGGATTTTCTGTACCATGCGGTAAAAAGATATAATTTGACTATTTTCGTTTAAAATATGATTTAGTGGCTCTTTGATAAGATGGAGAGCATTTATTAACATCCCCACCCGCCCCGGGTATCAATATATTTTTTCTACAGGAGTCAAACCCTCTAACTGTAATACATAAAATTTGACTTTTTTTAACCAAAACATTTTATTTACAGTAATATCATTGATGTCTAATAGCAGTTCATTTCATGTAAACATCACATTTCACATTTTCAGAAAAAATACAACAACTAAAAACTAATAACTATGTAATTCTGACATGGTCAGGTGCACCAAATACTGCAATTTGAAAGAGAAGATCCAAACTGAGTGTTGAATCCAAACCCAGTTAATTCAATATAATCTAAAATAGAAATCCCATTAAAGTGACATTTCACATTTATTTCATTTTTTAAAAGTTTGTCTTGATGCAAAGATCGTTTATTCTAATGCAAAGAAATGCTATCAGTTTTTTTAAGTTGTTATTTATAAGCGAATAATACGCCTTTTAAGTTGAGACAGAAACGACATATTCCATATAAATCTGAACTGTTTTCCACAACAATTTGTTTAATTTTAGCACAAAAAATGTATATTTCTCGTGAACAGTTCAATATTTTGGCCTGAAATTTTCAGAACTTT